>OX402529.1:23294349-23814394 GCA_948098885.1 Drepanosiphum platanoidis | reverse complement strand
TTGGGCGTTTCGCCGTGAAATCCGAAATCTAAAACTCTACGTCCATATGTGTAACTATGAGACTTTCGGCTAAATTTTCGAGTAAAAAAAAACTCTCTCCAAAAAATATTTCTCCCGATCGATTGACGGAAAACCGAGAGTAGCAGCCCTCCTCTTATCCAACTCCCCCTCCCCTATAAACGACCGGTAACGGCTTCGTCTCGCGGGCGCGCGTGTCCGATGTGTTTTAGTCTCTTCGCGGATAGCGTCTCAGTGTCATGCCAAAGGGTATTATTATTTTATTTATTACGCGTATTATTATTATTATTATTATTATTATCTACGAAATAAATTCCTCGCTTCATTCAGAATGTAATATAGCGCGAACGTCGTCGTCGTCGTCGTCGTCGTGGAATCGTCTTTTTACCGCCGCCCCGTGATGTAATATCGTGACGATTTTTTCGTTTTCTCAACGCGCTTTTCGTCGAAATCCAAAAAGACACGAGGGCGTCGAGCAACGCGTTGTGTTTTTCGTCTGGTCGTCGGCGCCACGTTATAATAAATATCATGAAACGTGTAACGCGAGACACGAAAACGTTTTCATTTTCTCTTCAGTTACCTCATAAATAATAATTAAAACTATATATTTTATAAATATATATATATATATAATATATACGATAATCGTCTTTAGTTGTATATTATTATTATATAATATGTATACGCCGCGCACGGTGTTATTATTATTTCTCGGTGTGTTCGTGATATTATGTGAAGAACAAAAAAAAAACAAATATGCCAAAGGCCGACGACGTAAAGGTCGTCTCGCACACGTGTAGTACCGGATACGGGTAATAATGATAAAACTCGCGAAAATCGCTCAGAAATAACTCTTGATGTACCGATAAACGTGTATTATTTTGCCGCAACTCCTTACATAATATATATATATATATATATATATTATATTAATCTATTATAATATAGACACTTGAATAGACTTTTACGAACTGTTGTTAAATTATTATTGTATTGTAATATTATTATTATTATTATTATTATTGTTGTTTAGCAATGCGTCACGTTTATTTTTTTTTTGTATTTTTGTTTCTTTCTGTTAACCATATTATTATTTCGTAGTCAATAAGCGAGAGACTATTCGTGAAGATTTTCGGATGTGATGTATATTCTAATATTTATTGTTGTACAAAGTGGATATTATATGCATTTTATATATATATATATTATTGTGTACATGTGTGTAATAATATTGTATTCGTTAGTGTGAAATTGTACAAAATCATTGTGATTATATTATATTATATTATATATAGCGTATGTATGAAAAGTCGAATAAAACGAACATTATATACAATCATTATCGGACGTCGTCCGCGTTCGTTTCCTTCCGAAAACACCGCAATACTCCTACGACCGGAATCATCCGGATAATCTGGCCGGACAAACGACGTCGACGTTTTGGTCTTATTACATTTTATCCAGTTAAAAGTAGCAGAGATGGTTTTATTTTTTCATCCCGTCCGGAGAAACGAAAAATTCGTTTGAGAACGGTTACTCTCGATACGGATGGTTTAGGATTTTTCAGTGTTAACCGTGAAAAAGGTGAAATAATTTTCTTCCAAATCATAATAAACTCAAAATCACTCCACGTTTTTTTTTTTTCCAGTTTTTCCTCCGTCAAAAAATAAACTTTTCACCGTCCCGGTCCCGCGTTTGAACGCACAAAAGTATGAAAAACATTGCCCGATCAACGTCGCTTTCCTCGCAGGTCGGAAGATAGAACGTCACTCGACCTGTTTTTTAACAATTGTTGTTTTTTTTTATTTTTTAATCCGTTATCTAGATAAAAAATACTATCGAAATGAAAAATACACTCGCCAACAACTATTGATATTGTACGATATTATTTGGAATTCGCAGCGGTAAACGAGAAAACTATAGCGTCTGCGGCGAAAAATGAAAAAACACCGCGTTCGTCTTTTCGCGACAGCGTGCGCGCCCGCAATGAAAAACGCGTGGACGTCAATTTTCGCCACATCTTCGGTTCGAGCGGACCTCGATATACGCCACGACGACCGATAAACGAACGATTTTAAAGCGTACATTATTTTTGGACTACCTCGCCGGCTCGAACGTTTTGTTTTTGGGACGCGAGCTAGTCGAATTAATCGTCTCCGTTTGTTCGCCCGTGTACGTCGTACGGTACGTTAGGTAGACGACGACGACGACGACGACGACGACCGCTGCACTCGGATATTTTGTCGTATGAAAACGCTTAGCCGAAAACATCAGTTATATACGGGCTCGTTGGCGGCGGCGGCGGCGAGAGAAATTTATAACCGCTGTCGACGTCGTCGTCGTGACCCTTTTCCGTTTTCCGTACGTTTCGGAAACGTTCTTAAGACGATTGTTTTTGAAGAGACCGCAAAGAAAAACAAAGAATAAAAATAAAATAAACAGCCGCGCGACTGACGATCGACGGGAATAAAAGAGAAAAAAAAGGTTCGTCGTAAAAATAATTTTATTTTCGTTCAACATTTATCCGTCGTCGCGGGGTAGAATAACTGATTTCGAGGAGAAAATAAACAAAATTCAACTACCCGACACGACGACATATTCGGTGGAATATGTTTGAAGTCGAGTTTTGGATAAATCGACCGTTAGAAAAAAATCCCGGACTTAATGGGTCAAATGGTTTTTGTTTTGTCCAATTTTTATTACTACCGTAATAGCGAATCATCATTATGCGGAAAGAAGTTCGACAGTTTTTAATATTTCGGCGCTGTTTATTATATCACTTAAGTCCGAACTTTGATGCTCCGAAAAATCCATAAAATAATCCTTTAAAAAACGACTTAACGACCACGCGTTTATGACCCAAAAAACACAAAAATCTCACATTCGCCTATAACTTTAAGAAACGTATGGCCTTTTTTCCGCATATTTAACGAATTAAAAAAAAAAAAAAATGTCTTCTCTGTGATGATTGTTGTTTGAAACACTGTTTTTAAAACTAAATATTTAATTTATTATTAAAAATACGAAAACGACACGATCAAACCGTCGCGTCGTGAACCCTTTACTTCGATTTTCCCCCGACCCAAAGCGTACCGGCGCGAGGTGGATTTATCGACGACAAATCGGTTCGATCGTAAACGTCGCGTACTATAGCAATATTTACGTGACTCATGGCCGTCACTAGGCAGTTATACCTACCCGGACGTGAACGCGGGCTGCAGGTGTCCATGGTAACAAACGTACTGCAGTCGGGTGCACTGGTCGTAGGGTGCCGTCGCAGTTGCACGGTAAACTGTGAGCCGATAGCGCCGTTCGACTTGGCGATTTGTTGTTTTCTCTAAAATACGATAGTAACAATCGGTGATAATTATTATAGTCAAAGCTACTCAGACGTCATGAGCGAGCAACAACCGCAGCAGGAGGAGAACAAAATGGATCCGTCCACCATGAAAAAACTGGTAATCGCGAACACGCAATTTTTCCGTTAACCACCTTCGACGCGCGATTTTTTTTTTAATATTTTCACTATCCCGGAGACAAACGACGTGAAAATTCTCAAATCGTTTTTTTTTTTCTTTCCATCAAATAAATATAATATTTCATATCGAATAACTGCAAAGTAAGCCAAGTTGTAAATGTCAATTATTTTATATTATTGTTTTAACTAATAATTATTTATTTTATCATACTCAATTAATTTTGAGTATTGACCTATTGTTATTGATTATTACCAGAGATAATATATAAACCACCATAACGAACATTGTGAAAATAATAACGAGTTAAAAACGTATCTATAATCAGTAACCGCTAAATGTCATTTATATGTTAAACGACATGAAATGTTTGCATAACTCGATTTTCACGCATGACTCGTTCGTACGAAAATCAATCAATTTTTAATAATATGTTATTTGGGACATAAAAAATAAATAAAATAAAATATGGCCGCGGGAGGATCACTCCCCGATGACGGCTACCCGTTTTTCTCGACGTCCGCGTAAAAAATGTACGAACTGTTGTATGTTGCGAACTTTGTTTTAATAACAATTAGCTGAATAACGCAGGCTTCGCGCCCGTGAACAGTTTTTCCCTTAATGTTATTATATTTCTAGATTTCTGTATGTACCTAATATTATTGAATTCATAGTTGATCATATTTAGGAGATACGCTCGTCTGACGTTAGATGTATTTGATTATTGAATCACGACGCGGTCATCGAAACCCCGATATTATAATAAATGTACCGCGGTTGTTTTCTAAAATAGTTTCGGATAACGCTCGCGTACTCGAAATATATACGTTCCGACGGAAACGGATTGCAGGTGAACCGCGTCAAAGCGTGTACGTTTCTGCCGTACGCGAACGAGTGCGACTGGACCGCCGGCGTGACGTCCGCCGTCGAAGAGTTCGTCGGCGTAGCGGACCGCAGGATGCTGTGTCTGTTTTACGAGAACGACATGCTCAAGGCCACGTTCTCCATACCCGACGCCCGCACCGACGCCTTCGTGTGGTTCCTGAAGACGGCCGACAAGGAGCCCGCGGCCGGTCTGGACAACTCAAACTTCCTCAGGTCCGTATCGTTCGGCAAGGTGGACACGTACGTGGAGAAGACCATGTTCCTGCTGTTGGACTCGCTGTACTCGCCGTTTATATTTTCTCGGTCGGCCGGTATCCTTTTACGCGCGCACGCACACACGCACGCACGTCGTAGGTACACTGCCGCGCAGGTCTGCAGGACGACCGCGCGTGTCCCGTTTTTCGATCCCGATTTTCTTTTAGCCGTTTTCTCGCCGAAAAAACCATCTCGGCAATGCTATTATTGATATTACGAGTATAATGCGTCGTCGTCACCTACACATATTTTATCAAACACAAAAGTAGTAGTGAGCACTGGTTTTTTTTTTTCGTTTTTCAACGACCTCGACAGGGGAACGTTTTCCTTGACTACCGTCCATCAGGTGAAAAAGATAGGTTTTTCGAACAATACAGGGCGGTCATACAGGAATTGTGTTCGTTGCGATACAAATTCTTGGGCATGCCGAGCATTTACATTCCGACTATCGTGGGAAAGTTTGACGAACCATCGAAATGCGTCAGCGAAGAAACGCTGAAAGTACTCGAAAGTAAGATTTTTAACGTCGCGATCGGAAAAAATATTCGATAACAAACAAAAGTTCTACGATTTTATCCAATTTTAAACGAGCGCTTGAAAATAATAATCCGCAGTATAGTTTTCATCGGTAAATAATAATATTATAACCAGTTGTAATATTAAATCGCGCGTTACTGTTGTTTTTATTGTTTAACGTTAATTCGTTTGATTTTTCCCGTTTTTACAGTGATGTGTTTTGCTACGTATTTTCGATGATTTTTTCGTATTCGCCCAAAATCTGAACGTCAAATAGTGAATTTTTATAAAAACAAATACACGCTTTGAACGTACGAAATCATTAATTACAATAAAGCCTCGTCCGACCAGACAAAAAAAAAAAAATGTTTCCCCCCCGATAATATTTCAATCATTAAAATCACGATTATTCGCGTCACGTTTTTTATTTGCGCGTTTGGCCCATTTTGTTTTTTAGACATTCTAAGTGTGTACACTTTGGAAATTCAAAAGTGTCTGATGGACGCCGAGAGAGTACCCGCTAAATGTGAATACATGATGGAACACATTGCGGACGAAATAGATTATTGGAAAAACAGACGTGAGTATACGAATCGGTAAAATGGAGTGAAATCGGCGTGTTCCGCAACGACGACGTAAATATAGTTTAGTCGAAAAAAAATCCAACGCTTTTGTACGATTCTTTATGATAATTTGCTTTTCTCCGAGAGATGTACGTGCGTGACGTTAAGTGTTTTCAGCCAATATGCGCGCAGACGTAACACGTTTTTTTTTTTTTTCCCTCTATCCCGCAGTGAGAAACTTAAAGTTTATCACCACTTTACTGAGCTACAAAAGTGTCGACGAGATCCTCACCATACTCAAGCAACATCAATCGATTCTCGTCGATTCGTTCAACAATATTCTGGACGAAATCGAGGTGAGTTGTAGAAATAATTTTACATCGTTTTTACGCGCATTAAAAAAAAAAAAAAAAAAACAAATAAAAATAATTTCTACATATTTTTCCGTCTACTCGATATCATCGACGCGACCTATATAAAGTGAAGAAATACGTGACCGTAAAAATCAACGTTTTAAAATTCATATTTACTGCGGTAGTAACTTTTATCCATCAGAACTACCTGAAACGCGTACGGCGTGATAAAAAAAAAAAGAAGAAGCAATAATTTCTATCGATTTATATCGGAAGAGTAAAAAACTTTACAATCTATAAAAATGTTATAACTCAAAGTTTATAACATACTATACGCGTATAATAATAATAATCAGCCGAAATTTCGGTGCTTTCGTTTAGGTGGCCAAAGCGGAATGCGAGTCCAACCTCAATTACTTGCAAATCCTATCGGAATCCATGGCGAATCTATACGGCGTGGATTCGCCGAACCACATACTGACGAGATTGCCCGAAATATTCATAAAGTTCATGTTTATTTTCGAAGAGTCGCCGTTCTACAACAAGTGGTAAAATATTTCAAGTTCGACTCGCGTAACAGAGCGACCGGATGAAACGAGAAGTATTGAACGCGCCCCGCGTTTTGAAAACCGACTTCCCCGAAACCTAAACGCATTGTTACATAATATAGTAGTCACGAGTATATTTTTTGCGTGTTTAAAATAACTGAGATTTTAAATTAAAAAATATCAATCGATAATAGATTTTTATATGAAATGTGAAAAAAACTATCTCATATAATAATCGTTACGCTTAGAAATGCACACAGTTTCTGATTTTTCTAGACTGGTTTTATATCGAGGTCGATTCACAACAGATCAAAATCAGATCCGATCGTCAACGATATTTTTTTATTAAAGATATACCTTAGAAGAATACTTATAGTACTCGAAAAGAAAACTTATCCCGGAGTCCTGTTCCCATATGACTTCCGGTACACGCGGATCGTTTTACGAGAATTCCTATACCAGACAGACGGTTAATATACTTATAAACGGATAAAGTTTTATGACAGATTTCTTTGTCCTTTTTCCGTGGAATATTTTTCCCCGGACTTTTAACGCGTCGGTTTTTTTGTCCTGAATTTTGTCGTACGGCGTCGGAATTCACACGACGATCGTTCATCGTCGTTCTAATCATTCTAGGTCCGACATGAACCGGCTGTACGAATATCTCGGAAATCAAATCGTGTATATTTGCCGAAAAACAATCAAAATGTCCGAGCTGTTCTCCGGCAACACGGAAAGTGTCCTGAGCAAACTGCAAACGTCGATAAACTGCTGTGAAAACTACATCACGGTGTACACCAAAGTAATGTCGAACGATGATAATTATTATTTTATTTTTTTTTTGTCGACCATTAACAGGTCTCGGGTTTCGTCAGAAAATAGATCGTTAACAATAGAGAATTTGAAACCGCGCGATAAATAGAAAAAGCGAAATGCATTTAAACTCTAAAACAGTGTTGGGATGAGTATTTTTTTATCTAGATAAAGATGAAAAATAATAAACAATTATCTAGATAAATATAAGGTAGTTGAATTTAAAAACAGAATGTGTAGTTTAAATATGGGTTGACCCGACGTAATCTTTTTCGTTGGACAGTATTGTTTTTTAATGAATTATTGTCCTGTCGTTAAGCACGTTAAATTGTACTCTACTTTTTTTTCGAAAATATTACGGACTAATACATTTTTAAAATTTGGTAATCCGTCTATATTTTATGGGTCGACCTAATGCATATTAATACGATTAAAATATTACGGTTTTTAACAATTATATTACATCGAGAAATCTAGGCGAAAAACTGTATTATTTTAGTGAATGAAAACAAAACGGAGTTCACTTCGATTACGGATCGATACGAATTATCTCTCCGTCGTTCCCCCGGAGAGAATCGCAACGAAATCCGAGATAACTAATAACTATTATAATAATACGGATAATTTCACAGGCCATTAAAATTTACAATTCTAAAAACGACAGCCATTGGACGGTGGAGACCAAAGACGTGCACATGTTTCTGGACCGGTGCAGAGACGTACGTTACATATGCAAATCGATGGTTTTATTCAAAAGGTACGCGCATAGATTATTACTATTTTTTTTTTTTAACTTTATAAATTATTACAAGGTGAATAAAGAAAAAAAGTAACTCGACTTGGGGAAAAATCGGTTGAATTTTTTTCTTTTTTACGCTCAACATAATATTATATAAGTTAATTAACTAACCCAGTTCGATAATCAACTAACTGGGCGTTGACGAGTTGAAAATTTCAAGGTAACTCGACTTGAGGGAAACGTGTTTTCAGGTTGGACGGAAAGCATCCGATACCGAGACCGAGGTTCTCGTTTACCAAAGGACTGGAGTTCGAGAAGATCATGGAGTCCATCGAGCTGCGATTCAACAAATTGATCGACAACCTGGAAGACGTTCAGAACGTGATATTCAACGTGAACACCACCGATTGGTATCAACACGAACTCGAGTGAGATATTTATTTGTTTTAAAATTCGCTGCGGCGGCGGCGGCGGAGGATTCGTATGTGTCGACCGAAAAAAATATACTCGTACATATAACCCCTCTTTCTTTAGAAAATTCTAAACGCGCCACCGCCGTACGTTTCACAAAATCACGACCAGGACGCGCCGTGTCCTTCTGGCCGACGACGCCGCAACGTAATAATATAATAATAAACTACTATAATTATTACGATAATTTATTATATTTCCTCGCCCGGAGTTTTTACGATAATAGTTATTCTGCCGTATGAAATTAAGCCGCGACGGCGGCGGTGGCGGCGGCGTTTTGCTGGCCGTTATAATGATTGTTATCGTCGGGGCGGGCGCGGTGGACTCGAAGCGTTTGCATAAATATATAGTTTTTTTTTTTTTTTTGCTTACAGCTCTAAAATGATATCATGTGATTTTATAAAAAAAAAATAAATACGACTACAACGAGTTCGGACGGGAAAATTTCAATGGCGCGTTTTAGTACGCTGCCCGTCGATTATTAGCGAATTGGAAAATTCAAATCGTTTCTTTCCGTAGATGATTTTCACCAGTTTTCGGAAAACGACGTCGCGCCGTAGACCGATCCCAATAACCGATGAAAAACATCGCTAGACGATCGCGTACATTCGAGAGAGTACAAAAACCGTTCGTAGTAATTATTTCTAATAAAGACGAGATTAAAATGTTGCGGCCGTGCGCGTATACACATTTTGAGGTTTCGTTATTTCGCCAAGAGGTGTTGTTTTTTTTTTCCCCCGCCGAGCGCGCGACAGGCCAGATATCCAATTATTTTAATTCGAATTATAGACGCGCCGCTGTAGCGAAAGTATTTCCCGAAACGTTTGTTTGATGGAAAGAAAATCGCTGCCCTCACTAATTCGAATACGGCGCGCGCGCGGAGTTTTTATGAAAATTAAACGTAATATTATATAAATATAATATTATTATTCGTTGTGAAATTTCTTACCGATGCCGTTGAATTTTTTTTTTTTTTTCAACGCACTTTCGCTCGAACGCGATAGCTTTTTTTCGAAGGATTCGAGGAATTTTCTCGCGGTTCTAATAGTGTATACACTATTTCATCTAAAGGAAACTTTTAAAAAAAGCAACTTTTTCTCAAATAATATATTGGAAATTCGGCTAAAACTCGCGTTGTTCTGATATTTTAAAAGTGATGTGAACACTACTCGAATATTATTATTTTTAAGGTAGGAAAACGTGCGATCAAAATGATCCCCCCTGCCCAAACAATATCGAATTGTGAATAAATCTCGATTTTCGTTAAACACGCGAACGATAAGAGTACCCCACCAGTGGCGATATACAATAATTGAAAAAAAATTCGTATTTATCGAAAAAAAAAACAAAAAACTACTTTAAATGCTTTTAAAACAACGTAAAACTCTAGAAAAAAAAAGCATTTGAATGGTGCGCACTTCTACTGCACGAGCGGAAGGGAAAATAAATGAAAAAAAGTCGCGTTTAAGTACGAAAGTCGGAACGCTTTTATTCGACGACGCTGGTTTCCAGATTCAAGGACGAAGTGAGAGACTTGTGCGCGACGGTCGAACAGCTGTTGGACGACGCGCTGAACGTGGCGTGCAACACGGAGGACGCGCTGAACGTGCTGCAGAGCTTGCACTACTTCTCCGGCTGGCCGCAGCTCAGCTCGCATTTCAAAAAGAAGACGGACGAGGTGTACGCGGCGCTCGTCGACGACGTCCGGTCCGCCATGCAGTTCTACGCGGGCAACAGCTATCTGATACCGACGTTTATGGCCCGCTGCTCGGGCGTGTGCGTCACCGCCGCGACCGAGTACAAAAGGATAACGACCCTGAAAAACGTGAGTCTGTCGTGCGAAAACGCTCGTCGACGTGAGATTTTCGCGATTGTCGACTAGGTCGAATACGAACGTGGGAGAAACGTAAAGTAAAGTCGAAACGCTTTGGCGCCGGAAACGGATTTACACGCGCGGAAATCCTTCGGAATATCCTTTTCGACATTTTCACGAACCGTAGCGTTATTATTGATATTTAGCTTTTTCAAAATACGCGTTAAATATTCGTCGGAAAAACTTACGATACCGGGCAATTGAAAATTCATGTGATTTGGCTAGGTTTTTTCTTCGCCGATATCGTTCTAGTAAGTCCATCGATATTAATCAGTCGACTTGATGTGGAAAGAACAGTTTTCATTCTAAAACACAATTCGACATGGTTATCGAACGTATAATATGTTACGATCTAAAAGCGAAAATCACATAATATTTATACAAATATAGATCGAGAAAGTGAAGTCGAAAAGTTTAAATTATCAAAACTCCAACTTTTATACTCTTTCATGTCGCCCAACACTGATAAAGCTTTTCGAAAACGTCCGACTCGTTTTGATGAAAAATATTCCTGCACTGATAGTTTTCGATTATTTTCATACATTGAACGATTTTCTTTCGATTAGATTTTTTCTTGGAATTGTATACCTTTTTTTATCGTTCGCTTGTAAAAGTGACTACACGAATGACAACTAGAGAGTAAAATAGTACATAAAAAGTTTGAAAAAACATTTTATATTTAAAATGAACATTATTGGTTAAACTACTGTTAAACATCTAGTTATTATCCAAGTATATGTCTCACAGAAATACTTTATACTAATGAAAGTATTTGAAGAGCGATATTTGAAATGCATTTCAAAAGTATTTTTCGAACACGTCCGAGATTTTCCGGTTTTTCGCCTTATCTGCCGATCTACACGAAGACCTAAATCGTTCAACTCCCGTGTAATTTTTCTCTCGAAAAACTGCGTAAAAAACGTGTCCGTAAAATTCAAGTCCCTCGACCACTCGGACAACCTCCGCGCACGTTGTGTTGCTGCCCACACATCGGTGTCGGTTTAAATATATTATCCAATTTAATGAGTCTATAATAATATGTACGCTACCGCACGACGGCGTGGTGGTGGATTTACCGTCGAGTCTCCAGACGATTGTATGAAATATTTAAAATATCGCCCGGAATAACAAATGCTGCGAGATTTTTAGTTTCCGAACGAGAAACCACGTGTGCATTTTTTATGCTCGACACGCCAAATCTAATCTCGGACTTTGTTTATCACGCGTTTCACGTCGTAAATTTTAAACTTTTTTTCCCATTAGTTTCGTTCATAAACGAAACACATTACGTTCGTACGAAAAGCCCCGCACGCTGCACACGATATTTCCCATCGACTAAACAAAAGGAAAAGAAAATACCGCAGACACTTCGAGAGGGACGAGCGGGGAGCGTGCCGAAATTATTGTAAAACGACGGAAAACTCGACGTCCGAGAAACCGCGTACGACACGCGCGACAATATTATTCGACCGAGCCCCGTCTATGTCTTGACGTGTTCGTCAAACCGTTCGAAAACAACGATTGGTGGTGGCATGGCGCCACTCGTTTCGCAGGAAAAATTCGTAATAATATCAAAGCGTTTTGGGGAAAAAAAGATTTCGAAAACCCAACGATAATAATATTATCAATTTACACGCTCCTCGATTCGTTCGAAGCGTTCGGTTTACAGATTTTCGATTTTGATTGTTGTTTTGATTGTTCAGATGATATTCGAACGTCCCTGGTTATTGCCGTGTACGAACATAAAGAAGTTGCGGAAAACGTACAGCGTTTACAAGGCCGCTTATCGCGAGCTGATGCACAACACGTTCGATCTGTGGACCGAGCAGTCGGACGACTGCAACCACGAGAACAAACTGGAAAAGAACATTTTGGTCGGAAATCAAAACGATCAGTTCTGGCAGTTGACGATCAATTTGGACTGGTAGGCGGAAACGAAATCGTCGTTTACTACTAAATACCTAAATAAATATAATATTACCGAACGGCGGGCGTTGTGTGCTAATTTTCAGCGACGTGTTCGACTTCATAACCGAAATCGAGTATTGGTCGTTGATCGGCTTCGGGAGCCTATTCAGACCGAACAGCATTGTCAAGGACGCGAGAAAAATAAAGCTGCTGCACCGGAACGCGTCGAAAATCGTCAACGACTACAACACTCTCATAGCCGGTAATTATTGTGTTTTTGAAATTCGTGAAGACCGTCGCGCGAAATTCCGAACGTGTATTTCGAACAAACGTGTTGATTTTTTTTTGCCAAGGACAAAGGCATCTATTCGACACGTATACATTTAATCAATTATTATAACAGGTGTTTATGAGTTTAGTATTGAAATGATAAGCTCTAAAACGGGAATATCGTGAGATTTCGAACTTTTCAAATAATGAGACGAAAATAATCGATCGTTTGTGCGGGCAGTTCGACGTTTGGAAGAAAAATTAAACTCTCGAATTGTCGATTCTCGTCGTCGCCGCGCGCCGTCCATATAAAAAGCAACGCGTTTAAACATTTCGAACGCGCCAAACGATTAAACGCGGAAATTAATATTTTCGAAACCTCCGCACACTGTCCAATCGCCTGGCGCTTCTTCGAAGAAATATTGTCGAGTCTGTTTTTTAATTTTTTTCTTCCCCCGGCTTGGATAGAAAATACTGAAAAAATCGATAACTCGAAACTCTCCGAAGTACCGCCGTCATGTATTATAATTTTAATTCCGACTAGATATTATTACACGAAACTTTCAGTTCGGTCTTACGCTGTACGTCTACGTTCGAGGCGGGGAAAAAAAAAACAAAAACTCCATTAAAATAATTAATTAATTTTTTCCTTCCTTTCATCATCTACTATGTATAATATATAATATTTTGTACTTGGATGTTAATAATATCGCGTATATCGAACTTTAGTCTGTAAATAAAACAAATCGATTAAAAAATAGTTCTGCATACATTGAAAAAATAAAAAAAGGATGAAAGAATAAATATACTTTTAAATTAAAGCTGAACTTAATTTCACTTTTATCCTTATCGGCGTGATTTCGTTGTGAAAAGTCATCGAAAGATGACTTGGCTCGAATACGATTCAATTACGTTGAAATCGGACGTCGTGAGAGAGTAAAAAAAAAAATGAAACTTAAAATTCAAGGCCGAAAGGATCGAAAGCCTTATTTTCGTCAATAGTATTGATTTACAAAAAAAACTTTAGTGGTTTTCTGAAATCCTTGAAATTTTGTACTCATCGCGGTCGTATCAGAATAAAATATTAAACCGAAACTGATATTTTAATACTAAATAACGATTTGTTTTGTATTTTTACGCGTGCGTTTGATGTAATATCTCGGCCCGGCGTTTCGCACAATCACTTCTTATTGTTATTATATCGTTCGAACGAAGTGAATGTCATTATGATGTTTACAATTTATTGCAATATCGTAGGTTTGTCCGAGCAAGAAATGTTATTGTTCAGCGAATCGATAGAGTTGTGCAACAGGATAACGTCGCCGATGATTCGACGCTACACGTGGAAACAGACGGACGTCGACGGTTACTTGCTCGATTGTTTCGACCAACTGGAATCGGTCGAGTGAAATATTTAAAAAAATATCTGCTGCTACTCACCCGTATCGAGCCCGCATTTGAAAGTTTCGTCGGGTTTCAGGTCCAGGACCGCGTGGACGACTACAAACACTGTAACATAGAAATCGTGGACATCTGCGAGGACATATCGAACTCGACCGTTTTCAAAATAAACCAAGTGCCAATTTTGGAACTAAAAGACCTCAGGAGGCGAATCGCAACGATCAAGTATGCGAAACGAACATTTTCCAATCGAATCGAATAATAAACGAAATTGCGATACACGAAAATAGGATGAGATAGAATGGCGATTGATTACGATTTAGTTGATTTTTCGAATAAATTCGGAACGAATGTTCTTGTACTTAAAAAAAAAAAACGATTCTGAGGGTGGCAATTTTGAAACCGATAACTTTGTTGGAATATCTGATTGCGACAAAACTGAACTTTTTAACGTTCATAAAATTGTGTATTGGCTTATTGGTACTCGTATTTTTATGTTTTCACTGGCAAGAGAGACTCGTAAAGAGCCTGGTTTAATATGTTCAACCTTTAAGTATAAAATTTAAAGTTTAACGCATTTTTAACAACAACAATTTTTGCAGATTATCGTAATTTTGTGAACATTTAAACGTTTATGATAAAAAATCGTGACGCATAAATGTCGAAATTTTCCTTTTCAAATAATAATATCGCATTAAAGTTTCAAGATTTATAGCTCGACCAAAATAATTTTATCGAAATATTTGAAAAAATACGAAAAAAAAGGCGCACTTTTATAATATTTTCCATCCGAATTCGTAGCATTACTGGACGTATTTTTTTTTATTTTTTTTTTTTTTGTTTAATCTGTCTAATTTGAAAACGGCGTTTCAGGAGCACCAAGATAACGCAGATCTTGGAAAATTACAACCTGATCGTTAAATATATGACGTTCATCTACGAAGGATTCAAAGAACACATCGACAGCGTACGGGGACCGCGCTCGGTATGACAATAACGTATTGATCGACGTAAATAATTTTCAGATCACGGTTTATTGGACGAATTACGTGAAGAAAATAGACGGTTTGATTTGCAAAGCGTTGGTGCTCAACTGTCGGTACTCGTTGGAAAACATTTTGGAATTGACCGTCGGCGACGGGTCGGGCCCGACGCCGGTCATCCTGATTCGCGTCGGCTTGCAGGACGATAAGGTAAACTGGACAACGGCGCCAGACGAAGGTGAAAAATCCTAAAAACTTCTTCTCTAATAAAATACGAATATAATTGTCTTTTTGACAATGTCGATCAGTTTACAAACTGACACAACGAATCCAGGAGCGTTACTGTCTTGAATTTTTACGGGCGTAGGGGGAGGGGGCACCCCTTTTGTCACCCCCGGTTTACGTCTATATTTATGGGCGAAATTAACGTGATTTACGGTCTAAGGCGGAAAAATGTTATCGCCTCAATATAAACTAGAGCTAGGATTTTAATGACCTAAAAAATACACAAAAATGCACTAAAAAAAATGCAAAAATGACCTGAAAACTCTAAAAAATGAACTTAAAAAAAGCTTAAAATAAACAAAAATTAGTTAAAATACACAAAATGAACGTAATATTACAAATATTACGTAAAAATGACCTTAAAAATGCAATAAAATGCACTTAACACAAAAAATGCAAAAAATGCAAAATAAAAATTACATATTCTACATTGTTATATCACGAAACAAATTTAGTTTTTGGTTAGAATTGTATAGCACTTAAAGAAAAAAAAATGCAAAAGTCACCAAAATCCTAGCTCTATTTATAACTCTCGTTGTTGCGAACAGATCGCCTATTCGTCGAGCCTAGCGGAAATCTTAGCGTTCTCGGCGAACTTTTTCACCGAGATACTGATGGCCGTACAACTGATACCCCGGCTGAGTCGTACGCTCGAGTCACCGAACGGCGATTTGGTGCCGTACGAAGACGAAATCTCCAAGGACTGGGTTTGCGTGAAATTACAAGAAAAGAACAACATAGGTGAGAGCCGCGCGTGTTTTCCATTTCGTTTAGTAATGATATTATGATGATAATAATAATATGACGTTTCTCAGCGACCATAAACGCGCTGAGACGGCTGAGACGTTACATGCGCGAGTTCTTGACGTTCAGAGACATATGGTCGGTGGACAAGAAACGGTTTTTCGACGTGTACAAGACCCTCGATTCGTCGGCGGTACATTTCAACCGAGACATGACTCAGTAATTTTACCTATCGTATCGATAATATTCATAGGGAACGATTCGAAAAAAAAAGGAAAAAAAAAACCATCGCTTTTGACATTTTCGCGTTACAAATCGTTACAAATCGATTTTAGATCCGCACTGGAAAATGCAAAAAACATTCGCGTTCGAAATACAATATAAAGTTATGTTCGCAGATACTCGATTTACAAGCGCCAGGTATCCCGGATCAAACCGGTGGCCCAAGTCGCTCATTTCCTCGTGCAGACCAACGCGCTGATAGCCGAAATCGCTGGACATTGCGACCGGTGGAGAGACCGTTTCGCGGATCTCCTGCTGGAGATCACGATCGATCTCATCGAAGGATTCTATCAGTACGCGCAGACCAACAGCCTTCGGTACGTGTTGTTAGGCCGAAGAACAGAGTGTCGCGACCGCGCGGCACACGTTAGGTTTCAAACACGGTTTTTTTTTTTTTTTTTTTTAATTCTTCGCCTCCCCCCAGCGTGATGACGCCGCCTGAGAATCTGGCCGAAATGGTTTCGTTCGTCGAACTGCGGAAACAAATAGTTTTGGAATACGACAACAAAGCTAAGGAGTTCACGCTGATCTCGGACAACGTCAACGTGTTGGGTACGAATAATGCGCGATAATATTATATGTAGTACCGTTTGATTATTATTAATGATTGTCGTTTGATTTTTAGAAATGAACAATATTCAAATGCCGGACGCGATGAAAATCAAGTACGAAAAATTGTTCAAAGTCTGGAGCGAATACAAGAACACGCTCGAAGACGCCGAGATAATGTTGAAAAGAAAACAAAACGAGTTTATGAACGCGCTGATGGAAAAACAAACGAATTTGAGAATAAAAGCCAAAGACCTGTTGCAGACTTTTTTGGAAACCGCTCCGATTTCTACGGAACGGGACTCGAAAGGTAACTAAAAACAATTATTTTAATATTACCATATTATTAGATATTGAAAAAAAAGGCCGTCGAACGTGCGTTTGATTTTGAGTAATAGACACGATTTTTCAAAAATAATATGTACTACTAAAAACGTATTTTATCAATCGAATATAACACGTGTTAACTTTGTCTCGCACAGCGAAAACGTTAACCGAAATGTTATTATCGTGTGGTTTCAAGACGGTTTGTAACAAACAACTAATTATATTGAAAATACATTTCGACTTTTTCTAGAAAAATCTTTTTTCTTACCAACTACTTTCAGAAAAGTCGTAGAAAATAAAGTTTAATTTGAAAACGCACGTTGAAATCTAACCGAGCTATAGATATTACTGATAAGTTATACCAGAAGTGATAAAAAAATTCCTTTACGTAAACGTTTATTATAGTCACTTTCTCAAAAATAATAAATTATATAATAAATATTTGTACTTTGAGTACACGTTAATATACGATAGTTTTATGAAAAAATAACATTGTTTCGTTGATAAAAGTCTCACATAGAACAAACGTGTTTGTATTGGTGAATGTATTTCTCGACACTGAAATTTGTTGAAAAAATAAATGACAAAACACAAATAATAATCCAATATTTATATCGTGAATGAGTTTTGGATATTATTTTTTCAAGACGCTTTAGACTACACCGAACAGATACAAAACAAATTGGACGCATTAAAATGCGAAGAAAAACAACTAAACGACGATCTCGCAGTGTTCGAAATAAAATATGATCATTCGACTGAAGTCAGAAAACTTCAGGAAGTAAGAAACGTCATTTTTATAAAGTCAAATAATAAAATATAAATTATGTTTTAAATCGGCTCGGTTCCGACTTATCTTACATAATATTCGTTCGAATTCGTACGCGACTTATATTCGTACGTGTCTTACCCACCGATACATTGAATACAATTTTTTTTATCGACACGAATTATTTATTAAAAATTTAAGGAGTTGTTAGTGCTGCACTCTGTCTGGAAACTGGTCAACGCGTGGGACGTAATTTGGAAAGATCACAAAGGCTCGGCGTTCTGGGACGTTCAGGTCTCCGACGTGAAAGTCGTCGTGGACACGTTTTCCTACCGGTTCGACATATTGGTCGGCGGATTGGCGAACAAGAAATGGGAAGTGATCGAGACCACCCGCAAGAACATCAACGAGTTCCGTCGTTTATTGCCGGCGGTCGACGATTTGAAAAATCCCGCCATGAAGGATAGACATTGGGACGAGGTGCGGACGGTAATGGACAAGTGAGTGTTCCGGACGATAATAACGTCGTCGTCGTGGAATAGATACGTATTTTCAATTTCTTTCTAATCGTTGTATTCGAACAGACGATTCGACGAAAAGAGTTCAGATTTCACGTTGGACAAACTGATGGATGTCAAAGCGCAAAATTTCAGCGAACAAATCAACGGGATTTCGAAAAAATCGACCGCGGAACTCGGTTTGGAAAACGTACGAGTAACCCCGTATACTTATAATCGTATTGACGCGTGAAAACGTATCGCGAAGAATTTGTATTGCGATTAATAATTTTGTTTTTTTTTTTTTTTGCACGTTCAAGGCGATACAAAATATAAAAGAAACGTGGTCCGGTGTAGATTTACTGTTGGAACCGTACAAAGACAAAGGCATCTACTACGTGAAAGTCGGCGACGAAATATTTCAGTCGTTAGAAGAACATCTAGTACAACTATCGGCGATCAAAGCGTCCAAGTGCGTGTCCGAGACGCTTTTTTTTTTTCAATTTTTCTCCAACGTGTTATTTTTCTTTTTCGCGCGTCGACGTTTTTCGCAGGTGCATTTCGGTTTTTCTAAACGAAGCGGATTATCTGGAAAAATCGCTCGGTCTCGTCGTGGAAGTTTTAGAAATCGTTCTGTCCGTCCAGCGGCAGCACATTTACTTGGAAGTAAGCGCGTGACTTATTCGGGGACTTATACCGAGACGAACCGGTTTTCGATCCGGGGCGTCGAATCACTTGTTTAAAATATATTTTATCACAACTTTATCTCATCCTTATCTTATTTGAATGATTTCAAACCGGTACGACACCGGAAAAATATAATAGAATATCTCTAAAAAAAAAGGGGGTTTCGACGATCGATTTCGTCGAAGGGGAAAACATAGTACGTTAACATATTTTTTCCCCGAGAATCCGACCGAAACAATCGAAAAGGTTTCGGGCTCGGTTTTTAACGATTGCCAAATGTCGCCTTTGTTCAGAACATATTCATGGGAGACGACGTGCGACAGAAAATGCCCATCGAGAGTATCGACTACGACATTTTGACGGAAGAATGGAGGGAAATATCCAAGACGATGTGCACGGACAGCAACTTGTTCAGAGCTTGTTGCTCCAAGTGTCAGTATGCGTTTTGTCGAACCGTCGTCGTCGCCGCCGCCGCCGGTAATAACCGACTGAAACCGCGATTGTCTGTGCATTTTTCCAGCTCTTTTCAAACACTTGAACACGATGAACTATCGCCTGGAAGTGATTCAGCGGGCTCTGGAAGTGTACATGGAATCGAAACGCCACGTGTTTCCCAGGTTCTATTTCATTTCCAACTGCGAGCTGCTGGAAATATTGGGCAACTCGAAAAATCCCGATGCCGTACAGCCCCATCTGAGGAAACTCTTCAACAACGTCGAAAACGTCAAAATACTCGTGAGTATATACACTTGCAACTGCAATCGCGTGCCAACGGCTTCGGTACAATAATTTTTCGACAATAATTATTTCACTTTTCGAGTATATTATTTCATTTGGTTTTTTACCAATCCGAAATAATTTATGTCGATTTTTTTCACAGACGACAACCGATTCAATCTTTAATCGAGCACACGCGTATACACGCCTCGTTCGGATCGGCTCCGATCGTAAATCTGAAAACTCGTTTAAATATGGATGTACATTCGTTAAAGAAATCGGTTTCGATAATGTGGATTCTGTAGTTTCGTTTTTTCAATTTTTTAACGAATCCCGTGTAATGCCTCAAAGCGTACGAGTACATATAACTATACCTAACAATCATAATTTTTTAATTACAAATTATTTAAAAAAAAATCGATAAAAACATGTAGGTCACTGTTTTTTTAAAAAAAAAAAAAAACGCTTTTTCGTCGGTACTATTTAGTCTTGAATAACTTACTCAGTTTTACAGATTATTAACGCGTAACAATTATATTTAAATTATCTAACAAATCAAATCGGAAGGTACTTTTAGAAAACAATACTTACTTAGTGATTTCATACTTAAATATACTGCTAAAAGTCTAGATAAACTTTCGAGCTATAATACGCCCTGTGTAAATTCGTTTCAAACTCGTCTTGATATATTATGTTTGATTATGAAAAATACATTTTCGATCAATAATAACAATTACGATATAATATCGTTCGTATCGGTTATGTATTCGAATACATTTTCAATCGAGTATTTTAATATCTATTTGAAATACGTTTCAAACAAGCACGACGCACGTCGTGTATTATATACCGATTATTATATGCGTCACAAAATTAATAATCTCACCGAAAACGATAGTAATTTCTATTATCTACACAGACGAACAACAATCAGAAAAAAGAAGCTCGAGGCATGTTTTCCGAAGACGGAGAGTACGTGGAATGGAACCAACCGGTCGTGTGCGAGGGATCGGCGGAGATTTGGCTCAACTCTATTGGTAAATAGAAACAAATCGATCTTGACCGACGACGACGGTTTCTCTATCCGCCATGGCCCAAGCGGGGGGGGGGGGTTCAGACAATCGAGGTGATTAAGTAATACACGTCTCCGAAAATTCTCAAGATCATCGATATCGACGACGTGATTTTATGACGATTCGGAATCACAAATATTGTGTTCGAAAAGTTCTGCTCATATAGTGTTTCGTCGCGTGTTTTGACGACAATTTTTTTACTCGCAAATTTATTAAAACAAAGCGCATTGTTTTAATAGATACCGTCTGATGGCATTTCCACTCAGTTTATCCGTTAAAAAAAAAAAAAAACGATTCGCAAATACCTTACCGTTGAGAATTCAACTCTTAAAAAAATAATACAAATTAAACTGTACGCATAAACGAAATGAAATATTGTAATTAAATTTTTTTTAACTGACACATTAATCCGTGTCAAAAACGTTATAGATAAATTAATTACAGTGCCGTTCGAGAAGTACATTTGTCCCGCGCGGATAGATCTGCACTCGCTTAGTTTTGTCACTTCGACGAGTTTCGGGACAGCGTCCATCACTCGAATGGTTCTGATCGAGTCGACGTAATCGACTCTCTTGCCGATCTATAATATTTATCAGAAAAACAAATCGAAACTTTGAATTCAAGACGTATTCGATTCGGAATTCGTGAAAAATGTTCGGGTCGGGAAAGATTGAAATCACTATTAGCTTCCACCCCGAGTGCGCCACCTCGCGTTTCTTTGATTTGATAACCGTGTGCGCAGAAACGGCGATGCGAGATTCTCTGCGACAGATGCTGAAGCAAGTGAAAACGTCGCTGACGAAAAACGCGAAAAATCGCGAGAAATGGATTCTGGAATGGCCTGGTCAGCTGTGCGTCGTGGCGTCTCAAGTAAGCCCGTCGGCTACGTCGTCGTTAATGATCAAAAAAAAAAAAAAACCGTCTGTACGTAATTATTATGTTTTACAGATCCAATGGACGGCCGACTGTACGCGGGCGTTGGTCCAGTCCAAGTGTCTGAAACACAAGTATCCGCTGAAGAAAATGTTCAAAAAACAACAGCGCGTCTTGGCGCGACTGTCGAACGTGGTCCGGTCCGATTTGCCGCGCTGCGAACGGCCGAAAGTCGCGGCGTTGGCGGTGATCGAGATGCACGCGAGGGACGTGATCGAGCACGTATACAAATCGAGTACGCGTTAAACCTGATCGATTTCATTTGATTTGAACTTCTGTCGGACGCGGTGTTGTGAAAAAAAATTCTACTCGAGTAGAGTTTTCGAAAACAGTATTCGTTTGAGAGAAAAAAGTATTTCGAATTCTATAAATTCAAATAGAATATAATATAATATCAAACGTTATTGATAATATTCGACGCGTTCGTTAGTCGTTCGCGCGCGTCTTTTCGACGCAGTCGCTATTGTTGCGCGGCGAGTGGCTAAATGATGTGTTTCGACGATTGCATCCGAGAACCGCACAGTTTTGATTTCCGCCCCCGAGACGGTCGTTGGACGAAAACCGCAAACTTTACCGGTTAATTATTATCTGTGCGCCGAAACACCGCACGCTTATATGTAATGGGGGCGAAACCACACACGTCGCCCGTCTTTAGTGTTTTCGTCTGTAAAACGACGCGTTACTGTCGGACGTCGTATTTACGCGCGCGCGCCATTAGGCACGTGAGGAAAATTTCGAAAATACGTAAATGCATTGTTTCGACGAAAAATGTCTCTAAACACGCGTATTATACGCGCGTCTATCGAAAACAACGACTTTTTCGTTTTTTAAGCTCAGCAAATTTTTTTCGCAAACATGTTTTCAACGACGATATCGGTTTTTTCATTGTTTTGTCGTCACGTTTCAGACTGCACGGACGTGTCGGCCTTCGAGTGGACGTCTCAGCTGCGGTTCTACTGGGACAAAAAAGCCGACGACGCGGTCGTCAGACAGACCGACGCCAAGAGACCGTACGGATACGAATACTTGGGAAACTCCGGTCGACTGGTCGTCACGCCTTTGACCGACAGGTGTTTCGTCGCGCTGACGGCGGCCTTGCACGCGTGTCGCGGCGGTCACGTCCAAGGATCGACGGGCACCGGTAAAACCGAGACCGTGAGAGACCTGGCCAAGCACTTGGCGCAATACGCCGTCGTCGTGAACTGCTCCGAGAGCCTCGACCACAAGAGCGTGAGTCGCATTTTTTCAGGTAAGAATCGGACCGCGTCGTCGTCGTGTAGGACATTAGGAACGGGGGACCTGGATTTGTGTGCGACGAAAAAAAAAAATAGAAAGCACGGAAAACGGTCGAAAGCGCGACTTTTCATTTCTCGACTTTGGTTTGACTCTGCTCTCCCAAACCACTGTTACTCTAATTTCCAAATCGCGATCAAACAAAACTTTTCGTGAACGTTTATGTTTTGTTTGACATGTCAAAATAATCCCCAGAACCAATCAAGCCAAATACAGTAACGTAGGCACGAGTACACAATAATAATAATATGTACCCGTATTTTTAATTTCTAAAGCACCGTGTCGCCGTTGGTTTGACTCGTGCAATGTTATAATTAGTGCAATGGTAGAAAACCGAAATGACAAATAAAAATAAATGTTTTCTACGCGGAAAAAACGCAAGTCATTAATTTTCAAGTGACTTTTTCCCCTCCTAGAGAAAATTAACTCCATCCCCCGTGGTTCCTTCCGAGCGCATACAAATCTAGCCGTCTTCGGCGCGAACAAATAATTCGTCGCGATAAAATTCTTAGTTTAAAAATACAACAGACATTCTCGATACAACGGAACTCAGACCTTATGGCGAATCGTGAACATTATTTTGTGGTTTACTGTAGGTTTTCTCCAGTTGACCCACTTTATCGACACAAATATTATATAAAACTCACGGAGTGCAATGTACACTGCGGTATAATGACTTTCGTCGTTATAATTTGCGTTATTGCCAAATAAAAATGGAACATAATAACAATTATAATAATTTGTTAATATTTTTTTTTTATGAATCGTTCGCGACGTCGCGTGTGTTGACCATAATATTATTGTCGCAGGACTCGTACGACAGGGGGCTTGGGGCTGCTTCGACGAGATCCACCGGATGAAAGTCGAGGTCCTGTCGTCCGTCGCGCAACAGATGCTATCGATATTCTCGGCCCTGGCGGCCGACACGGGAACGCTGGTGGTCGCCGACCGGGACGCCGCGGTCAAGCCGGCGCCGACCTGCGGCATATTCATCACGACGAGCCCCGGGGGCCACGAACGCCGCGGCGTCCTGCCCGACAACCTGAAGGCGACGTTCCGCGCCGTGTCCTTGATGACCCCGGACCGCAAGGTGGTCGTCGAGACGCTATTGTTCGCGGAAGGATTCAGAGACTTCAAGGCGCTGGCCGGCAAGACTACGAGCCTGTTTTCGCTGTGCGGACGGCTGCTGAACAAACGCGACTACCGCGAGTACGGACTCCGAGGCGCGGTCGAGCTGATCAAACTCGCCGGACGGTGTAGGCGCGAGAACCCGGCGTGCTCCGAGGAAGAAGTAAACGCCGATCCTTGTCGATCTATTTAAAATCTATTATTTATATACGTACATTATTATAGTATTACTAGCTGAATAACCCGGCTTCGCCCGTGTGCAGTATAACTTTTTATTTTATCAGTTTTTTTTCATTTTTACCCCTTTTACCCCTTTGAACCCCGGTAGGGGTCGAATTTCGAAAAATCCTTTCCCATGGGGTCTCCACTATATAAAACGAAACTGTTGACCAAATTTCATACTCAAAGCTCCAGCAGTTCCTGCCAGGCGAATTTTTCTAGTTTCACCTTTTTTTACCCCTTTTAACCCCCTTAGGGGTATCACGGAAAATGCTTGAGCTCGGCGTACGTCCCGCGCTATCAGAATCAGGGGTTCTTAGAAAGTCGTTTGGTACATTACGCGTGTCAGAGACAAGTAAATTCTACAAAAAAATGCTTTTTTTCTCTCTATCGATATGGGCGATTGTGCGAAAAATCGCAACAGGTGTCGTCTCCGTGGCGAATCAATATTGTATGATTTAAATAGAACAAAAACACGCTATATAACCGTACGACTGACCTGGCCAGTCGGGCGTCGTAAACGTAGAAGGCGTGTCGCAATAAATAAACGGCCAATGTGAGAGAAGAGCCAGCACGAGTCGAAGATAATACGATAAATTCACCAGAGCCGTTAGATTAGGAGACGCGCCTTCTTTTTTTCCCTTTAAATTACGCTATTGCCGTGTATCGGCAGTTTTCGTTCGATCGCGGTCAAAACAACTCGGGGTCTACGGTTCGATTCTTAATATTTATGAAATTTTTTGTAAAATTTTACACAAATTTTCACGGTTGTATCGACTGCGTTTCTTTTTTTTGAAATTCGAGCTCACGGCATGATGTTTTTCGCGGCTAAAGTTTCGTCGAACGTTGGTCTCGCCGAACCAATAAGTCTGAAAACACAATTATTAGATAGATAGATAAATTCAAATGTTTATTAGACGGTTTGTTCATTTTTTTTTTTCACTCACGCACGTCTCAGCGAGACGCACGTGAAAAAATTTAAAAATCGGAGCTTGAGACGTATTTGACACATTCTTTATTCCCAAACGTTTTCGGCCCGTTTGACAATATTGTTTCCAACTAAAAATCTAAGGACTTCGGGCGCACACATTTAAATCGATTAATTTTACTTTTGAATTTTGTCGACGAAAACAGTCTATTATTACATGCTTTTAGATCATTTTTATGATCACATACATCTTGGGACAAACCTAATTCATCAAAACTTAAAGATATTTAATTTTTTTTTCGTCTCGTGACTTTTTTAACGTTGAAAACGACGGTGATTTCAGATTTTGTCTGCGACGTTTGGTTTTTTTAGTCGTAAGCATTTCACATATTTAATTTATCGATTATTCACACGTTATATAACGTTTATTGGTTAAAAACCGAAAATATATTCGAAACTCATAGGTAAAAAACGTTAATATTTTATCGAGCGACGTGGTGACACTCACGAAGGTATTTGGAACAACTTTGTGAAAAAAAATTGGAAAAAAGTTAAATAGCGTCGTCACAAAATTGGTACATAAAAAGGCCTGTTCTTTTATATAATATATAGCTGAATAACCCGGCTTCGCCCGTGTGCAGTATAACTTTTTATTTTATCAGTTTTTTTTTTCATTTTTACCCCTTTTACCCCTTTTAACTCCGGTAGGTGTCGAATTTCGAAAAATCCTTTCCAATGGGGTTTCCACTATATAAAACGAAACTGCTGCCCAAATTTCATACTCAAAGCTCCAGCAGTTCCAGCCAGGCGAATTTTTCTAGTTTCACCCTTTTTACCCCTTTTAACCCCTTAGGGGTCGAATTTCAAAAAATCCTTTCCCATGGGGCCTCTGCTATATTAAATGAAACTATTGACAAAATTTAATACCACAAAGCTCCATTGACTCAGGATTTTTTCCATTTTTACCCCTTTTAACCCCCTTAGGGTTAATTTTCTCCATAATTTATGCTATAAACCCGCTCCCTGACATTCTCTATCATTTAAAAAAAATTTGAGCCAAATCGGCCCAGCCGTTCTCAACTGATTCAATTTCCAATTTTTTGTCTCCATTTTACTCGTATATATATAATATATTTTGGTTAACCTGTATTAACAATTCATATTTACACGTATTATGGCGATAATTCTCGGAACAATTCATATCTACACGCCACCGACGATAAAACACATACAATAGAAAAAAGGTCAGGTTACAGATAGATATTATCGCGGTCGGCCACGGAAAAACCCGAAATACACCATGAAATCATACAAATTTATTAAAAAGTTAATTAAAATATTTAATGTATTAAAAAATTTGAAATAAAAACTATCCTATCTTTTAAGTTGGACCAAATTACACGCGGTGTAAAAAATTTCATCAAAATCGGTTAAGTGGTTTAGGAGTCCATTGAGGACAAACATTGTGACACGAGATTTATATATATTAAGATATAGTATTTTATAGTTTCACTCGATTCGCGACGTGCGTGCGTTGAACAAAAAACGCGTCTTTTTTTTTTTTGTTGCAGGTCGTTCTGTCGGCGATTCACAAAACGAGTCTGGCCAGCGTGGACGAGGGAAATTTGCCGTTGTTCGCGGACATCGCGAGCAATTTGTTTCCCGACGTGAATCCGCCGGAATCGAAACACGAAGTCCTGGTGGACGCGATCAAGCGAACGATGTCGAACAACAACGTTCGGCCCACGGACGCGTCCGTTTCGAAAACCGTTCAGCTGTACGAGATGAAAACCTGTCGCCGTTCCGTGATCGTTATCGGCCGGTCCGGGGCGGCCAAGAGTACGACGTGGAAAACGCTCCGGGACACGTTGGTCTTGCTGAACAGAGAACAAGCCGATCGGTTCGGGACAGTCGTCGTACGTCGCGTAGTATACCTCTCAGTACAATCGTCGAGATATTGAAAAAAAAATACACTCGCGCGTATTCACTCTGTAAACGCGGTTATTTTTCCCCGGATGAAATAGTATAATTCGATCGCTCGCAAGAAATGTATTTGCCTAAAATTATTGTCAACAACTACTACTTATACTACTGTATAAGTGATGTTAAATTTCGGAAATTTAATTTTTTTTTTAAAGAAATATCTAAGAGCTTATGAATTTATTCAGGACTACGTTTTGAATCCGAAAACACTGACCGTGGAAGAATTGTACGGCCACCACGACCAAGCTACGCACGAATGGTTGGACGGCGTTTTGTCGTCGATTATGCGCAAAATTTGTTCGGGTAAATATCGGATTTTAAATATTACGACGTTACGGTAACAATAATAATTATTATTCGTTTACAATATAGACAAAGGACCCGAAGAGAAATGGGTGATATTTGACGGGCCGCTCGACAGCGATTGGATGGAGAACATGAGCTCCGCGATGGACGAAAACGAACGTTTGATTTTAGCCAACGGCGAACGCATTTCGATACCGAAACAAGTAACGGATAGCCGTTACGATATTTATTTTTTTCCGATACTTTTTTACGTCCGTCCGACGCGGATCGTCTGGCGCTCGTTCGGGCGAGTAAAAATATTATTCGTTCGATCGGTTTCCAGGTGTCGTATCTGTTCGAGGTGGAAGATTTGGAATCGGCGTCGCCCGCGATCGTCTCGAGATGTGGCGTCGTCTACAACAATCACAACGATTTCGGCTGGCGGTCGTACGTGGATTCGTGGCTGAATAGTTGCACGTTCAGACCTTACAGAGACGAGGTGATACGGTTCGCATCGAATTCTGTGACACAAACGAGGGGCGTGGATTTCGGAGTGTCTTCACGTCCCGAGTTTCGTTTGGCTGAGGTTTAGATTCAGCGTCACTGAATTCGAGCGCCAAACGTCACTTCCAGATCGAGGCCGTAAGAAAACGATAATATTTTCAGATGAGCCGGCATTTCGACCGTTACGTCGACGGTCTGCTCGCGTTCAAGAGATCGCACTGCACCGAGTCCGTCGCGCTGACGGACCTGAATTCCGTGACGTCACTGTGCAAATTGCTGGAGTGCTGCGCGTTCAACGGCGTTGCCGACCGGGTTCCCGTGGGCATGAACGACGGCCAATACAAGTTTCTCGCGAAAATCTGGTTTATTTTTTGGTACGCGAATCCGGAAGCGTTCGCTTCGGCCACGATCGCGCGAATAAATAATACGTTTGTCCGTCGAAACAGCGCCGTTTGGTCGGTGTGCGGCTGCGTGACCGAAGACGGCAAGAAGAAAATCGACGTCTACGTCAGAGGACTAGAGAACGTTTTTCCCGTCAAGGACACGGTTTACCATTACTACGTGGACGAAAACTACTGTAAATTCAAACACTGGGAAGCAAAGCTCTCCGCGAGTCCTTGGAAGTATACTACAGAGTACGCGTTTAACAGTTTTTCCTCGCGTTTTTCCGTGTTCGTATAAAACAATCAATCCGTCTGTATTCCTCCGTATTCAAAACGAGAGACCGTCGTCCTATTTTTGATATAATGTCACGTGTTAATATAGTTGATAATTTTATTCGACATCAGTGAATCCGACAGTGAAATATATTTTTAAAATAAAATATCTTTCGTTCTTTTATCATATTATATTTATTGAATTTCTTATTATGATTTTTTTTCTAATTCTTAAACATTATGATGTCGTGTGAAACAAAACGAAAAACTTCAAAATATTGGGTAGGCTAAAAATATATGATTTCTTTGTCCGGACGTGTGGTTGTTTTTTAGTATACGCGGAGGAAAAATCCGATCGAAAAAAAAAAACCATACAATTATATTGATAAATAAAAGCCCCTCGCGCGTCTAATCGAATCGATGTCTTTCAGAGCGAAACTCGCGGGAACGATCGTGCCGACGGTGGACACGGTCCGCTACGATTATCTGATACAACGGTACCTGAGCAAAAAACAGCCGGTCTTGTTGGCCGGTGTCCGAGGCAGTGGGAAAACGATGAACGCGAACGGTTCGTTTGAAACGATGAACGGCAACGAGTTCTCCTTTTTGACCGTCAACATGACGGCTCGGACCACGGCGAACGACGTCCAGACGGCGATCGAAGAGAAGCTGGAAAAACGGACCAAAGAGCTTTACATCCCGTTGGCCGGTGTGTTTCCGGTACGGGCGTTGGCCGACGATATCGATTATTCGACACGATATCGATAGTTTTTTCTCGAAAGTACCGAACGATATCGATATCCGATGAGGTCGTTGAGCACTCTTTCGAATATCGCCCAAAAGTTGTATTATATTGTGAAACCGGGTATGACCAAAAGTGGATTAAAGGTACAACTCGATATTACTTGTATCTACGAGTACCTGCTGAAAATAAGTAAGAGAATAATTACTATCAATATTATCGTAACATTTTTCTTCCGCAAACGAATAAATATTTTCTCGATTGATTAAAATAATGCAAGTCTCGGAGACAAAAATTTCAAACATTTGAACTGAATCTTATTTTTTAAAAAAAAGTCAATCAATTACTTTATAGTATTAAAAAAAGTTTTAATAACTTTGCGAATAGAAACTTATTATACTTAATTGAAATAGTTTACCGTCTACCGTTATTTTCGTCGGACGCTGAATATTTCATTTTAAATATGTCGAGTGTTGTTCACAGTTATTGATTTTTTTTTCATACCTTAAAATTATAAAAAAAACAATAATTTCAAATTATTAGACTGCAGACAATGGACGCGAAAGCTAGAACTCGCGTGAGTAAATACTAAACAATAAAGTTGTTTTCGTCAAATTATAGTAATCTTTTATCGCCGTTGGAGAATCTATAAATCACTAATAAGTATAAATAGTGGATAATAGATAAGAGCTATGTCCGACGAATGTCCGAAGTGAATAGTCATCGAGAATATTACAATATAAATTCTAAACTTACTCATACTTTGAATCGAATCTCAAAACGTCAATGGCGAACATTCAATATTGATATTAGTTTTGTTATGATAAACTTGAGATATTTTTCTTAGAAATATAAATATTCGTTTAATCGAAACAACCGTTGATTTTAAACGTTTGCGTCTAATGAATATTATACGTATTTGATTAAACGGGACTCGAAGGAGAAAATCGAAATCAATAACTAAGCAGAATTTCATAAGAAATAAAAAAATAACCATTAAATTCTCAGCGTTCATTAGTGATAATATATAAACATAAATTTGCCCGTTTATAATATCCATAAATACGAAAATACACTGTTGAAAAATTGTAATTAAATATTAAAAATATCGAAATCGATTATTATTTATTTATTTTTATAAGCAAAACGATATTATCTGGTAAATTATGATAAAGAAAAGAAAAAAAACACTCGCGAATACTGGAAATAATTTATCGTCGGTCAACGCTGGTGTGCAAAACCGGCGGTGGAAAAAAATGAAATTTACGGGATTTTTTTTTTTTTTTTGTCAATTGCAAATGCGAACGAAAAACGAATTTTGAAAAATTCCAGGGAAAACGCTGGTCGCGTTTTTGGACGACGTGCACATGCCGGCGAGAGAAAAGTGCGGAGCCCGGCCGGCGTTGGAGCTGATCAGACAGTGGGTGGACTACGGGTTTTGGTACGACAAGAAGAACCAGTGTCCGAAACACGTCAAGAACATGGTGCTCGCGTGCGCCGTGACCCTGGACGAGCGCGCGGACCGTCGCGTCAGCGATCGGATAACGAGCTGTTTTAGCGTCGTCCACGTGACGAGCCCCGGGGAAAAGGACGTTTACGACATTTACAAGACCGTGCTCGGCCGACACCTGAAGGACTTTGACGAGACCGTGTGCGAACTGAGTACGACACATAATACCGACCGGCGTTGTATATTTATATTATCTAAAATAAAAAAAAAATTATAAAATATCTTATGAAAAAACAAAATAAAAATAAAAAATAGGTGTTGCCCGGAGTATTATGTAAAATAGCGTTTCCCAACCTGGGGGGGGGGGGGCGTGTAAACATTTCTGGGGAGGCGTAAGCAGTCATAACAAAATACAGTTTTTATTTATTAAATTATATTTTTTTTTAAAATGTAGGGAAAATATGAAAAATTATAATTATTATCATCAATAAAATTGAATTCATCTCGGATATTTTATAATTTCTTCGTAAAGTACACAAAAAAGTGATATATTTTTCACGTTATAGGAGGTGGGGGGGGGGGGGGTGAGAGAGTTTCGAAAATATACAAAGCGTAGAATAAAAAAGGTTGAGAACCACTGATGTAAAAGAATAGAAAAGTGCTTAGATATTTACGACCGGGTTCGAATAAAATTCAAACGTCATTATTTTTTATTTCGTTTTGTTTTTTCGTTAATAAGAGATATTTTATGATTTTTAATAGATTATTTTATAAATTTAATAATACAGTAGAAGCCGCTTATTAGAAACACGGATAATTGATACAATCGCGTTATTGAAACAAAATGTACCGGGACGGACCGGCCGTATATTAGAACATTGAAAATAAATCGGATTATTGAAACATCACATCGGTTATTTGAAACAATTGGGCGAAAGTCAGTCGATCACCAATATAATTTAATGTTATCTTTGCTGTCGTTACGTTTATATTTTGACTGTTCTTTATCTTAACAAAAAAAATGAAAAAAGATGGTCCACTTTTACGTCAAAAAGCAGAAGATCTGGCAATGAAAATGAGGAAAGACGATTGCTGTTGCGGCACAATCGTGGTTTTGAAACTCATTGGACCGATTCGCTAGCCCAGTACTCACCCTCTGATATTTTCAATGCGGACGAGACAGGGCTTTATTTTTAGAGCTCTACCTGAACACACATGCGCACTCAAACTTGACAAAGGCTAAGGGGAAACACGAGCGCAAGGAGATCGTATTTTTCTAATTTTTCGCGTATTTTTCATTTTTTTTTTTTTTTTTTTCATAGTACAAATCAAACCAATCGCTCATTAGAAACAATCGGTTAATTGACACATTTCACTTTGGTCCCAATCAAGTGTTTCTAATAAGCGGCTTCTACTGTATTTTGTTGTAAATGATATTGTCATTTTTCCGTCCAGCGTTGTCAAAGCGTTTCGGCGAGAGTATTCGAAACACTTTTTTCTTCTCGAGCGTAGACCGGACACGACACGGCTGCGGAATACATTTTCGTATTTTAATCTCGGCGTATTTACGCATCGCCCCCGGGGGCATCACTTCTGTCCAATAATACGTATTATTGTCTACCGATTTCTAATCTCAGAACAATAACGTACAGGTGACGGAATGATCTCGATGACGACAAGTCTCTACGGACGTCTGGTCGCCGACATGACTCCGACTCCGGCGAAAATGCACTATTTGTTCAGCCTAAAAGACGTGTCTAAAGTAACGTTGTCTCGCGGCTGTCGTCGAGCGCGCCCGACAATATCGTAATCGTTGATTTTTTTTTTTACTTCTCGCAGGTGTTCCAAGGTCTACTTCGCAGCAACGTCAAGTATCAAAATTTCAAAGTGCCCATGTTACGACTCTGGTGCCACGAAGTGTTTCGCGTTTTTTACGACAGGCTGATCGACGAAAAGTAAGCCTCCGCGACATAAAACTATAAGGTTGTGTTAGTAGTGAACGCTTTTCGTTAAAAGGAATTTTTTGTCAGAAAAAAGAAAATCGTAATTTATATACACAAATAATAATTATTCGTTTCAGTCAATAGACGGGGTTGATGTTTTTTTTTTTTTACAAAATAATTAACGCGAAACATCCATAGATTCATTTTTTATAATTTTTTTTTTTTTTAATTTTTTATAACATAATTTATTCTCTTTTCTTTTCCTTTTTTTTCGGATGAAATCATAAACACATAAATACTCACTCTAATTTGGTTTATTTTTATAGTTAATTAAAATTATGAGGTCGGTAGTCGTGTAAATTTGAGTCCATTTAGCATTAATTAAAAAATTGAAGCTCGTAAAATTTGAGAACGTCTCCGCCATAAACGTTTTTTTTTTTTTTTTTTTTGTAGTCCCACTTTTTTTTTACGTTTAAATAATTAAAGTGATTAAAATACAATTCTTTTAAAACTCGGGTAAAAAAAAATATTTATTCTTTTCGTCGTCGTACAAAGGGATGTCCCCTGTTTGTTGCGCATACCCGATAAATCTTCGGTCTATTTGACAAGTTTCGAATCTTTTCCGATCTCGACGATAACGTTTTCAAATTGTTTTCAATACGATTTCTTCGTTTAAAACTATTTTGTTGCTTTTTCGATTTTTTTTTTTTCGACAAATCGTTGCTATTTCAAACGCCGCCGTTTTTACACCGATCCCCGTTTGCACGGCGAAACGCGAGCACTATAAGATTCATCGACGAATATTTAAAAACAACGAGCCATCGTGTTGTACAGCGATCAGAAGTGGTTCTCGAGCCGCATAGACGATCAGCTGCAAAGAAATTACAACCTCACGTATCGCGATCTGTGCGCGTCGGAAAAGAATCCGATATTCTGCGGTTTCCTCAACGAAAACGGGCTGTACGCCGAAGTGGACGACGAGGAGCGGTTAAAGGAATTCATCGAAAACCGCGTGAACGAGTACAACGCCAACTCGGAGTTCGCGCCGTTGGACGTGTTGCTGTTCAGAGATCACATGGAGCACATCTGTCGCATCGTCCGGGTCATATCCCGGCCGGCGGGTCACGTGCTCCTGATAGGCCTGTGTAAGTTTAAATAAATATGCGTTTGGAAAATTATCTTGCAATGTTCGGGTGTCTCCGTCAAACGCGCGGGCGTGACGTGTCGATCAACACGTCGTCGTCAATATTGTCCTGTTCCGATCGATCGAGTCGAATTGAAACTACGAGCATTTTGAAAACGGATCCGATTTCGTTAAAGATCGAATTCCCGACGTTTCGGACGGAGCGTTAGTGGTTTTACGACTACCCGTGTTTATTATTTTCGTACGAAACGTTTTGATCGAAAGATTTGCACACGATTTCGGTGCACGCATTCGATTCCAGTAAAAAATAACTTCTTCCCGAAAGTCCGTCTTTAAAAATTCCCAATATTTTTCTCCACTGTGGAGAAAAACTGACAGTTTTATGAAAGTTTTATTAGAAAAGTAGTCAAACGAAAGTAATAATATTTTCGCGGCGTTCGTTACCGTGTCTGGACCTTATTAATAATATTGTTACAATATTTAACAACAAATAACTACTAATAAAACGTTTTAGGAAAAATCGGCAGGTCCACTATACAATTTTCCCGATACAATATAGTACATCGACTTTAAATTTATAACAACGATAACCGATATCACTGGCCCTACCATCATATCTCTCGACACATTTTTTATTTTACCAATTTCATAAAAATGTTGAGGTCGATCGGTTCGTCGATTCAAAACTGTACGTCTGAATTGGTAAACGTCACGCGTTTGATAGAGAAGCGACCGAAAAATAATCCGATCGCTTCAACGTGGTCTTGTCGGTTCACTCAGGCGGTTCGGGCAGATCGTCGCTGGCGAAAATAGCCTCGTGGCTGTGTAAATACAGCATTTTCACGATCGAGCCGTCCAAATCGTACGGGACGTCCGAGTTCAAACAAGACCTGAAGTTGATCTACACCGAGACGGGGGTAAAAAATCAACCCGCGTCGTTCTTGTTCAGCGACACGCAAATAGTCGACGATTCTTTTCTGAAAATCGTCAACGACATATTGAGCACCGGCGAAGTGACCGCACTGTTCACCGAAAACGAATTCACAGCCGTAAACACGTTTACATAAATAATCAAAACATTGCCCGAAACCTGTTGAAATAAAAATTCCTCCTGTTAAAACAACGCCAAGTTTATAGATAAATAGTGTTGGGCTCGCCTAACTGACGCGTTCTCAAAAACGTATTTATATTAGCCACGTTTTTACAACATTTTTGGTAATTTTTTTCTTTCTACCTTCCACATGAAATGTTCTCGTTTTAAATTACGAAAAAATGTTGAAGAAATGAAATTATTTTAACGTAAATATTTGAAATGTCTTCTACTAGTTGTATTTAATTATATAGAAACGTACTGAAAAAAAAAAACAAGAACGAAAAATGAGTAATATAAAATCGTGTTGGAATAATTACAAAACACGAATCTATTTAACAACATCTAGTGTTCTAAAACACCAGACCGAAAATATTTTTAAAAATTTCTAAAACAAAATAATTTTTAAACAATTAAAGTTTTTACGAGAAAAATTGAGCCTAACGTGAAAACGTGTTCTTACACAAACAAACTACTCTCGGGCGTAATTTTTTTTTTTTACTGTTTAATTTCGATTTCAACCGATTTCGGGGATTTAACGCGACGCGTTTTTGTGCTTAAAGTCGCAGCGTTTCGTCCGTTTTAGATCAAAAAGTCGCTGTCGGACGCCGGCGAAATCACGAGCGAAACGGAATCGACCGAGGCCGTCCGTTCGTTTTTCATCGGCCGAGTTAAAAACAACTTGCACGCGGTGCTGTGCTTCAACCCCGCCGGGGACTCGTTCAGGACTAGACTGCGGCAATATCCTTCGCTGATCAATTGCACCACGATTGACTGGTTTTTGAACTGGCCGAAAGAAGCCCTGCTTGAAGTGGCGTCCATATCGCTCGAGGACCTGGACGTTTTAGCCACGATCACCGGTGAACCGAGAGTGAGTATTTCAGCGAACCGTCCGCCGCTGTAATAACAATATTGAAAACGGCGCCGCCGCGCCGTTGAAACGGAATTTTACCGCGACGCACAATGAAGAAACGAATCGATCGTTTTCGCTCGCCGCTCACGTAATGTTTCGATTATTATTCAAAAGCAATTCTCCGGTTTAATTTTAATCGAAATAATCATATATACGTAAAATAGTTGTTTTTCATGATATTATGTAAATTCGTGTGTAAAGCGAATTACGACCAATACGTTTTCGTAAAATATTCCAACCGGGTAAACAAAATAGAGAATAACAATATTATTATAACAACGAAATGAAGTTTTAAAAATGACGAGGCGGCGCCAAAAGTATTACTTCTCATATTATATTATTCAAAATATTATCGACATTTTTTTTTTCTCGTGCTTTTAAAATACGGTTTATCTTTTTATTAACGAGACACGGTATTTGTTCACTTATAGAGGGCCGCACAACAATAACTATTTCCAAACACTTTGAACTCGTAACTACTATCGTATTACCTTTTATTATTATATTATACTTTTGTAATCTACCGTGATTCCAAATGCTTAAAAACGTTATTGTTCTATTATCACGCGGGTTTCGGCGATTGTAAATAATAACGTTGAAAACAGTATTTGACAATAGTAAAATACGAGATTATAATAATTATCATCGAACTATATATTATATCAATTCACTGAGAACGAAAATTACGAAAAATTACGAAAACGAACCTAACCTAACCGTTTTTCAAATTACACTCGTTACGCCATGTCGATTTAATCGGTAAACTATTGTACTCGTTCACAGCAGGCACAAACGACGGAGGAAAACGAAGGGACGACTCAGGTATATATGAATAATATTACAGATCGAAATCTGTATGAAAACTCGTGAATTATTATCGAGTGATGTCGTTGTTGTTTTTTTTTTTTTTTCCAGGAAAAGATAAAAACTTTTCTAGCGCGTATTTTCGCCTCGATTCACGGTTCTGTAATCGAATACTGTTGCGACAAAATCGACGGCGAGTCGAAACACGCCGCCTGCGACAACGTGACGTCCGCTGTTTATTTGGAAATGATACGCCGGTACAAAGAGTGAGTATGCGCAATGGTTATTACTTATTATATACGGGTGTGTTGGGTCCGGCCGAATGATTTTTCACGTGTTTCGCGATGCGTCCGCATCCGACAGAATACTCCGGGAGAAACGCGAGGAAAAGCGAAACGCGTCGACCAAGTTGAGAGACGGCCTGCAAAAAATCAACGGCATCGGTCGGAAAATCAACGACATGACGGCGGAGTTGGAGAGGGTGGTCGAAATGATCGCGAGGCACGCGAAAGAATGCGAAGAAATGTCTACCGCGAACGCCACGCGCGTGGTGGCCATAGACGAGCGGAGAAAAGAAATCGACGCGGTTCGCAACAAGATACGAGAAGACGAACTGAAATGCCAGGAGATGTACGACGTGGCGCTGGCGGAACTGAAACTAACGATCCCCGAGTTGGACGAAGCCACGAACGTGAGCACGTCAAAAATCACACTATACGTATTATTGTAAACGGCGGCGTGACCGTCACACGACGACGTGTCTATCGATTTCAGAACGTATGCGCTCTGAAAAAAAAAGACCTGTCGGAAATCAAGAGCTTCTCCAAGCCCCCGGAAGGCGTGAAACTGGTTTTGGAAGCGGTCATGACGCTGAAACGGGCCGATCCGAGTTGGGCCGAAGCCAAAAGGCAGCTGGACGATCCCAGTTTTCTAAATCAGGTAAAACAATGCACGATTCAGGTACGATTCAGGGCGCATTCGGGTAACACTAAAATTTCGTTTGCTTTCGTGTTCAAATGAGCTCCATTTGGAAGAACTCGAAACACACGCTTCATTAAAATTTTGAATATTTGAGGGTAACTTATAAATATTTCTTAACATAATTTTGAAATAATCAATGATGGCTTAGACGTGAGGCGGTGTCTCGCGTGAATATTTTAGAGTAAATAATACTGGAGTTCTTCTGAGATCGTATTTTTTACCTATTTGTAATTGTAGTTTGTTTTATTACTATTAATTCAACTATTAAGTGACTCGTTGAATAAATTTATATGACATTTAAAAAGTGATTATCACGAAAGTCAATGCGTCGTCTGTGACAGTCAAACGTGCAGCCATTTTTTAAAATTAAAAACCGGAAATAAACCCAACTTTTATTGTTACACCACCAATTACTTAACAAAATATTAACATATTATCATAGTGCATCATAGTTTACAAGTCGAAACGCCTAAAAAACAAATCGACGATTTCAAATTTTATGCAGAAATTTGTCACGCCTTTTAAAAAATAAAAATGCTATTTTTTATTATTATTTAAGTTTATATAGATTATACCCCAGCGTCTAGAAGAATTGAAAATTTCACCAAATGTGTATTTTATGTAACTTATAATTGAATTAAATCCTCTTACCCCGCTGCGTAGTTAAAACGTTTTGACAGAGACGACATAACGGACGACGTTCTCAAACAAATCGAAGAGTTCGTGAAAAATCCCGAATTCGACCTGGAAAAAATCGGTGCTCAATCAAAGGCCGTTAAATATTTGGGCATGTGGGTTGTGGCCGTCGAAAAATACGCGAAAATGAACAAGTGAGCGATCCATACAATTACAATGTCCGATTTATTATTCACGCGACCGTTTGAACTGCGAATGGATACAAATTATAATTGTCTCGAGACGGTATTTTCATCGATTGTTTTGATAATGTTTTCAAATAATAGGGCCATAACGCCGAAAAAGACTTCCGCCGACCAAGCGATGGCGACGGTCAAAGAAGAACAGATAGCTCTCGGACGGATGGAGGAAAACCTGACTGAAAAACAAAATTTTCTCGAAAAACAAAAACTCGACTACGAAGATAAATCGGTGAAAAAAGAACATCTCGTCGCCAAAGTGAGAGTTTACATAATATTTTGGTAGAATTTTACAAACGATTTTTAATGAAATAATATAATGACGCCCGCTAGTTGTTAAAAACAAAATTAAATAAGCACCGTTTCCTATTGACTGCGATTTTTAATTTTTTAACACAACACTTTTCTATACTAAGCTCGTGCTCGAATGTTTTTCAAAAAAATATACAAAGCGTAGGTCGTGCTTTCTTCTCTGTCATTTCCAATAGATATTATATTATTATTTAAAAACGATTTCTTTTTCTAACTGATATTTTACTTGCTCGAATATGTTTTCAAAATAAACCCATATTGTTCGTGTGCTACGTTATATTGTTCTTTGTTTCGTGTGATTTCTTCTTCGGTCGTTTTCTTTTATGCGATTATATACGAATACGAATCGCGTACACGATATATACGCGCATTAATTTGGACGACAATAATAATCGCAATACGAACTCGAGTGGACGAGTGTCGGTTTCGAACGGCTTAATCTCTACCTAGTCCAATCGTATATTATGTTTAATCGGTTGGTTTTTTGCAATTTTCGTTTCGCTTCGATCCGCCGACAGGCCGAAGAACTCAAGAGCAACTTGGAAAAAGCGACGAAGCTGATCGACGGACTGTCCAAAGAGCGGAAGAAATGGAACAAAACGGTGAACCAGATCGACAGGGAATTCGATTATCTGCCCGGAGACTGCGCGCTGAGCGCGGCGTTCGTGTCGTACGCGGGCCCGTTCAGGTCCGAGTGCCGGCAGCGGCTCGCGGACGCGTGGCTGACGTTTGCGCGCGCCAACGGCGCGCTAAACGACCCGAACTTCGAGGCCGCGCTTTTCCTGACCGACCCGGCGACGGTCCGCAACTGGAACGCCTGCGGGTTGTCCAACGACCGGTTCAGCGTGGAGAACGGCATCGTCATCTGTCGCAGCTACCGGTGTCCTCTGATCGTGGACCCGCAGGACCAGGCGTGGCAGTGGATAAGGAACGTCGAGTCGGCCAACGGGCTGCGCGTGATCGACCACAGGACGGCCGACGACGCGCTGCAACGCGGCCTGGAGCTCGCGCTGCGCCACGGCCATCCGACGCTGATGCGAATCGACTTCGACGGCCCGGACCCGTACGTCGTGTCGTCCGTGTTGTCCAAGTCCGTGGTGAAAAGAGGTCGGAAACGCGCTCGTTTTCTGCGCTTTGAAACGTATTTGATAATAAAAAAAATCACGTCCACAGGAAACGAACTGTTCGTGCGGACGGGCAACAGGCTGCTGCCGTACGACCAACGTTTCCGCATGTTCATCACGACGAAAATCAAAAACGTCCGCCGCGTTCCCCGTGAGATAGTCGCGCGGACGACGGTAGTCGACTTCAACGTTCAGGAGGAGGGTCTCGAAGAACGGCTGCTGAAAACGTTGGTCAACCTCGAGAACCCCGGTCTGGAAGAGCTCAAAGACAACACGGTGGTCAACATCGAAAAGCACAAAAGGTCCCTGGTCGAGATCCAAGACGAACTGCTCAAGCTGTTGGACGACAACGAGTGTTCGTTGCTGGAGAACGAGCAGCTGCTCTACACGTTGAGGTCGTCCAAAGCGAAGTTCACCATCGTCAAAGAACAACTGCAAAGTTCTCTCACCAGCCAAGCCGAAATCTACATCGCTCGAGAAGTATGTATATTGTATAATATCTATTCACTCGTCGTCGGTCGACGTTTTTATCGAGTGCCGTTTTATTTTTTTTAATTTTTTCGCAAAACGTAGTATCTCACCAAGACTATATTATGTATAATACTTTACACGTGGCCGCACAAAGTATGAATTTTAAATTAGTTTAATCGAATGGTGAAGCCGAGAATGCATTAGGTTTATTCTTTTAGAATATTTAAATTTTTTATGTCTGTCGTCGCGTTTTCAACTTCATAATGGGTGGTTTCTGATAGAAAATATTATCTAAGAGGTCGACTTAAAAACGTATTACTCTAAAGGTTTTTCCAAAAACTATGAAAACCCGACAAAATTTACAAAATGCCGACGAAGCATAAATTTTTTTTTCATCATAACTTGACAAGTCTTCGACCATATTTTTTTTGTTTTTCTTTTTTTATTCAGGGCTACCGATCGTGTGCCAAACGCGCTTCCATATTGTATTTCGTTCTCAACGATCTGGACAAAGTCAACCCGATGTATCAGTACTCGCTGGAGTCGTACACGGCCATGTTCCGGAATTCGATTAGGAAGAGCAACGCGGCCGAACAGCTGCAAGAGAGGCTGATGAATTTGAACGACTATCACACGTACGCCGTGTACGAAAACGTCTGTTGCGGGCTGTTCGAACGCCACAAGCTGCTGCTCTCGTTCCAGATATGCGTGAAAATATTGATTTCGGAGAACAAAATCAATCCGGGCGAGTTGAAATTCCTCTTGAACGGCGCGACGGAATCGGTGACGAGAAAAAATCCCGCCGCCACCCGACGTCCGGGTACATAATATTATATTAAATAGTTATATAAAACTATAGCTGTCGCCGCACAGCTTTGCCCGTATTAAACAGATGGTAATATTATATAAATTTTATATATCATAGAAAACACAAGGCTCACGTTTTGTAAAAAAAAAAAAAATGCTTTTATTTTAATTTTATTTGAAGGGTGGGATAAAATATGCATATAATTGCTATTAATATAGACGCGTTCCAATCGTTTTGGACGCGACGAAGTATAGACTTTTTCACCTTTTTCTCCTCCTGAATACGCAGTGAAACGTGTCGATTATAAATAAACTCGTTTATAAGCAAATGGTTTTTCCGGGGAAGGGGCGATTCTCAAATACGATATTTGAATGCGTTTCGTACCGTTCTGGTCGCGACGAAATAAAGTTTATATTATTTTTCTCCCCCCCCCCCCCCCCGAACACGCGATGGCGATAACGTGCACGGTTAGTGCATACAATAAACAAGAAAACACCGGAACAGACGTCATAAACGCCGTCAGTCGACGACGTAAAAAAAGACATTTTCAACGCATCAGCGCCTTATTGTCAAAGTTCGAATGAAAATATTTAATTAAATTTCTAACACGTGGTAGAAAGTGGATTTCGTTTCTAATCTCAATTAAAATTCGTATTTATGTTCGAGCAAAAAGTATAATGTAATAATTTATTCGCTTTTTCTTCTGATTTCTCGAATGCTTTCTTGACGATTTTTTTTCCTACAAAATCCTAGTTTCCCATAATTATCGATAATTACAAACATTACGAATAACCTGATAATACTAAAGTTTACATTTTTTTTTTTTTTTTTTGTTAAGATTGGTTGCCAGTTACGTGTTGGAACGACTTGTTGGCGTTGAGTGAACTGCCCGGTTTCAACGATGTGGAGAAATCGTTCGAACGGTTTTCGGCCGAATGGCACGCGTGGTACACGTCTCCGGACCCGGAAAATCGGGAACTCGTTGGTATGAAACGGACACTGGGCCGATATAATAATACGTGATCCGTATGATCGTGTCTGAAATGTGATAAAGTAATGAGTAAAAAGATAAATTAATAATATAACAATTCGGGTGAGTACCACATGAATTATGTGCCAAATACTGATTAAAGTTTTGGTTATAATTACACATTTCGATACATTTTTTACACGAAAAAAGTTTAAATTTATCTTCTTTTTCGTTTATTATTAGTCGTTTTATTATCGTTATTATTAATCGTACGCGATTATTTTAATTATGACGATTTTCACTTGACATGTAAAACCGTAGAAAACATTACACGTCGAACGTTCTAATGATCTATAGATCCGCTGTTCAATATCGCGGATCATAGTAAAAATCGTGCAGATCACTGTATAACCGGACTGATGTCGTCGTCGTCGGCTCTGACGTGAGTAACATTCATATTGAAAATCCAACGACATTGTTTCGCCCGCAGGTCGATGGGAAAACGAGTGTAACCCATTCCAACGCATGCTGTTCGCGAGGTGTTTGCGACTGGATCGGCTGTCGCATTCCATCGGACGTTTCGTGTCGCGAAACCTCGGACCTCGGTTTGCCGAAGCGCCGGTGGTGATCGCGAAAAACGTCCAAGACGACTTGAACAACGCGAACTCGCTGATTTTCGTTTTATCGGCCGGCTGCGATCCGATGAGCACGCTGATCGACGTGGCGGCGAACTGCAACCGCAAAGAATGCGTTCGGTATCTCTCGCTGGGCAACGGTCTGGAATCGTCTGCCGTCAAGTGAGCTCGAATCGAAAACGAAACGAAAATAACAAAATTTAATCGCTCGCCTCCCCCCCCCCCTACCACGCAGTTTGATACGCGCCGGACAGAAAGAAGGGCTCTGGGTGTTTCTCGCCAACTGTCACCTGCTGCTGTCGTGGATGCCGAAGCTGGACGAAATAGTGGAAACCATGAAGGACGGTAAAAGCCATCCGGGTTTCAGACTGTGGCTGAGCTCCGAGCCGCACCCGAGGTTCCCGATAACGCTGCTACAGACGTCCATTAAGTTGTCGACCGAACAGCCAAAGGTCGCGCATAAATATCGATTATGGTTTGACATCGAGGGTCCCGGACACTTTGGCGCGTTTTTCTGTTCTGGAACGTTTTATAACGATGACATTTCGACGAGACTAATGTTTGTGTTACATTTTCCGACATTTTAAAGTCGTTTTTCTCAACGTTGGGTGATTTAAGCACGTTTTCCCATCGGAAACTCGAAACTCACGTGGCATAACAGTTTGTAATTATTGTTAATAAGTCTACGAGTGGATAGAGTCCCGATTAATAATTTAAACGATTCCAGAGATATTTTTTTGTTTTTTAAGGAAATTATATTTTTAACGTTTTCGAGCCATCAGTGTCCGGGGGTCCTAATTAAATAATTTCAACTGTATTCACGAAATACTCACATCGCTCGCGATAGCGTAATAATCAGCGGGGCGGAATCCAAACGGAGGGGAGAGTCGGTGATTTTTAACCCCGGGCGTAAAATCTACTCAATTATCGAGAGCTCGGAGTTTTGTTTACCGTTGATAAACAGGCTTAAATAAAACCGTAACCTCGTCTGCGTTCGAATCGAAATTAAAATATTTGCGATATTAAAACGACGATGTTGACACTTCTGGATGTGTAAAGAGTAAATCGAATATTTCTTATGGGAAATTCGATTGCGAAATATTAAATATCGCGAACGTAAGCCGAGTCGGTATTTCGTCTGAAATTATTAACAAAAAGAACATTTCGTTATATAATTTCTCCGGGGGCGTAAAAACTCTTGAACCCGACCCCGATGACGGTCCGAGGCGCGATTTCGGTTTTTTCGGACGAGCGCTTTTTCGTCTCTAAATTCTTTTCGTGCCGAGTCGGCTCACGCGCGCACAGTTGACGAATGCGAAGACAAAGAATAATTACACGCTCGCCCATTTTAATAAACAAACGTTCGATTCAAATATTTAAAACGATTTCAATCAAACAATATCGAATAATAATGCTCACTTGTAATAGAATAAACAGGTAGCTTTTTCTACTTGACGATGAATTTTATTCGAAACAGGTCGTAAATATTTAAGCACTTTTCTTTTAAATAATTTTCCAGGCAAGAGCTATTTTTTAGTTTTTCCATCATTAAAGATATTTTATAATTTTAATAAATCATTTCATATATTTAATAATACTTTGTTATTATCATAATATGAGTAGGTATTACGTTATTTATTTTTATTTATTTTGTTTTATATGCTTCTAAATATATTTTCATTGAAGTTTCTCTAGGTAATTCATCGTTTCGATTAAATAAAAACAAATTATTTTTTCAATTGAAATCATTAAATGAGCTTAGCCACTATTCGGATCACGATAAACACTCTAGGAGGGGGGGGGTCTGTTCTCCTTATACCTTCCCGAAAACAACTGTTTAATATTAACGAGTACTTCGATGTTATTGTGTCGTCAGAGCCTGAAATCCAGTATGTCGCGTTTATATCGGAACATGAACGAAGATCGATTCTCGCAAAATCAACCGTCCAGCAGATACAAATCGATACTGTTCAACTTGTGTTTTTTCCATTCGGTGCTGATCGAGAGGAAAAAATTTCAAACCCTCGGATGGAGCAAAACGTACGACTTTGGTGACTCTGACTTCGAGGTAAATCTCAGTATATTATGTCTACTTGGAAATCGAATCGTTGTTGACAATCGTGTCGCGAGATCCAGTTCGAAATATGTAACATTCGTAACATTTTCAAACTACATATTTTCTTACGAACATCTAAACGAAATTCGCCTGTAAAATAAATTTTAATTAAACTTTTCCAACAATTATTTCTACACGACCTAAAGAAGTGATGGCCAAAAAAAAAACAGAAACCATTAAATATTATTTATCGTTTTCCCATTAGAACAGTTTTTATGTTTTTCGCTAAAAAACAAAATTTCAACGTGCGAAAAGCAGTGTTTCGGGACACCCCGCGCACACTTCTCACTAGATTTGTAAATGATTTACTATTCATTCGGTACAAGATATAAAATAATAATTTTTTTTCGTGTGAAAACGATTTTTCGTTCGCGCGTTTAGGCGTCGGAAAAAGTATTGTCCGATCATCTCGGCGAGTACGACGAAACGCCATGGACCGCGTTGAAATGCCTCATAGGAAACGTATTCTACGGCGGCCACGTGACCGACGTTTGGGACAAAAGACTTTTGGATACCTACGCGAATCAATTGTTCAGCGAGGAAGCCGTGACGACGCCGTTTTATAAGTAAGCAAACGCCACCCGAGTGTTTTATTATTATCATTATGTTGCGTGTATGCGAGTACCCTCCCCCTTCATCAGAAATTCGGCTTTTTTCGTCCTGGACAGTTGTGACTGGAGCCGATGTACGCGGATGCCAAGGAGAAAGCGATGAAAACGCGTCGAAAAACTGCATGACATGTCCGTATCTGTGCCCTTAAAACAAACAAAACGGTCAGGAAATTATTAAAGTGTTACTCGAGTTGTTATGCTTTTGAACTTATCGATTAGGACTATCGAAAAATAAAAATCATGCGTCGTGTGAGATGAAACTCTGGCTGCAGATATTTCTCTCGAACAATGGACATTTGTAAGCGACTTAAAATTACAACGAAACGATCGTCTTAAAACTATAAAATAGTATTAATTAAATAAAACAAATCCTAAACAAAACGGAGTGGTTTAAAAAGTCATCGTATATTTTTGATATTTTATCGGGCGCGATTTATTTTTTGGTTTTGTTTTTTTTCTTTTTGCAAAAGGCTGCTGACGGACGTCTCCGTCCCGGAAAACGGTTCTCTGCAGTCTTACAGAGACCTCGTGAGCTCGCTGCCTGGCGAACTTTTGGCGCAAACCGCAGCGGTCGGTCGGCACGCGAACGCCGACGTAGTGTACTCGACCGGAGAAAACCGCGCGTTGTGCGAAACGCTCTGGCGCTTGCAGCGACAGTTCGACGGGCCGCCGCCGCCGCCGCGGCCGGACGACGGAGAGAAGGAAACGCTGTGCAGGATGTCCAGGATCCTGGGGACTTTGCCCGCGTCGATCGATCTCGAAATTCAGGACGACAGGACGAGAAGGTGGACGACGACGGACTTCGTGCTATCGCAGGAGGTACGATTGAGCATAAAACATAGAAACACAAAAATAAACCTACACGATCGAGCATGAAAAAACACTGCGATGTTGCCGCCGTTTTGTAATTTCAATCAGTACTAAACAAAAATTTTAATAATTACAATCATCAATCAAAATATGGTATTACAAAAACTAAGTTAAAATTGATAATAATTTAAATTTATATGCCTATAGGTATCTGTTACTGACTTGGACGTAATAGTAGAGATTCAGTATTTTTACGATTTGAATTATTGCAGGTCGAAAGCTTTTATGTTAAAATCTATTTATTTTTTTTTAATTTCTCTAGTGGATTGTAACTGTATGAATTTATGTTAAATTGAATTAATTTTAGAGTTTCTTTTCGTGTTGTAAAAATAATGAAACGTACAAAATATATCCAAGTACTTAAATTGTGCATAAAAATACGAGAAAAAATTACATTTCAACATACGAGTTTAGATTATTACCCATAGAGTTGGTCGATCACATAAATTTAATACAATTTTGAACAAATGTCTCGTGACAATACTGGAGCACGACTTAATAATAACATTGTATCTGATCTGCGGTGTTCGCTGTGTTTTTGATCGTTTGAATTCCACTGCAGGTGGCGCGTTACAACGGTTTGCTGAAAATGATCAAAACGACACTGACGACATTGGAAAAAGGAATCGCGGGCCTGGCTGTGGTGCCGCTCGATCTAGAAGATACGTTTCAGTTGATTTACGAGGGCAGAGTACCGGATCGATGGCAGAAAAGTAGATATTTTATAATAAACGCGCCTCTCGCTCGCCTACAAACTAATATCATTAGACAAGTGTTTTGCATATGGTTTTTTTTTTTAAATAAAATCGTTTCGTTATCTACACGTGTCGCGTGAGGAGAAATCGTACGAGTTCACGATTTTCACAACACTTTTGCTGCTCAAAATGAAAAATCGAGAGAAAATACCTCCTCGAAAATAACGTAAAGTTTTGTTCGACGTTTAAACGATTGAAATATATATAAATACGCCATATCGATTATTATCTTCGCCCTTGAATAAAGAAAAGAAAAAGAAACGAAATAAACGATAATATATTTTCACACAAATTATGTTTTACCATTGACTAACCCTAAAATTTCGCAAATATTTTGTGAACCGTTCGCACGAGTTGTCGAGTACACGTTCGCGAAGTTTGTAAGTCGCCGCCCCTCTGCTTCTCATTTTCATACCGCCGCGATGGTGGCCCGCCGTCTGGGGGAAAGTTAAGGGTGACTCACCGATTTCGTGAATAGACTCGCAAATGTGTAAGCAAACTGTTTGGTATCGATTTCGAGATTCTCGGGGAACAACTCGGGTCGGCACTCGGGTAATTTTATTTCGCATGGAAACGGCCGACTCGCGAGAATTTTCGCAAACGGACTCGCAAAACGTTCGCGAGGATTTGCCGAGTGGTTGTCACCAAGTGGGCGTTATGATTTCAGCTTATCCGTCCTCGATGGCTCTGGGCCCGTGGATCCGAGATCTAATCGAACGCGTAAAGTACTTCGCTTCTTGGGCGAAGACTGGCCGACAGCCCGTGTCCACTTGGCTGGGAGCTTTCACGTTTCCCTCCGGTTTCTTGGCCGGCGTGCTCCTGGTGAGTAAAAAAAAATAATAATCATTTTGAAACAAATATACGTCAAAATACAGTTATGGAACTTACCGACATTCGATGAAAAATTCGGAATCTATTATCCTTTTTGTTTAAAAGTCGTTGTATTTCATACGAGTCCGTACGATAGTTTTTAATTCGGCAATTCCAACTTGCAACGACATTGTCTAATCACTGCGTTCGCAACGGCCCAACGAATAAATACGTTGTGTAATCCTCGTTCACTAAAATATTATGAGAAGTTCTCGATTAATTTCTACGTCACATTTAAGTCACAGATTAGTTAAATCTTTTTCGTATTGGAATTCGAGTCGGCGGCAGTGTCAGTGCCGTCGGCCTCGGTCTTTTTTGTCGATTTCGACTTACCGTTGCGTAACCGATTCGTCGATCACGTTTAAAGTGGCACTAAAACGGCCACGTCCGGTTTTGATTTCAGGACGAATCGAAAAACTCTGCCGTGACAATAGATCTACTCGACTGGGAGTTTGTGCCCGTCGCGGCCAAGTCTCCGGACGATTTGACCGCACCGCCAGAGGTACGTCTCCCCTCCACGTCATCGATCGCTGTTGTTCGTCAAACGAAAATAAAACCAAACGTTTTGTGTGTCCGTAGAAAGGAGTGTACGTACACAATCTGTACTTGGAAGGCGCCGGTTGGGACGAGGAAAACTCGTGCTTGTGCGAATCGCTACCGATGCGGTCGGTGACCAGACTGCCAGTCATACACTTCGTGCCGACGGAGGCCGTCAAAACGAGACGCAGAGGTTGTTTATTAAACGAATACATTTGTAAAAAACCGATAATCTCGACGTCGAGGCCGGGAAAACGTATGATGCGGCGGTGGTTATGTCCGAGTATTAAGAGGCTTACGCAAAAATCACCGAGTCGATTACCCAATATCCGTGTTGTGAATTCATCACTCTTATTGGTTACGGAACATATTTCGATTTTTAGACATTTTACGATTGAAATGATTTCCATTTTTTCTCCGATTTTAATATTCTCCTATTTCAACAGCTCACGAGCATATTTTAAAACATATTTTTGTATCAAAATATAATATGGCAATTAAATCATAATTAAATTATAATTATAATTTTTTATACAATTACGTACATCGTTTTGTAACTTTCACATTGAATTCCCGAAATGTTAAAATGTTAGAGAATCCTTAAAATGCCCTGGAAAAATACTCTGATAGTTAAAAATTTCATAAAAATGCAAAGTCAGACGTCACACAGCTCAATATTTGAAAAAATATATTGTGAATCGCATTCGATTCCCAGCCCTAAAAAATTATTTATTTTTTTTTTGTCTTAGACCTGTACCGGAGTCCGGCGTACTATTGTCCGAAAAGAAGCGACCGCGAAATTCACGACGAGGATTTATTCGTCATCGCGTTGAACTTGAAAAGCGGTCGGCAACACCCGGATCATTGGATCAAACGAGGCACGGCCGTACTGTTAAACTTAGAAGAATAACGTGATTTATTTTTATCGGGCCAATATAACACGTGTACCGCGAGAAAGTATTTTGTTGTATGGCGCGAGACCGAAAACTTTCTAATAGAATCGTTTTGAACGGTTTTTGAAACTAAACGATTTTCTAATAAAAATTAATTACCAGATAATTCTTATCGATTGCGATGGCACATCGTTTATTTCGTTAGCCGTCACGACTATTCGGTCGACCGTCGCGTCGCGTGTTGATATTTGAGCGAGATATATGAATAATATAATGAATTTTTTTGTTTTCTTTAAAGAATATTTTGCATATTTAAGGACATAAAACATAATATATTTGGTATTTCAAAAGAATATATTGCCTATTTTATGCGACATAAAAACATAATATTTTAAGGATTTTAAGAGAATATAAATCCGACCTCTAGTCTATATTACCAATAACCGTGTATCCGTCGACGACTAAATAACGCGGCACCGGCACTTCAAAGAGAACGCCGGGAGACCGGCGGCGACCCGGCCGTTTCAAAGGCGGCGCGAGACCGCGCGTTCCGGAATCACAGGACCCCCGGCAGGAAAACTTACGCGCCTTTGACAAAGTGGAAACTTTTAGCCGATCGCGATTATCGCGATTCGTTTTCGCGATCGGCGGCCGGTCTCGCTGTTATCGCCACTCGTTTGCCGCTTCGACGCATTCCGCCGGCTGTATGGCGGGCGGGCGCGCGCGCGCGCGCGCGAGTCCCACTCGATTCCGTGTCTGAACGGGCCGATTGTTATCCGAGAAAGTCTCCTCTCCGCCGACAAACGGTGTCCTCTGGACAACGGAAATCTCCACGAAATACACGGACGAAAAACAACATATTATTATAATCGGGAGTGGACGTTTGCGAGCGAAAAACGTTAAAAATCGTGTGATTTCATACGTAAAACGCTAAATTTCGAAAGAACTTACGTGAGATCAAACGACGGACAGTAAACAAAAATGGATAGTTCACAGATAACCGCCGAGCCGACGTGTCCCACACGAACAACTCGAAATATTCGTTATTTAACGCGCTAATATTGAACTTTGAACGTCACATCAGCGGCGTAGTTACGAGGGGGGGGGTGTAAGGGGTTTCATTTTCCTTCCCACTTTTACAGACTTAGAGGACTGTCTGTGAATATTTTACTTTCACGGGTGTGGTTGAAAATTTGCTCTTGTATAATATTATTCTCCTCCCGGTACACGCGCGAATTTTAAACGAAACTTTATAAAAAATATAGAGTGATTTTTTAACATTTAACGTTCATAAAAAACGCATTCGAAACTGCACGAGATTTTTGCAAAATATTTATACGTTTATTTATTTCGATCGTAGGCAAACGATTCGTTTTACTATAGTTTTATCGACGACGACGTTTTGTTATATGACAAAATTAAATATTTCTTTGTTGGTTGTACTTTTATTTGCACAAAAGCAACATCGATAATATCAACATCGAACTCGTAACTATGGCGATGCGACTAGATCTATGAAGATCGATAGATAAAATGCTCAATGCTGGCCGAGATCGAACCGTACGACGTGTTTTAACTGTATAATAATATGATTTATTCATTTATCGTTATTATAGCGATTATTTTAGCACGTGTTTCGGTGCAATAATCCAAGATTACAACGACGTACTTGTCCTGCTCTGGATTTTGGATTTGCTACGAAAAATTGGGAATAAATAAATAATAATAAATAGTACTTGTATTATGAATTCGATGAGTTGCGATTTTCGCGGGTAAATCGTGTTGATATTTTGATCCGTTGTGTTGGCACCGACGCCTGTGACGACGATAACGTTTATCAGCGTAATTCTATAATCGTAAAATAATATTGTGATGATAAAAGTGATTTTATGAAGGATACAATAGTCGACATCGAACCTATAGTGAAAAGAAATAAACGATTTAATAGTATATCAACACACCGCGAGTTATTCTTTTTCGAATTAATCGTTTTTTTTCTCTACTCGAAATGGCCACCGAAGACGCGTTCGATCAGGTAACGCACGGCGGAAACGTCGCAAATAACTTAATCTTTGCGAAAACATTGTCATTCGAAACTTGTTTATTATCAACACACGCTTGTTGTTTGTTTTTTTGAAATATTCGTATTGTTTTTAACGTTTTGAAAAAAACTGAAGACTTGATCAAAACCTATTTCTAAATAATTTTCCATAATTAATTGTTGACTAATCTATACGCTCGTTATTCAGTCGGTTACGATATTTCATACATTTTCAGTTTAATTAAAAACGACTACGAAACAAAAAGAAAAACTACCGACAATTTTTGTCTTATTTTTTCGACGGCGCTATAATCCCTTCGAGCTGTGCCTTGAGCTGTTGGTTGGACCTTTTTAAAAAGTTTATCTCTTCGCTGTGTCTCTGTTGTTCGGCAATACGCTGTTCGGTTCCTTGTCTCTGAGCCATTTCATATTTTGCAACCGCTGTTGCCAGGTTATCTTTGATTTTCTGTTTTTCGGCCTCCAGTTCGGTCAATCTGTCTTGCATGTCCAGCTTGTTGTGCTCCGCCGACAGTGATTTCCTTATGCCAAACGCTATGCTACTCTCGTACAACGTCTGATATGCGTCCATTGTCATTTTGAGTTCATCGCGAACTTTCAGCAATAAAAGTCCGCGTTCGGCACAATTGATGGTAACCTGGAAACACATTGCGATCATTCAGTTTGTCCTAAAGCACCACGTCAACGATTATTTTAATAGCAACCTGACGAATTATCTCGTCGAAACATTGAGAATATAGGGCCCTTCTAATTGGACAAATCCCCGTTTCTCTAGCCTGCAAGTGTTGCAAACTCATGTCTAACATTTCCGTCAACTTAATTACGTCCATTCTAGTAGCCGGTTGATTCGAAACTTTTTGTCTCCACCGTTTTCCATTCTCTTCCCACTCCCTGGGCGGCAGTATACAATTTAAAATTTCATCGCATTCTTTTATTTTCTCATTCGATATCAGGCCATCCTTTCCATCGAGTTTCTGTAAAATAATAAACTTGGTAAATACATTTTATTTTTAGCCAATCATTTTATCGTTTTTAACCTTGTTTGGTAATTTTTCTTCTCTTTCAGTCACTGACACTGGATTACTGTAACGCACTAAATTCATCTCCAACGGAACTATTTTCCCTCCCATTTTGTGGATTTAAAATTATTATTCTCGATAAAACTTTTGATTATTTAACACTTGAATATTGCTCTTATAACTTGAACTCTATATAAAACAAGGATTGCTAGTTACCATGGTGAAGCAAAGTTATTGATTAATTTTATGTATAGTTATAAAAACAATGGTGTTATTAGATAAAAAATGTAGACAATGTGACAGAACATGGATTAACTTCAAGAAATTTATAGATATAAATTTAAAATCTGTTATACAACTGTAACTAAATTCATTAATGTAAAATAGAACTTGCACGCCTAAAGCAAAATAAAATCCTAAACATTACTTATCTTTTATTCTTCATCATACATCGAAGCTTAGACAAAGTTTCTAATGAAGCTCACCCATCGTGCATTGCCACAAACAAGAATTAGTTACCACGGTTCCCTTCAACGCTATTCCAATCGTTGAATTAAAATATTCTAATTATAACACCATTATTATTGGTAGTCAATAACTGTTGATTTCAATCCTAATATTAATATTTAAATTAAAAATTATAGTGTAAAGGTAATAATTAATAGTATTCGTTTTTCTTTTGAAAAATTTGTTCGTTCATGTACAGTGTAAGGAAGAAATAAATCCAATACATTGTTTTGCCGTCAATAATCAACTGTTTTACTGATGATTTTTAGTTTGATGAAGAGGAACAACAAGTCGAAAGTCAGTCGTTCACGAAAGCTGGTCGAAAGCGACTTTTCTCAAAGGAATTGCGGTGTATGATGTATGGTTTTGGTGATGACGAAAATCCATACACAGAAAGTGTTGATATACTTGAAGATTTAGTCATAGAGTTTATCACAGATATGGTATGACAATTGTTTTACTTTTTGAATTGTATGCGGACAGTAATATTTTGTTTTATATTCAATTAGACGCATAGTGCTATGGAAATTGGACGATCTGGACGAGTTCAGGTGGAAGATATTGTATTTTTGGTACGCAAAGATGCAAAAAAGTACGCTAGAGTCAAGGAATTATTGATGATGAATGAAGAATTGAAAAAAGCACGAAAGGCGTTCGACGAAGGAAAATTTGCTGGTAAAAATAAAAATTTAATATCGAATGTGGTTCATATTTGTTGTCCTGGAAAATCAATTTACTAACTGATTGATTTTAATATTTCGTTTGTCCGCTTATGTTAAATCTAAATATTCTAAAAAAGACTAATATGTGTACTACAAAACTACCAACCTAATTTGTTATTATATAAAAATAAATAAACCAAAAACTTATGTAAACTGCAATAATATTTAATACATATTTACAAAATCACATATAATATAATTAAATCCTTCGATTTTTCATCACTAAGCAATAAAGACTGATTTAAAATATTGAACCGATAAAATCAATGATAATGGAACAATTATTATATTATAAATTTTAAAAAAACTTTAAATTTTACTCAAATAAATCTATAATATTTGATAATACTAGAGTTAAGAGAAATTCCATTATTTAATTATTTTGTTAATTATGTTGCCGTGCATCATAAAAATTTTGCAAAATACCTAGTTAAAAATGTGCTCTTTTAATATAATGATTTATACTTTTAATATCAGATGCACTATTTGTAAGATATATTTATACTTTTACGTTGTATTAAGTTATTTTAATTTTATTGTTACAGGTAACGAAGTGCCAAACAACGGAAACAGTAGCGTTGCTAAATAATGAACAAGACTCTCAAATTACTGTGTTCAATATTATTTATTTTATCTATTTTGACATGTGCCTGTACATTAATTATTCACTACTTTATTGTCTTAGAAACTATTTTTTGAGTATATTATACTTTTTTCTATTTATATGTTATGTTTTATGGTGAAGAAATAAGTTTAAATCAAACTAAAGCTAATGTCATTCAGTGATGTTTTGGAGGCAATTATATACACACGACGTACCAGAAGAAAACACAACTAGCCGAAATTCGTCCATACCTACGCATCCCACCGTGAAAACATCGAAGCGCTTTGGTTTTCATTTGCAGTCGTATGGAGTACTACTGATTATTGCTACACGGTCGGGAAAAAATTTGGTTTTGAGATGATGGAGTGCAGTAATTTCGATTCACGAGCCATTTGCGTTCTGTCGTTGCACAGGATACAGAAGAGTGCTATTAATCTACAAGGATTGTGGACGAAACGATAAGAAGATTTTTTTTGTCATTATTAAATCGAGTTTTAAAAAAACTACAGAAAAAGTAACCTCACCAACTTTTGTACTAATTCTTGAGAAACGATTTGGGAAACTTCACTGCCTACATGTTGGCAATTACTCTTGTTTATGAAAATATCGTGTCCGCTTTATTCATATGTTGTAAATAAAAATGATTTTCACAATTTTTTTCAAAGCATACATATTAATTATAGATTATAGAGATAGTTTGGACGAATTTTAGTTCTGAAAAATATAGTTTTAAATATTAATTAAAAATATGTTAGATTGTAAACAATAGCTTTTGATTTGTACACGGTTTTTTTTTTTATTATTATTGGTTATTACTGTTTATTAATATTTTTCAAACGTTTGAGAAATGATGTAAATATTTCGCTCGAAATGTTTGAAACCCATGAAAGTTTTATTCGCGAGTTAATAAATTATATTGTAGTTTTTTAAATCGTCGACTTGCTGCAATGTGTTAACATCTTTTAACAGTGTCAAACATTCCAACGGTAGTACCTATGTAAATTCTTTTCGGACTACTATTTTTAATTCTTTATTTCTTGAATCCACAGTGAAATTTTTCAAACTTAACAATTACTATTGTTTGACATTGGATACTTGCACGGTTTTCTTTTTTTTTTTGACAATCACTTTTCTATCACTATAAAAATGTATATGACTAAAGTAACACGAATAATTTAAAAATAATTTCTTACAAATGAATACAAAATATAATTATTTTTCGGTAACTGTCTATATTTTTAAAATATAACGGTAGTCTTTCACCGGCCGAAAAATTCAAGTCCGATTATGTCCTTGAAATGTTGTCCACAATATGCGGCGGTCCGGGTTGTCCCACGGGCGGAATAAGCGGAGACTTCTGTGTTATTTAATACAATCGTAGTGTCTGCAAATATGATGAACAAAATAATTGAACGTAATGTTTTTTTCAGTCGTTTTAAACACTGTTGTTAAATAGTATTTGAGTAGGACTCAAAATATTACAACGATTGATTTTGTGATGATTTAGTAGCTAAACAAAAAAATAAAACCACTATGATTAGTTGAAAGTATTTCAGTTTTATGTTTAAAATCACTGATCACGTATCACACAAAGCGATTTAACAAAATATAATCCAAATGGGAACAAAATAAAATAAACGTTGTACTACCTATAATAAATATAACTCTTTTACCTTGTGAGCACGAAGAGGTACGTTGTGTTGCATACGCCTGTGGTTTCAAGGACTTTTGTATTTACTCGGTGGAATTTTTTTTTTCGTTTTGTATTCATCATTGACCGAGTTGACTAGCGGAATTCGTCCTGAAAGAACAAAACAATTTTAGCGCCGTCATTACTGACAATTTTAAATAATTAATTCGATACCTTTTTTAGATCCCATCGCAAAGTTCTCGCATCCAAAGTACTCGATGGGTACTTGAACGTAAAAAAAAAAAAAATGCACTTTTGCTCGTAACCTTGAGTTTAGTTTCCCTACAGTGTGAGTTTTTTCTTCGACGTTAAACCTTCCTTCGTATTACATATGGCGAATTTTCGGAAATATAATAATGTACAGATAAGTTTATAACCGAAAAAATGCAATAATAGTCGATACTAATTCATGTCATAAGAGTTTAAGTCGACTGAAATCGAATTTCCAAAGTGGGGTCGACAAGCCAGATATAGTATGTGGCGCTTGATTTGTTAAAAATACGTTTGATGACCTATACATATTCGTTTGAAAACGTCGATGGGAAAAGAAAAAATGCAAAATTAGAGTACCGTCTTTGAATACCGGTTACCTTTAGTCCGTAGTTTTAAGAACCGTTCATTTGATCGAAAACCGGAACAGGAAAACCCATAAAGCCCTGGTGTACGCGTACTCCACCGCAGGGTCAGTGCGCGCCGAAACAGGAAACGAACGAGCGAGTTGAAAATGATATAATGTTTAGAGGTAACCTACCGGTTACTTCCATCCGACGTCGTCCGTAAAAGGATTAAACTGACACACTCGACGACGACGACGACGGTATTACGACCTGCGACGATGATAATGTCATTGAATTTCAACGCCAACGATTTACCTATAAAAACTTAATATTCGTCCTTGAATTATTATTGTTACTGTCCGTACGATTATTACTGTGTGAATGGATGTGATTTTCGCGAGTCGACGATATTTCAACGCGCGCCCAAATTGTTAAAACTGCGTACTGCACTGATGCGATAGAGTTATTAGACGCCACGTCCTGAATAATGGTTTCGTGAACTCAAAAAACTTACAAAAAAACTAATGATTTAGTAAACACACACAGTATACATGAGTACCGACCAAATTGTTTTCATCTGGACTATATGAAGCGGTGGGCGCGTCTAAGGAACTAAAAAACAGGCACGTAGCCAGGATTTTATTTCGGGGCGTGTGTGAAAAAAACGATCCTGCTCCGCACGCAAAATTATGATTTTTTTTACAGTTTAACAATTAATTGTCAGTACGGATTTTTTATCGATTAAAGTTGTCCGTCGATAAAATTATAAACACGAGAGTTATCGCTGGATTTTTAAAAAAAAAAATTTACGTAAAACTTATCGGATAACTGTATTTCGGTGTTTTTATTAGAAATTATTTTTTCGCCAAACGATTCGAATGGTTTTCGGAAAACACTTCGATTAAAATTGCCCATTAAGCGGTAATACTTAACGATTTTCAAATGTGATTGATCTATACGGACTTACGGCGGCGGCGGTGTCGTTTTCATACCGTAGAAATGTCAAAAACGTTTTCCATACGGTCCGAAAAAACCACTTTTTTTTTATTTTTTTACTTTGCTAATGAAATCGATCGGCCCGCAGTCTATTATATTATAATATCGTGTCGGTTTTATTACGATAACCGCCGCTGTGCGCTCGTGTTTATACGATAATAGCGTTATAACGACGTGGCGTGACGACGTTTAATTCGAAAACACTCGGGAGTGTACGGTTTTCTTTTGTAATTAAACGATAGACCCGCCGCCGCCACCGCGCGTGTCCGACGATCGTTTTATTACACACACACACACACATCTCGCTCGGATTTCTTGGCCGCGGTGAAATCGACCACAGGTGTGTGTGTGTGTGTGTAGGCGTGCGCGCATAATAATTTCCACGTGTTATTATTATACGCCAGACCGCACGTGCACACGGTTTCGTTAATTACCGCCACGCGCTCGGAAATCGTCCGATTTAACGTAATAATAATTTTTATTTTAGAAATCCGTCACGGTGTCGTCGTCGCGCCCGAAATAGGTGTTTATACGTCGTGTATTAACGAACATTGTTTTTTTTTTTTTAAATACGTCGTTAACGATCGCGTTTTAGATAATATGCAAAAATCTCCGTCGGAACAGCGTAAGCAATTCGGAGCGGATCGATTGCGCCGCCGCGCCGGTAGGAACCGCCGGTAGTACCTACTTACTACTCGCCTTTCTAGAAGAGAACGCGCGACGGTAAATTATAATCGCGTGTTTACGTATATTTCTGTTTCTACGGCCCCAAAGTGCTGCGGCGGATGATTTATGCGTTCAGAGATTTAACGCGAAAAGGAATACAGCGTCGTAAAATCGTTTATGAAAAAGTATCTATACCTACTCCGGGAACTGCGCTCGAATATACACGTCGAAAATCGTATTCGAAATTCCGTACAAGTCTCGAAAACGTATTATTCGATAAAAAAAAAATACTGACGGCGGCGGCGGCGGGGTCGCGTCCGCGCATTTGCATAATATCGATTCCGATCGACCGCACCATATATAAATACGCGCGCAATACCGCGTGATTAAAAAATTTACTAATTTTTTTTTAGACTACGTTTTTACGGACTCGGACATTTCACAGTTTTTATGGCGCGTCATATTTTATCGATAAATTTAAGGTCGTGTATTGTAGGTCTTTTTACGACACGCTTTTCGTAGCTCTACGCGTTATTGTATTTCAGTAAACATTTTTTATCGGTATTGACCAAGCTAATAAACATTATTATTGACGTTTCAAAATTTATAATTACACACAAACACGACGGCAACGAGCGGGGTTAAGTATCGATTTCAAGCCAACAAAAAAAATGGTATTTACCGGCATATTTGACTTTTTTCGGAGCATACGTGCAGCAAACGGAGTACAATCCTTGTTGTTTTTTGGTGCATATCAATTCGAACTTAAATAATAAGCACAGAGACAGGCGCGAAGGAGGTTAGATAGACCGTTACCCACAGTTCTTTTCCCACGCGGTTCCCTATTTTGACGGAACTGCATAATAAAAAAAACCGTTTTTATTTGAAATAAAAAAAACGCGTAAAATATAAGTCGTTGTAAAGTATTGTACTCGGACATTTATATCGATTATTATATTTTTACAGTTTATACTTACAAATTTACTAGTCGCATTGCAGATCTTTCATAAGTCAGAACGACCGAAAATATGCTAAATACCTAGTGTTTGGAATAGGTGCTACCGAAAAAGCAATTATTGCACGGGACATAAACGAGTTAAAAAGTCTGAGTAGTGTTGATTTTTTAACTTTTGAACTCGACTTTCTTGTGTTCGTCGACTCGATATTCAACTCGGCCCATTATTCTTGATGATATTAACTTAATAAATCACGAGTTACTTTTTTTTAATTAAATCCGAATCTAGTTAGTTTATAAACCATAATAAAACGAGTGTACGCGAGTGAAAATTGTAAATCCTTTTTAATAATTTTATTGCTTGTTGCCATCAGCCTGAATTGTTCGACGAAAAAAAAATAAAACTACTTTTAATACCATATACGGGCAATTAAGAATAATAATAACAACGCACGATTATAAAATTGTAAATTTATTACCAGAGTCCAATGGCTTTTATTATTTCAAACTGAAAAAAAAAAAATAATAAATCGACTTAATATATAAGACAGTAAGTCGTTGTTGGTTTCTATTTAACTAGATTTACTTAACCGAGTTAAGGAAACATCACTCGACTCGCTCAGCCTTGTAAAAAAAAAAAGACCTTCCGTCAAACGATTATTGTTTTGTTTCTACTCGTCTCGCGTGCATCTCGATAGCTATAAAATAACAGTGGCAATAATTATTAGTAATCGGTAGAGATCGGACTCATCGGACTCACATTTTGATATTTCAACTGAACTTTCGTTTACGCGTTGTCGTTTGATGCCGAATTTTCAATTAGTTACAATATATTATTATAATACTGTAGTGTTTTTGGCCGACGACGGGGGCTCAACATTTCCCATAGAAGCTTAACTCGGTCGATTCGAGTTAAGACTCGAGCGTTTTTTTTTTCCCCCAACACGTTCTCATTATATAGATACGACAATATTCACATTTACAAAACAGACACACAAGTCGTATATAATATCCGTTTCGCATAAAGTTTTTATACCGAGGCTGGAGAATGCGCCATATCCGTTACGAAGTGATTTTCACTGAGCGGGTAAATATTTATATTATGTACTTAAAGATTACATATTCCGGCGCATAGAATTTCATCGGTGCCACTCGCCCGGTAGCGTTTGCGTTCGTTTCGTGACGTTAAAGGAGTTACGGACGCGGTTTTTTAAATCGCTATAAAAAAATACGCGACCGAGGCGCGACGGTATTCGAGAAAAGCGATAAAAATTATGTAAATTTCTCCGAAAACGCGCGGGAGAGCAGCAGCCGGCCGCGCGAAAACAGCGCTGTGCGATCGGATAGGAGTGCAACGGTTTATGCAACTGCACGCGACGTCACTATATAACGATACGAGCGCTGCAGCGCACAAGTCGAAACGACGAATGCAGTCGTACGCGTAGCAATAGCAATAGTAACGATAATAATATGAGCGCGGTCGCGGCGCGCGGAGGGACCCGATAACAGGTTTCGCGAGGCGCATTATAGTGAGCGACAGGCCCATTTAAGGACGTACCGATACACTTCCATATTTGTCGAGATTCGCCGTCGTCATTAATGAATTTCACGTGTGCGTACAAGCGCGCGCGCGCCAACGTGCAATACGTTTTATATAATAATAATAAATTATAATAAAAATATTGTTTTTACTTTTCGTTTCTGCCTCTCTCGCGTCTTTCGATTTACCCGTTAAATGTACATGTCGAAACGATTATGTTCTCGTCCGGCGATTCAAAGTCGATACGCGTCATTTGAGGGGCGGGGGGCGGTTCTAGAAATGTAAAAAGGGGAGGCTCAGTCCAAAATGTATATATTTATGCGGCAAAATACAAGCATACTTACGTACACTCGATGAGCAGAAAGACTTTCGTTAAAAAAAAAACTAAAAATATGTACGTTTACGCGAATTCAAATTCAAACCCTCTTCTCGTCCACGAAGAATCTTAAAAAGGTTATTCGCAGTAAACTACTGGAAAACGGATAAAAACGATAAACGGCGTTGTAATATAATCAATCGTAGACGTCTGTCGGAATTCTACTAGAGTGTAATTTTTCAGAAAATCAACGGATCGACGCCGATTCGATATTCGACTTTTATACGCAGGTAAATCCAGAGACGTTTTCGAAAAAATCATTCTGTCTAGAGTTCGATGAGTTACCGTCATGTTTCAAAACAAATAGACAATTTGTCGAACGACAAACAAACCGGGAAAACGTATTTTTTCTCATTCGAAAACAATTTTACAAACGACCACCGAGAAATATTGAAATATTAAGAAACGTTGAAGAGTTAAAATTTTAAAAATATCGTTTGTGAGAAAAATTCTAGGGACAAACGTGCAGTATTTCGCGCGTATAATATATTGTATTGAAGTCGTTTCCTTCTACCGCGGAACACGCGCCTTTCGATCTCTCTCCGCCGCCATGTATATACACAACAAGTACGCGTAAAAGAATTTACATTTGACATTATATTTATGGTATGAACGGCGAGTTCGTAGGAGAATGCACCGAAATTATGCGCGTCTATCACTCGCCACTGCATTTGCACTCCACTTGTCGAGACTTTATAAGTCTCGTTTAATGCCAATTGTACAAACAACGTGTCATCAGCGCGTCGTACGTTTGTGTCAAGAAGAGACGAGTAGGATAGATGTCCCTCCAAAAGGCCATTTTCGCTATAGAAGTCATTATAAATATATATATGATGAAAATCAGAAAAAAATATTATTTTCATTAAGCAGGGTGGTACCTATTTTAATATTATTATTATTTTCACAACTAAATAAATGTAATATAAGATTCTAATTCATAGACGTGTAAAATTACCTTTTATTCTTCTTTTAATCGTATTGCTTTATTTTGATATAACACCGACACATACGTCGTCGATGTTGTTTGTTCGACACAGAAGTTTCAAAACAATATCAAACCGTAACAACACCTTTCACAATCGATTTCATTTCGCCGAGTCGATGTCGTCGCACTGCGAGCAAAAAGCCAATTATATAATAATGATATTATATGATTTCAAAAAATTACGAGTTACTCACTCAAAACGAAAAACGGAACAAATAATTATCGTAAACAAACAATTCCATTTTGAAAAACCGGCGCGAGTCCGGATATTTTGAGACGTTTTTTTCTATAAACTTTGCGGACTATCGCAAATGTGTTTTCACCGGAGTTTTCGGGTGTGTTACTCGGGGGGTTTTCGCTAAAAAGGCGGTATCCTGTTGCGAATCGAATTTCTAAATACGCCGCGCGTTTATCGCGACTTTACGTCGCGTACATGTGTACACACAACACTTCGGCAGACCCGTTACTATATAAGCGGTCGACGGCCATTAAAATGGAATATTGTTTTATTAAATTATTATTATTATTATTATTGTGTACACCGCACACGTTCGCAGTCTATATATAGTCGGTGTCGGCAATATAACGTGTGTGCGACGAACGTACGACGCGAGTGCGCGAACGGTACGGGTTCTTTCGAATTTTACGCGACAACTTATATGGGAAAACGGTGTGCATCAATCATAAAAGTTTCGTATTCGAATTTTTAAGGTTATGCCGTTCGAATCCCGCTCTATTTGACCGGTACAAATAAAAACCAAAACGAACAAATTTAAACAATCTCACCTTCGAGGTGGCGTCTGATTTCGACCGTACGATTTTCGGTGTATGTAATACGTGTGAGGAACGTCGTCGTCGTGATACTGTCTCTTTGTTGTCGGAGCCGCCTCTGATTTGAATATTTCGCAGATAAATTAGCCGTCGCGCCCAGTATGAAACACACCGTACCCGGAGAGCTCCAATGTCGACGCGCGCGATGGCTGAACGCGAATCCGGTGTCGTGACGTGACGTTGTTACATTTCGTTTCGGGTTTTCTTTGGCGTTCGAAAATTATTATTACTCCCCGTCTAAACCGTACACTTGTTGTATTCGCAGAGATTATTAAATATTCGCGTCATTTCGAAACCAGTAATGCATTTCTCGCTGCGTTCGTCAACTTCAGAATCTAAAATCAATTATTATGGATTAATGGATTATCGTATGAAATACCAAACGAACAAGATCGTATAATTATGTTTATTTACCCGCTGCGAGTATATAATACCGTATAAAGTTCATAGCAAAGAGACTTTTGGTATTTTCAATTTAAACGTGACGCTTAAAAATGTCAAAACGAATAAACGGAACAAAACAGGTTTATAGTCGAAATTCAGTAAACGGTGGTTTTACTTACTACAATAAAGTCGATACGAAATTCTGTCGTTAAATGTGAACGCAATTTTTCGAATAGAAAACGTAATATATTGTCTTAGATGTGTATAGATGAATAATTATGCTGTTAGATTAGTCTACTAGAGCGTCCGATGTCATTATCACAACGAAATGACTTGAAAAAAGAAAGAGAGGGGAGTTAAAGAGAGTTAAACAAATTTTCACTAGATTTTCGAAGTACTCGCGTGACCCGCGCGGGTTGTGCGTTTCAGCGGCGAATACATAAAATTAAAGACGCGACGACAATCTGCCGTCGGAGCTCTCGATCGTAATGAAAAACCGTCTAGAACGAAAATGGACTATCCGATACGCGCCGCGTTTGTCGTTTCGTTTCGTATAAAATGTCCTTTACGATAGTAATTTATTAGTTACGCCCGATCTAATAATCCGCAACGATATAACGGCCGGGACAGTCGAAGAGTTATAATAACAGCGCGCGCGCGCGATACGTGCGCGGCGCAATGCGTTTCCCCCGGGCGCCGCCACCGATGTCAAACGAGACGTATTTTTATTATTTTTTTTTTGCTCTCGAACGTATTTATTATTTATACCTATAGCGTCGCGCGACTGCATTTTATCGGCGCGACTCACGCGCGACGCTCTTCCATAATGCAGTCCACCCCCCCGATGCATTCTGATGCATTGTGAACGAGATATCGTGTCGAGTGGTACGCGTTATAATGTGCATTCGCCGTCTCGTCCGGAGCTTAGCCGACGACCTCGCGAGCAAGTTATCGCCAAACGAAATCGAAAACGATAATTACGTATATAATAACTACAACGCCGATTGATACGTTATAATTACACGTCTATAGTTACGGGGGCGGCTTCTGGGCGGAATACATTGCGGGGGCTACGAACAAAAAAAAAACAGGACGTTGTTCGCTAATCCGATAACATTCGATATTTTCTATTCGTCAATTATTTCGTTTTACTCGGATACGTTTCAAAAAAAAAAACAATCCGATCGAAAATAGAAAACGCATAAACATCAGTTTGACATGAATCGATAATGTCAAATAGGTTGAATGATTAAAGTTGAATTCCTAAAATTTACGGAGGCGAGTCCACGAAAACAATTGCTAAACCGAATCGGTCGACGACTATATTATATTTTATACCGCGCGTGATGGTAAATTTAAATCTCCCAAGTGAATGCGGAGAAATATCAACTCGATTCGGTCGAGAAAAAAGTTAATTAGTTATTTTAATTAGCGCGACTTGGGCTTCGCGCGAAAAGTGATTGTCACTTTCTAGTTTTGTTTTATAACAATAATTAACATTCGTCGCGTACTCGCTTTGTTTTGAATAATTTCGAATCAATAAGAAGGATCCACGGCAAAGTATATTATACGGATTTATTTATCATTAAACACGGCGGCGGCGCGATTACGAAAAATACGAAAACGATTTTTCGATTGTTGAACAAAGCTGATGGAATATTTTTTGGAATATTCAAAAGCTATCGCGATGGCGTTTTTAAATCGGTTAGATTTTTCGATTCGATCGATAAACCGGTTAACGATAAATTAGAAGAAAAAAAATGAATATTTCAACTCGAATTATCGAGGTATAATAATAAGTAGTCTAGTCATTAATTAACCGAACAACTCACTCTGTTTCTAGTACCCGCAGTACGATTTAGCTATTCGTCTCGTCCAAGGTACCTATATATTTATTTATATACTAGTATATATATATTATGCGATCTAGGCATTATTACGTACCTACTACACGCGACTTATGCCTATTAAAGTAAATAAATACCGGTAACTGGAAATCGCATTTTTTTTTTCCAAACGCTACTGCACACGAGCGCGCACAATACCATTTAAAGTTCGATCGGTCGAAGATTCGTGTATAGGTTTTCGTATTGGCACACACGCGTTAATATGTCAAAACGACTCATTTGACGTATCTCGATAAACACGTGATTTCGCGCTATCCCAATGTCTGCAGACGCGCACCATCATCGATCTGTAACGAAGAAATTATTGTATTATTACATATTATTATTATATCGCTGGGTTCGTCGGGCGGTGAAACGAACGCGCGGTGATCTCGATTTGTCAGAGGCAGACGTATCGACGATGATGGAAAATACGTTTTTCAAAACGTAAAAAAAAATCAACCGTTTGAACGCTTATTGTTACTACAAATAAATAATAATGACGATACAATACAAATACTAATATGTATTCCTTTCCTCGCTCATAGTAAATATTATTTCACATTACTACCGATGTTGTTCTTTGAGGGCAATAATTCGAAACTGAATCGTCGTGCCCTGGACGTGACGCAGACAGAGGCGATTTTAGAAAACTTTGACAGAGATCGTAAGATTAAAATACTAAAAATTAAGCGTGTTTTTCATCCGTCGAGAAGAGTGATGTTGTTATCCGGCTGGCCGACTACCGTTTGATGACGTAACTGATGTTATTTGTGCTATCCGAGTAATACGAGGAAAGTGAAACTTTATATTAAATACGTACACAAATGATTATAGAGTATAAAATAAAAATTCGGTTTATTCCAAACGAAGGATAAAGTTAGTACAACGACTTGGCGCGCAAATTTAGTTCATCGACAAGGCAAAATATTGGATACGCTACGGCATCGATCACAATACGCGTTTTTATTAATTCCGCACAACGCATATGGGCGCACTAATATAGAGTCGTTGTACTCGTCCGCGCGCGCGTAAATAATTACTCAATAAATAAAATAGATAAATATTTACCGAACGATAAAAAAACGCACGCGTCGTTTCGATTGGTTTTTTTCTAAAACGCGATCACAATATCATATACTACATGACGCATTGTTGTCTAGTTTCACGGCCAGAATTCATTTTTTCATTTGATTCGATTCAATATGAAACCAATATACGAATATAATATTAATTTTTCTTTAACGGTACTTCAACTACATTTTACGCATATAAATACCGTTAAATAATTAAATAATTAAATCAGTGTAAGTATTTATTATTATTCGGTGACATATGGTTTTTTTAAATTTCATAAAAACGTCATTATTAAAAAATATTCAGAGAAAACGGCCATGTCTAGAGTTTTATTCTTACTCGTCCTAACCCGTCACTTATAAACGGTTTTTACTCCGCGTCTCCTGTCGCATTTCAGGTGAGCGGTGCATAGATTGTTGTTCATGTTATTAAATCGCGTAAAATCGTAGATTCGTATCGTTACCACTGGATATACTACGAGAAAATTAATTTGCCGCGTTCGTCGCGAGAACGTAAACACGAGGCGAACCGAATAATAATCGGCGAGAACGGCGGCGACGGCGGCGGCGGCAGTCGCTGCAGAAGAAGAAATCGGCGGCCCAACGAGAAACGTCTTCGAGATAATTGTTATAAATACCGCAGAGAGCGTGCCTACATACAGACTATGAAGCGGCCAAAAGTTTGAAATTAAAAACGCATCGAAATACGTCCGACGTTTTATTCGCGAGACGTTGCAGTTTACCTCAGTTTTACGGTCTATCCGCTATTTTCTTTTTCATCGACCTCGTATTTGTTTTTGATCCGTATAAAGAGGACTTCGACGTCTCGACATTTTCACGGAAACAAAGCATCGATATTTCTAATGGGCCCGTGCTGGTGCAAAACGGTAGAGTACTTATATATACACTGAGGTGCGAGTGATGAGAAAAAAAAAAATCATTAGTTTTTTTAGCGAAGTAAACAGTTGATTCCATTATATTATACGTTTACATGAATACATTATACGTTTACGTTTTCGGCGACGTACAGTGGACGGACCGTTTTGGAGGGGAAATGTGTGCGTAATAATATCAGTTCGCTTCCTATGACGATTTTTTAGACTCTCGGCGAATCGAGGTCGCGAGCGGTAAATTTTTCCATCGCAGTAAGAGCGGTTCAAAAACACGGTGTGTTCAATCGTACACGTACGTACACGTGTTACAAGAGGAACTCGTATGAAAATCGGTCTGTTCCGCCGGAGACGTCGCGTTTTCGCATTTCTCCCTCGCCGCTCCGTTTCAAAAATCGCATTCGAAAACCTTAACATATTATATGAAAATCGAGTATGTTAAAAAACGCTCTGGTTTGTTATCACACGCACACCGCGAAACGAACAATGTTTAATGTAATCAAAGTGAAATGTCGTTACAAATTGTGCGGTGTACGTTATAACAGTGACAACTACCTAATGCAGCGACGAGACACACGCGCGCGTTGAATAGCAAAACAGACATACGCCTAATAATAATAACCGTAGTTAGGCATGAGCCGTATTATCGCACACGATCGCATCGGCCGCCGTCGGGGGGATATTATTTGGTCGGCGAATCGCGCAACGTTCGTCGCGCCATTTAAGGCGCGGAATCCGCGAGCGCAAACGGTGAAAAAATTAATTTAAAAACAATTGACCGATCGTCGCGGGTTCGTTCTGCTCGCCCGGGCACTTCCGTTTCCCGACACGACGAGGGTTCACGAACGATAAGAACCCCGCCGCCGCCGTATATGGTAAACAATCGGTTCGACACACTGCGCGACGCCGCGCCGTCGTCGACCGGTCGCATTTTTTTCACGTGAAATTCTCCTACGGACCGTCCAAAACCACTAGACAGTAGATACGACTAGATAGTTATGAGAACACTAAAACGGACAAATTATTATGAAAATTCACGTGATTATTGATTGAAACGTGATAGAAAAAAAAAAAATGTAAAACGCGCAAAACGTTTTGAAAATATTTAACGAGCGTTGGCTACCACGAATGTTACACGAACACCCTGTCGTTATGTACCAGACCTTATTTCGAAGACTTCTTTCAACGACAATAATTACATTACGTTATTTAGTCTAACTTGATACGTTGAAAAAGGTATTAATCTAACTTGATTTATTACGATAGCCAATAAGGCTGCCGCCTGTAGGGATACGCTTGCCGTGTCTTCTCCTGTAAAAACTTACATTAGTGTTAAAAATACGAAATCAATATTATTCGATATTGGGCAAAATCTAGATTTTAAATGGACGAAAAATAAATTGTTTTTGTCTCGAGCAGCCCTTTCTACTCGGAGCCAAAGATATGCGCGCGTGCGAAAATTTATTGTTTTATGCCTTAGAAAAAATCCAGGGGTGTCGTTTCAGGTTTTTTTTCTGTGTGAGTAGGCCATTTTGATGTTTCTCCAGGCCGTATGAAAATAGACGTGGATTTCTATGCGATAAAAACAGTGAAACAAATTATTTTTTGGAACAAAAGATTTACCGTGTTTAAACCACGATAATAAGCAACGATATTACATCGATTGAGTATACTCAATCAATGGTAGATATATCCATGTATTGTCAACTCAGTTAATCGATATTTGTTTATTAACCTATGTAACTCATAAGTTGTAATAGCGATTGGCGATAAGAAGATACCGATATTTATAAATGTCAATAAAAAAATTAAAACACAACTTAATTTTAATCGCATAAATAATCGCGCGTTGGCGTTTCAGCAGACCGAACTGTTTTAAAAGTAAGGGTTGCATCAACCGCGCAACAACCTTATCGTCGACGCCCCCGCTAAGACCAGGCACGTATTCCATTACGGAGCCCCTCTGCAATTTCCAACCATACTCGGTAAATCTAGATTACGCTGCGATAAGAAGCGAATAAACCGCCAAAGGTCGAAAATTATGAAATATATTTTCAAACGTTTTATAATCGCGTACGATTGAAAAGCCGCCTTTGATCGATGAAAAATCGTATCGACGAGGTTTATAAAAAAAAAAAATTACAACTTCGCGCGGAGAGTAAGGATCGTTTATTTCTCATATACCTCTCCCCTCGAAAAGGAAACCCGGCTACGTGCCCCCCGACTAGGACCTGCGGGAAAAACCAAAAAAAAAAACAAATCTCCCCCGCTGAATCCGGCGGCAACAGTAATAATATTATGATCGGCGCGCGTTTCGAACCAGCGCCGTCGTCGTAACACAGTCGTGTCGACGACGGCCTGTAAAAGGAAATATTATTAGCGTGATTGACCGCGCGTCAGATATGGTCATAAACTCGCGCGCGCCGCGAGTACGATATCGCCGTGCCGACGACGGACGGACGGACGACCTTTAACAGACACGGCCGCGGCCCAGAGCCCCCTCTCGGCCCGCGGGATTTTACTTTCGACCGGACGGCGGGTATATAAACCGCCGCGGACCCGTCGCAGCACACTCAGTCCGCACAACACTCGTACGTTCTCCGCCGCAAACGCGTCATATTTATTTCGCCACTCACGACTCTCGTCGTTTCGTCAAGGTAAACGGAATAGAAAAACCTACCAAGTCTGATATATATATATACGCCCGATATATATATATATTATTATTAAAATCGAAACCGATCGCGAAACGGGACGAAAAAGTTTATTCGGTTTTATTTTTTCGATTTTTGTGTTTTCATTACTTACACACGACTGTTTGTTGTTTTAGAAGTTAAAAAAAATAATCCCCCAACACCGACAATCATGTGCGACGAAGACGTAGCAGCCCTGGTCGTGGACAATGGTTCCGGTATGTGCAAGGCCGGATTCGCCGGAGACGACGCGCCCAGAGCCGTGTTCCCGTCCATCGTCGGACGTCCGCGGTACCAGGTAATCAGTATTATACATAATATATTTATTCGAAAAAACTAAACTACAACGACCGTTGTTGTTAATTTTTTGTGTCCCTTCGTACGGAGTCAGAATATGATAACAGTGTTTTATAATTCACATTTAAATGGTAGTTTAGAAACGAAATAAATTCGATCCGGGAGCGAATCGAGAATATTAAATAGAATCGACCCGACCCCGGAAGTCTGTCGAATTTAAATCCCTCCCCCCCCCTTCCAATTAATCGGTGAAAACTTGCTTTAATCCATATCAGAAGTATTACGTATATTAATCAGTAGTCATTCGATACATAATTTACACACGAGTTTATAAATGTATGAACTCTTACCTTACTTAATTTTGTCATTCGGTTCTTTCAATCCGGAAACGGGGAAACAATAAATATGACAGACTTGTTCCGATCACGCCGCAGAACCCCTGAATAAATATAAATTATTATAAATAAATAAATAAAATAAATAAATATGATGTTAACTTAACGAAACCGCGTTTTCGCCGCAGGGAATCATGGTGGGCATGGGCCAGAAGGACAGCTACGTCGGCGACGAAGCGCAGTCCAAAAGAGGCGTGTTGACCGTCAAGTACCCCATCGAACACGGAATCGTCACCAACTGGGACGACATGGAAAAAGTGTGGCACCACACTTTCTACAACGAACTCCGGGTGGCGCCCGAAGAACACCCGGTGCTGTTGACCGAAGCGCCGCTGAACCCGAAAGCCAACCGTGAGAAAATGACTCAGGTGAGCCGCTGAGAAATAAACCTTACTCGTTGCCGCCGCGTTTGCTGTCGGTAAACGATTCGCTTAAAGGACGGAATTGCGTTAAAAATCACTTCGATAGTCGTCCTTGAGACGATTTCAACACTTACATTTATCATCGCGAAAACGTTTTTTTTTTTATTAATTAACATTATATGCTTCGTCGTTTGGACGAAAAGTTAGCGCCTTGTATTTCGTACTTTCGTATTTTCGCTTTTCTTCGACCGTAAAGTTTACAACACAATTAAGTCCACGAGACTTGAGCGTTAACGAGTTTAAATTGTCCGCGTTGTATGATCGCTTAAATTTTTACGACTCCTTCGCCGACTATAATAATCGTTAGAGCAACTAGGGATAAGGGTTATTGGCATCTTATAAAAGAAAATATTCTCGCTGGATTCGGTGTGTTATTTTTTTTCGCAGTCTCAGATTGTTCGTAATAATATTTTTCTTAATTCCGTCATAATTGTCATAGTCTCTTTCTCCAAATCTTTACGATGGGTACATTACTGAGAGTGGTTTTTTTTTTTGCATCTCGTAAAAAGTCGTTTTCCACCGTGCTTCGAATATCAAGACGACACAATAATGATACGAAAACGTCAGTAGGCCGGTGCCCTCGGTGAAAGCTTACGGGGTGTTCCCGGAACACCCCGTGTACACGCGTGCGGGTTTTGTCATTACCTCGGGATAACCGCGATCCTGCGCTTTCAGATCATGTTCGAGACGTTCAACACGCCCGCCATGTACGTGGCCATCCAAGCCGTGTTGTCCCTATACGCCTCAGGACGTACCACCGGTATTGTGCTGGACTCCGGTGACGGTGTGTCGCACACGGTGCCCATCTACGAGGGTTACGCCCTGCCGCACGCCATCCTTCGTCTGGACTTGGCCGGTCGCGACCTCACCGACTACCTGATGAAGATCCTCACCGAACGGGGCTACAGCTTCACCACGACCGCGGAGCGAGAAATCGTGCGCGACATCAAGGAGAAGCTCTGCTACGTGGCGCTCGACTTCGAACAGGAAATGCAAACGGCCGCGTCGTCCAGCGCCCTGGAGAAGTCCTACGAGCTGCCCGACGGACAGGTACACACTTTTAAAACGTCCTTTTCGCGAGTGTTAAAGTTTTCGGAGAGGATGAAAAACCAAAAAAAAAATCCATTTTCGACCGTCGCGTTCGTCGTCGAAAAACCCGCGTTACGTGTGACTCGAACGACTCAGAGTCGGTTATGTTGGTTTACGATTGTCCGAGTTTTCTCGATTTTCTAAAAACCATCGTTCTTTCAAACTCGAACTTTCTCAAACGAGAGCCAAAAAGGTCATGAAATATGTCGTCGATTTCAACGAATCCAATTTCGAAATTGAAAATGTTCAATTCTCTTCTCGAAATATCTCGATATATAACTATACGAGTATCCTGAAACAAATGAATATTAATTCGATTAGAGTGATTGCTGCTGCACACGACAAACATTGACGATAAACAATAATCGATCGTTCTCGATAGATTTACATAAATTAACATGTTTATTACCTCAATGTGCGTTGCAATATTTGCCCTTGTCGAAGAATTCTTCGCGTTCTCTCGCTCCCAGCGACTATAATATTATCCTTAACGATTATGACAGGTGATCACCATCGGCAACGAACGGTTCCGTTGTCCCGAGTCGCTGTTCCAGCCGTCGTTCCTGGGAATGGAATCGGCCGGTATCCACGAGACCACGTACAACTCGATCATGAAGTGCGACGTGGACATCCGAAAGGACCTGTACGCCAACACGGTGCTGTCGGGCGGTACCACCATGTACCCGGGCATCGCGGACCGTATGCAAAAGGAGATCACGTCGCTGGCGCCGTCCACGATGAAGATCAAGACGATCGCGCCGCCCGAGCGCAAGTACTCGGTGTGGATCGGAGGTTCCATCCTGGCGTCGCTGTCCACGTTCCAACAGATGTGGATCTCCAAGACCGAGTACGACGAGAGCGGTCCGTCCATCGTGCACAGGAAATGCTTCTAGAAAACGCCCCGGCCCTTCTATCCATCGATGAATATACGTAATTTTTAAAAAAATTTTTCTATCATCCGACAGACGATATTGCGTTTAATTTATTATAAGTTATTCGTCGGATGTATGAGAAAACACGATAATAGTATGTCACGAAAATCATCATTATTATTATTATGACCGTATTCTATATTATTGTATTCTATTGTATATATTACGTATTGGCGGCCAGGGGGTAGACGCGCACGGCTACTATATACCTATATATATATATATTGTATGTATATATATATTATTGTCATCATTATTATATTATTATAAATTTTATTATACTCGCACGTGTTATGTTTGTGTATTGACGACAGGGTCCGAAAAATAATTGCCGATTATTGTGCTTCGAATTGGGTCCAGGTAAGTAAGACGATTTTTCGTCCTGATCGGATTCTGGCGTATGAAACCATGTGAAATCTGATTCTGATAAATGTCGACCAAACTGTTAAGGTACGGTGTCCAATGCGCGACCTGTCGCCGCGACCGGTTATATTTTTCGGTCGCTGATGATCGACTGGTGTCCAATATGCGACCGGTCGCCGCGACAGATCGCGCTTTACCGATTATTTGCGTTTCCCAAGGTACTCGGTTCTAAATTTCGTCAGTAGCACGCCGATGTCTATTGAAGGGTGACGTACAACGGTACCAACATGTCCGATAATGAGTTTCTGTGTGTTTTGAATAATAATAAATTAATTACAAACTTATTAGAAGATGAATTGGAAGATAATGATAAGATAATACCAGACTTCCCAATAATTTGAGAAATTTCTTTCCATTTTGCATCTTTAATTATTAAATTAAAATATTGCATGTGTGAACAGTCATAAAGCTCTGGATATTTACGCACGGATTCAATAAAAAGTTCATCTTCTTGTGGTGAAAACACTACGGATTGCATATTGTCGCCGCGACCGGTCGCGCTACACTGCTCTCGTCGCGGTATTGTCGCGGGTCGCGACGGCAAATTATGTGTCGCGCGTTGCAGTCGCGGATAGGACACCAGTCATATGGGAAACGCATATAATCGGTAAAGCGCGAAACGATTATTGACGACAATATACGTATATAGCATCGTTTCGGGCCGATAGAAATCGGAATGCCCGTATGAAAATTTAAACTATAATCCGTCGATTATACGTCATTGATATTGAAATTCACAAAAAATAAAGCGCGCGGCCGGAGATCGCGGATTAAGGTGAGATACTGCGGGTAACGGATAATAATTTATGTTGGGTCTTTTAAATTTTAAAAGGTTCTCAAAGAGAGAGGACAGATGGATCGCGGCTTTGGTTTTTAAATAGTTAAAATATCCGAATTTAGTTTGTGAATTTCGCACGACAAAAAAAAAAAATCGAGACGGCGGATTTTTTATGTTTTTCTGGCGCGAGCGAGAATAAGAATGTATAAGAAACATTGTACGCAGCATTCAATGTTTTATGATAATGGTGTTTTTTACGTACAAATAAAATAAATTGCATCCGACGCGAAACGGACGACCCAATGCAGTGGTTCCCAACAGTTCGCAGGGATTTTGTTTTCCATACAACAGTCAATGAAAAGCCGATTTTGAGTTATTTCTAATCGACTTCAAAATTACATTTTTGCGTGCATTATTCACAATAACATAAAAAGTAAGTACGATAGAGGCTTCCGTTAGAGGCTTCCGATAGAGGCTTCCGTTTCTGGTTTCACTGAAATATCGTGTATAAATAAAAACACACATTTTGAAGAAGAAAAAATTTTATTATTTTAAACAATTTTTGAATTAAATAAAAAAAATCAAAAAAACATACATCAAATTATCTGAAATATACCTATTATGGTAAGTGTCCACTTGAGATCACTCGCGGTCTCGAGATAGGTTTGTGAGACTCGAAAGTGACATTAATCTCGAGACCAAGACAATTTCGTGTCGACTAGAGAGTTAACACACAGTGTGTGACTTGATCACAAGTACACGTGTTTTTTTGACGTGATAACGTCTTAATTTAATCGATGCACGAAAAAGCATCGTCACGTTCCGCCGAGCGTTCGGCTATGTTATTTATTACTGATTTCATATATCATATTATTATCGATATAAAAGATTTCATAATTATTTATAATAATTATTGACAAGAAATAAACCGTCTGTTAATTGAGTTTAATATCTTATTAATATTGGATTATAAATATTGATAGAAACGACGATTTTACGGGAAGGTTTAATATTTAAGTGTGTTTTCATTATGTGTATTTCCTACAAAAATATATAATTATTAAAGTTGTATTGAAACTAGTTTGGAACACAATAGCAAAAGTAACATTGATAGTTTATTGTTAGCTATTACATGAATTTATGATTAATATAAATTACTAAGCGAACGTATTTGATATTTAAGTTTTATGTACCTAATATGGTTTAATTTTAAGTAAAATCGAGCAAAATCTTTGTTTTCAAAACATTCAAGAAAATCATTGAAATTATTTAAAGACGTAAAATATTGGCAATTCAGAAATTTAGTAAAATTATTTTCATGAATACGTTAATATTTTTTACCTTTCGGTCTGGAGACTATTTAATCTCAAGTGGGGGACACCTACCTTTATTTCAACACTTACAACATAATTTTTTTGATCATCAACTAAATTTGTTATTATTCATAAAATATTTAATGTAAATTTATAAGTATTGGTAAGTTAATTGAAGAAATACCGTCAAAAATATATTAATAATAATAACAGAGTATTATTTAATATAAAAAATAATTTATTAAAACTATTAAATATATGAATTATTTTAATAAAAATACAAAATGATAGGTCTAGCCTGGAGTATTATAATTCAGTGATAATAATTCAATTCAATTCAATTAAAATTTTGTAAAACTAACCGGGTTGTCTGTAAAGTCGGTTTACGGACGATAATTTTACGTGATAACGTCATGAGAAAACATTGATGAAAAATTGCATACTTTTATGAATTGAATTGAATTATTATCAGTTTTCGGTTTTTTTTTTACGGGCTGGCAAAAATATGGATTTCGATATCTCGTGAAAAAAGAAGGTGGGGTAAAAAGAAGGTCGCTATCCGGCACCTATGTCTACAATATCGCCCGGTGTCGAGTCTAACGCTAACTCGTTAATAACAATATATTATTAAATAAATAAAAAAAATTTTATTAAAATTATTTTATATCTTTAATAATGAAAAAACAAATTAGAAATAAAAAAATGAAAAACGGGTCTTGCCCGGAGTATTATGTAAAAGAATAGAAAAGTACTTAAATATTTACGACCGGTTACGAATAAAATTCATCGTCGGGTAGAAAAAGCAATACTGCTCTATTAAATACTGTTAAATTATAAACTGTTAATAAATACTGTTATTAAATAAACTGTTCTACTTACGTACGGACCCCGTCCGGGGTTGCTGTTGAGAGAGGTTCGGCGTTCGTATTGGCTCGTGTCAAAATAAAGTACTTGCTTTTCTGTACTACTTACAGTAAACAGGATAGAAAAGCCACGATTGAAAGTTTGATCGGTCGTCGACGAGAGATGTAATAATAGTCGACGACGACGTTAACGACTATTACGGAGAAAGATTTAAAAAAAAAAAAACGGAGAAGAACTTTCCGAAACCGCTGTCGACACCGGACTGATCGCCCGCACGCTGTGAATCGGCCCAGCTGAGCAACGTTCGCTCGTCCTTCGATCGGTCGGATTGCGCGCGCAGCTCGGCTGCCATTGGTCGTCGGGTGGAGCGAGAGCAGCTCGGCTTTCGTTGGCCGTGCCGCGTCCCACGCAGGATCGGACGAGGGATTTTTCACTCGTTCCGCGATTTCACGTAAACACGCTTATATAATAGTTATTATTGTTATTACTTATTACTATCGTCACGTAATTATGTATTCGTAACGAACACAACCCATTACGTCATTACAGTGGCGTATTTACGGGGGGGGCGGGGGGTAGATCCCTCCTTGGCATTTTTTTTTTTTTTACCGATAGGTATAATAATGTGATATTATATTACAGAAATACAGAAGAAAATTTTATTGAAAACGCTACGCTTTATTATAATAAGTGTACACCTCACGGGGGGCTTCGAGGAAATTTTTGCCAACTTATATCCCTCCCTCTTGACAAAATCCTAAATACGCCACTGTCAGTGCCGCAACAATTGGGTGTGCATGGTGTGCGATGCACACGGGCCTCCGGTTCTTAGGGGCCTCCCAAACCATAAGCTAAAAATTGAAGATTGTCCGTTTCAAAATGAATTTAGCCTATATTGGTATTCTTTACTTCCTCGTGGCTCGTACCTCGAAAGTTTTTTGATTTTTTTGTAATTGTTTTCAATGAATTTATTATTAGCATAAGTAGATGATAATTAATATCATGCAATGCAATATCATACCAAGCTTCATTGGATCTGTAAATAATTCGGTTTTTATAGTAAACGGATATTGATGATATTATTAATTTGGGGCCTCTAAATAAATCCTTGCACAAGGGCCTCAGAATTCATAATTGCGGCACTGGCCACTGTGTCGTTATAATTATACCGATAATCCATTCGATTGTGTTATCATACGTCGTATGACGTCAAAATGTCTATTGCATACTGAAGGAATAATGTTTAAAAAAATATACGTATAAAATAATATATATTATTATATTTTGTCGAGTAGAAAAATTAAAATTAATTTTGTAAGCAGTCAAATAATGAGATGAGATAAATGATCGATTACGACTAAACGTTTGTGATGTGTCTATCCATAATCTCGATCGCTCTTGCTGTGTCTATCGACATATCATCATCACTCGGTTACGTAGTTTAGTCAGTAAATCATGAATATGCTGAATACGAGTAGTTCTATTTGCGATAAAATTCGAGAATGGATTTGCTCGGCAAACAAAGGCACTCACTATTGTGAGAGAAAGTCTCGGTTAGATCGGCACGTAAAAAACAGATACTTATAGAAATAGATTTCTTACGTTTTTAATATATCTGTTTTAGCTGCCCGTGTGTGTCTTATATTGGTATATTTTGATACTTTTTAGTGCATACAAATCCGTGCTCTAGTTAAAAATACAATATACGTATATGTAAAAATGTACAAGAGTTCAGCGTATACAATGTTTTATTAAAATTGAAAATGTTTACAAGACTGAGGACATTATAATATATTTTATTATCACTCGGGTGATATAGGTAGCGATTTCCTAGGTTTTATTCTTTATTAATTACCTCCTTCAAAGCTTCCGGAATTCGAGGACGATGTCGATACCACTTGGCCTTTGAGATGATTGCATCAGACGAAAAAATCGCACGTGCTCGAATCTGACGAACGCGCAGTGTCGTCGCGCAAAGGGACAAAATGCTCGGGAAACATTTGTAGGAAACTATAGAGGACGTGCGATGGTGCTTTCGCATCGTCGTCTGTCGAAACCACTCGAAATCGTGATATACTCGTTGTAGAAATCAATCGCTTTTTTACTCGTGAGAAAAAATTAAACATTGAAAATTTTTTCTACTCGCGAAAAAGACGAGAAAATTGTTCGCGCGCGACTTTATATAATATCTCGAATGGTTTCAACGAGAAGACGCACACGTACACTATTATTCGAGAATCCTACGAGAAACGTTTCTCGAGCACATTATTGTTTCTTCGCGCGGTGAAATTATCGGACGGTCGTGCGATTTTTTCCGTCTGGTGCCGATCTCGAGGGGCGCCGAGTGTACCGCCGACATCGCGCTCGAATTTCGGAGGGAGGGGGGGGGGGGGGAAGGAGAGATAATAAATAACAATAAACCCGGAACGTGTTTGTTGATCGTCATCCGAGCATCCGCGTCAACCCCATCACCAGCTGGCTGAGCGCCTTCGTAAAACGGACGGATTGCGCCACCATGAAGTCGCCCGGAAACGCGAAAAACGGCTCCGTCACGAACGTGTAGTACGTCCACCACACCAAGCCCGCCACGACGGCCAAGTGCATCGTCTTGTAGCCGGCGCTGCACATCCGGACGCCCGGCACCGAGGACTTTCGGATCCACGCGTCCAGCAGACACTCGACCAGCCGGGCGACGATCTGGACCAAGTAGAACGCGGTCATCAGCAGCAACGCGACCGCGGCGGCGATCCGCGACACCTCGGCGCACACCAGTCCCAGCAGTGCGTAGAAATTGGTCCCGGCGGCCGAGGACGAACACCACGAGTCGCCGAGCTGTGCGAATTGTGCGAATTCCCGTTGCATGGCGGGGGGCGGCTTGTCGTTCGAATGTCGAAAAAAATAAATAAAAGTTCGATGAATTTTGGATGCTCAGCGAACGGTATTTTAATTTAATCGCCAACTCGGAATGCGCAATATCGCTCGTCGAAATGTTATATTGTTTACGAAAATAAATTCCAGTCGTTAAGGAAACGACGACGTTATGAAATCGCATCGTCAAATTTTATTTCCCAAAGATAATAAATACGTCAATAAGTGTAAGGATTAAAGGAGACGCGCGGTCGTTTCACGCGACGTACGCCGCCATCTCACCAGTCGTTCCCGTCGCCCAAGTAATACCGAGTTTGGTCGCGGTTAAACGAGACTAAATTGAAACGTTATGACGCATAAATTTGGAAAGTTTTCCGTATTATCTTTTACATATATATAATTCTACTGTACGTGTGTATGACAGTGAACTCCTCCTAAACGGCTGGACCTATTTTTTTTGTATGCGTTTGGGTGACTCCCTGGATGGTTTAGATTCACAAATCAGCCCGACAGATGGCTAGATGTTAAGGGTGGCCCAACGCGAATATTTAAAAAATTTAACGTTTTATATGTACGAATACCTATACTGTAACCATAATAATAAATTATTAAATATATTAAAACAATAATAAATTTGTTTGCGAATCATTTTCAATTAAAAAATATATACGTGTTTCATAATAATTGTGAAATGTGGGTACAATAGTAAAAGAATATTATCAGTATCCTGTTTTTCACGATTAAGTACTTCAATTTTTTAGTGATTATAGTTAATCATAGACACCGTCGTTTTCAATTAAAAAATATACACGTGTTTCATATACTTTTCGTATACTTACAATACAAGTTGGTTATTTTTTATACTATAAAACTCACTAGAAATATAATATGGCAAAACAACGTATGCCAGGTCAGCTAGTAATATATATATTTCCTTCCGGATTCATGGACACTCGATAAAATTTCATTTTTCGGGATAAATGTTTGGGTACAAGTCATGATACGATTTATCATGAGAAAAAAGTCGGAGAAAATTCTATTTCGAACTGCTAAGGAAACATGTTGCCCTACTAATAGTAATATTTTCAATATTGTTTGAGAAAATTCCGAGCCGGCGTAAGGTATAGGCAAAAGCGGTACGTAATTGTAAATGGAAAAAATTACATACCCATTTTTTTTCTTCTTTTTTTGACTTTGATCGTATGCAATTTTCAAACTCTGTTGGGCAGCATCACGTTGGTACGGCTTCACCCGCCACCCGTATCTTACCCGAGACTTGTATCCAAACCTTTTTTTTTTTTCTTAGATTTTTGTCAGTTTTATGGTGAGTGGTGTATATTGCCTGCTACAATGTTGTTTTATAAGCTGTGGTGGTTTAATCTTTTACTCTTACCGTGCGTTGAACCTGCTGGCACATCTATTTATCATTGCAAAACAATAATCAATAAATATTATTATTAACTTGAATACAATTTTTTTGGGGTTTTTATAATATATATTATATAATGACAAAAATATGTATCCAAGTCACAGAGTAATAAGAATATTCTTAAATTCTTATTACTCTGTAATCCAAATAAAGTGTTCCTAAAATGTATTATACCGGCAGTATTATTAATGATTTGTATTGATTACTACTAGAGTAATTACTTTTTCTATTTGAGTAATTACATTTCCTACAACCAGCGTGGCACAATAAAACTGCATTTTATAATAATCATTATCACTTAGTGTTGCTTCGATAAAAGAACGGACCGTATTTTAATTTTATAATGTCAACAAAAGATATATTGAGATTGTTTAACTAATATAATTCATTTTACTACAGCGAAAAAGTCGCAGAGTTTGTTCGCTAGTTTAGTCTCTGGTAGAACTACTACATATCGACATAGAGTAATTCGGGAATCGCGATAGGAAACGATCACTGATGCCGTTCCATATCGCGATTCACCGATTACATATAATTAAATAATAATAATGGCTGATATGCGCGTCAACACTTACATATTAAATTAATAACACTAAAATGAAACACAGCAAGTACGTTATTATGAGAAATTATCAAAAATAATATATAAATCGCAAAATTAATGACTTTATTGAATTTCTGCTATTCGTTTTCATTTTTCCGGTCAAAAGATAAGCTTGAAATATTAAATTTACTATAAAAAAAAAAAAAATCAAAAGTTAATTTCCTTAAATATGTTGATTTTTGTAGTCATTACTTTTATCGATAGTGGCCGTAACGGAGCACAAGAGCTAGCGAATGAATTCTTCCAAATCGATATTTTTCGTTAAACCATTCGATAGCTATTCAACAAGGATTAAAATAAGAAACAGTAGACACGTGCGATTTTATGTAAATTGAGTTTTTTAAATACCGAGTGTGAAGCGAGGAATATATTTTATAGTTACGGCTGTAATGACGATTTCCCGGTAGTTTATCAAAATTTTATAGTAAGTATAATATGAAATGAATCGTTCCACATTCTGAAGAACGAGGTTTTTGAGATGAGAATATTCAAGTCTGAAAACCAAATCATTTTAAAATATTACTTTAAAACATTGAACACAGAAAACATATCATTGTATAATATATAATAATATATTTATATATATCGGTATTGATCGAATGAATTTGTTGTCCGTTATCAATCCGAAAACATCAGGTTTTCCAGCCTAACAAGAACCTAAAAAAAGAAGTAGCACATAGCGCATACAAAATACATATTATAACGATAGGTATATACATTTATTTTAACAATTTGAAAATATCAATTAACAAATTATAAAAATTAGTTGTTTTTTTTTTTTTTTTTGGGAACTTTAGCAGGGCATTTTACTGTTTCTCAACACTTCACGTATATGTATTGTATATATTATACAATCTCTAGAAATATGTACATCTAAGGAAAATTAAAATTAGAAAAAAATAAAAACGATAATACATACTAAATTCTAAATAAATATCACAATGGTAAATTTGTTATTCTTCACGGTCGTATTAAACGCAGATACAGTTGTTTTAAGGTGTAAACAAATTATCATACGACTGAAGTGGAAGAATCCAGATCTGTCGCCATTGTCACAGTAAATGTCTTAGGAGTAAAATTTCACGTATTTTCAAAAAACTGATTGCCAGCTGAGGAACAATGTTCTTGGACGTTGGTCTGTGGATCCGATGGTGGTTTAGACCCATTGTGACACCATTTACTGTGGTAAAATGTAAACCTAAACAATAAATAAACAAAAATTTAAGTTAACACACTTAAAATACATTTAATCAATAGCAAGCTAGTTTCAAATAAAAAAATAAGATAAAATTATTTCGTAGTCAATGAATTATATATTCAAAACGGTCATAAGTATTAGCAAATTGTATTCTATAATAATCCAAAATTGTATATTATTTTATATTGATATAGTTTAAAATATTTAATAATTTTTAACGAATATTTAGTAATATTTTGTTACACATTCAATAGTTTAAAACTTAAATGTATATAATTAATTTAGAAAATAATAATTCTAACAAATTATGTGGAATTCAAACCAATTATCAAATTCACAATAGAAAGAAAAGTAACTTAGTTTGTTCCAAAATTATTTAAAATATATATACGAGGTGTTTCACTCGTGTGGTAACACAAAATATCTTAATTTAAGAACCTTTGATTGAAATAGGGTTTTTAAGAAGAGATAGGGAATACCTTCAGTACACATTTTTTGATAATTTTTGAAATGTACTGTCTGTTAGTGAGCTGTACGACTTCTATTTTTTGTAAGTATAATATAGTGTTATTGATTTTAAATTATACATAATACATTTCAAAATTAATGAGTGACAAAAGTGAATAATTATTATATCCAAAGAATTAATTTAAAGATAGGTAATCAAAAATTATATGGAATAACTTAAAATAAGCAAATTACAATTTTATATGATTGATATAAAGCTGCTTTGAATTTAAATAAAAGTTTTAGAATGACAAAGAGATCTCAAGTGGTAGAGACATTATTAATTAATCTTAGAACTCTAGGCGAAAAAGGTACATGGTTTCTATAATTTGGGTTATAAATTACTCTTTATTTCTAGAGAACTGAAATGTGAAGATTAATTTAAGCTAATATACCCACAACAATAATACTGCCATTTGATAAATCAAAACTTATGAAATACTCACGGTTCAGAACTCTTAGGAATATGTAAATTGCATCCAAATGCAGACACGGGTAATTTATCAGTGACTTCGATTGCTTTTATGTTTGCAGGATTTGGCAATAAAGTCACTACTTCCTGGTTATCATCAATAGGATCAATACATTTCTGTAGGTGATGTTTATTTCGCCCTTCTTTTAAATACTCTATTCGTCTTAGTTCTCGGAGTCGTTGCATATCCCATCTGTGATGTAAAAATCCAAATATTTATACAACCTACATACAATTACAAGAAAAGTCATTTGAAATGATTTAAATGTTACCTTTTTCGTCTGCGTTCACATAATTCAAGACTAGAATGTCTGTTTTCAAAAATATCATCAGACATGTTTTCGGTACCTTCCATTGAATACCAACTAGAATATGTTTTGACTCGCCAACTAGGAATCTACAAAATAATAAATACATGAACATGACGAATAAATGTATCAAGCAAAATGTGAAGCTTACTTCTAAATTACTGTTGGTGTTTTCTGGAACTGGATCATCTTTTACAGGATCATAATTCCCCACGCATGTATAATACGCGTTATCTGTTGTGATCAAAGACAACTCTTGTACTTTACCGTCGGGTTTATTTAGATCATCTACCAAAACAATGAATAAAAATTATGATCAAACTATTGAAATAATTTATTTCATAAATGAGATAATCACCTGATTTAGCTCGGGTACTCCTACTCCTAGTTCTCTGACGTTTTATATGGCTGGGTTCTATTGCATCTGTGTTGGGCTGTTTCATAGCAGTTTGACGATTCCGACGCCTTTTAGGTTTAACATCTTGTGGATCGTTTGGGTCGACTGAACTCAAATCACCCAAACCAGACGAACAAGTAGACGAAACCGGTGTGGACGGCAGCACTTCTAAGGATTGGTATTTATCCTTAGTGAGCTCTTCGATTTTCCTGTGGCATGCAATGTTTTCCTGGCGCAGCAAGGACATTTCTTTTTGCATTCTGGCCAATTCATGTTGCATGCAGGCCAGTTCTTTTTGCATTCTGGCCAATTCTTGGTGAGCTTTGTCGTTTTCTTTTCTCAAAATGACCGACTCGTTTTCCAGCTGTACAGAGAATAAAACATAAACAATAAAAAAGGGAGAAAAATAGACAGAACAAACAACTGCCACACCGTGTCTACTATTTGGTAGTCATATCAAATCGGCTCACCGTTTTATTTTTCAAGACCTCCAGCTCCGCTTCATTGGACTGCGAGCCTTCCTGGACGGTGCTCAGCTCCGATTGACTGGGCGGCTGCGAGTGGGCCTGGTTGTTGGCGACCGTCAGCACCATCTGGTTCCCGCGGCCCGCGATTTTGGACGTGGTCACGACCATCTCGTGATTGTCGCCAAGCGTCTGGTTCACGTACCCGCCGCCGCCGCTGCCATTGTTGCCGTTGACGACCCGGCCGTTGTCGGTTTTGGACACGACCGCGGTCGCGTTGGACGACGCGGCCGCGGCGCACTTGCCGCCGGCCCCGGCACCCGGGGTCCCGGCCGCGACGCCCGGCGTACCGGCTCCTCCGCCGTCGCCATTGCACCTGCTCGCGTTCGACATCTCGCGGGCCACGAGAGCGCTGCTGCTGCTGCTGCTGCTGCTTCCGCCGCCGAGGACGTCCGCCGGTGACCACCGGAGACGAGTACGGCCCCGCGACGGGGCCGGAGGCTGCGCTTTCCGGGCCGGGCGACCGAAAGAGCGCGCGAGCTCGGCGTGCCGGCGACCACGACGAATCGTAATCGGAAGCGGACGCGATCCGGGGTCCGTCGGGGAGATCGAGCGTCCTGCGCGCCGGGGTGGGCCGACTACGCCGGAAAACCGCGAGACCGACGACGAGAAGACGCGGCGAGACGACCGGGGCAGACGAACGCGCAGCAAGAGATCGCGGACGAGACGCACCGCGTTAATAATATTTATATATCGTAATAACGACGCGGTGAGTAAGTGGTTGTTGTACGGCACGACGCATTCAAAACACAAACAAATGCGTTATCAGCGCGCAAGGACGGGCCGCGCGCGAGACAATAATTGGCGCGCGCAGGCTGGCCAACGCGACGGGATCGGAGCTGCCGCAACAATGGTCGCGGCGATCACCAGCCTGACGTTTGTTTTTGTTCTTTTTTCACGGAAAACTGATTATTATCCGTTCTCGGCGATCACTGTCGTCGCGTCACGTACGTCCTATTATATACAATACTCTTTGGTGCGCTCGTTACTATATTATTATACTTGCCGACTATAATATAATAATATTATAATTCACCTGTTCGTTCGTTTTATGTCGAGTCACGTCGAGTTCGTCGGTTCGTCTCGTTTACCGTGTTCGTGTTTGTTCCGCTGGAAAAACAAAAAACTTAAATATCGTTCTCGCGCAGAACGACACCCAGTGGTTTCCAAGAATCTACAAAACACACGATGTTTATATCATTAAATGACGTTTTATCAGACATGTTTAACCAGAACGTTACCCGGTGGTTGACGTCGAATCATTATTGTTCTTCGAAACCGCCGAACCTGCCGTCTTCGCACATTTCCCGATGGAAATGATTATTACTAAACAACGTCCAACGGATTTTGAATTCTCAACCGTCCGCCCGATGATTATCAACTATACGTGTGCGCGGGCAATACTTTTTCTTTCGTCGTCGTCGGTGCCTTATCGTTTTTCTGAGTGACTACGACGCCGAGGTCACGTACCGCGGTACCGGTTGATACCGGCACCGCGGTCGCAGGCGGCGACCCACCAGCGTATTGTCTATTCTCTCTCGCACGCGCTCCGACGTTCGTATTATATTTAGGGGCTCGAGACCGTCTCGTACGACGTGTTTGTTGTTCCTCCGATTTTCGTCTCGTTGTTTTTTTTTCCCCCCCCCGCGAACGCTATCGATTGTCGTCCGCCGGTCGTTTTCGTCCTTTGCGCGCTACCGCCGCCATATCGCGATCGTTTTCGTTTCTTTCCAACAACATCGTACTCCGTCCCCGACATTAATATCACGATAATACACCGTTCGCTATCGATATCGTCGAGTCCGCCACACCGATAGCGCTGCTATTAATAATATTTCGCCGTCGTCGTCGATCCGTTGACTCCGCAAACGACTCTCTATTGGGTAAGATGAGATTTCGTTATGTTTTCAAACTATAATAATAATAATAATAATATGATGTTTATCGTTGTAATCAATGTATACTGTGCGTATACACCTCTATATATAGATTTATGGAATATAAATATGTGACCCAACACTCGCAGATTAAAACGATTTCGTTCTGTTCACTCGGGCCTGATACGGGCAGTTTTTCAGTCTTATTTAGTTATAATCTAATTGTTGTTGGGCTGTGTAGGAACACGGATTTTATTCGTGAACGTGAACGTGACTACCTATAATAGTCTTGTAGGTTTCAATGGTAAATATTTTCGTTTACAGAAATTCCATAATGGATGCTAGACATTGTGTAATAATTGTGTCTATCAATTTATATCAATGGATTTACAACCTAATCACAAATATTAAAATAATATGCATTAAGTCTGGACAATTCAAATCAATCGCCTATGTTTACATATCTTAATAATTATGTGTTTTTTGTGTTCTAGATACTTATTGATACTACATCAGTTATCATGCCTAGAAAAAGAACTTTCTATGATGAACCAATACAGAGGCCTCAAAGAAATATGGTAATGATTGTTTTTTACTTGAATAGAAAGTTTTTTTTTTTTTCTACGTCGTTATTGTTGTATTTTGTATTGTAGAAAGCCAAAAAAGTATTTGATCCGTCTGACAATTATGCGCCTAAAAGAAGAAATAAGAAATTTCCATTGAAATCAAATAAAGGTACAGAGTCGAAAATCGCAAAAAAAATGAAGTCATTGAAGTTGGATAAAAATAAAATCACCGAACCTATAAATGATTTGTCAATTGAATTACCCGACTGTTTCTCTAATGAAAATATGTCAACGCTATCTATTCCATCATCGTCAGATTCTCCGGTACGACAAACCAGTCCTACAGTATTTGAAGATATCTGTTTTATATGCTCCAAAGTTACTGAAAAATCAGATTTAGTTGATTGTCCAATTTGCTTCATCAAAGGTACTTAACAATATTTAGTCTAAAAATACAATTTGTTGTAACAATTTATTACAAATTACAGTTCACAGACAATGTATAATAACTCATGAGCCCTCGTGGAAGTTTAAATTAGATTTATGTCCTTGGATCTGTAAACAGTGCAGACAAATACATTGTAGCATATGTCTTAAAGGTGAATCAGAGTCGGTAAGTCTAGTAAAATCAATATTAGTTTCCAAAAATTTAACAATTACATTTTTTTTATTTTAGGATTTAAAGTTTCGCTGTCTTACTTGTAAAGTTGGTTTAGATTCCGCATGTTACGACATGTGTGAGATTAAACCTTTACAAAAAATAAAAAATCCCGATGTATTCATTTGCATTCCTTGTTTGACTTTGGCCACTAATAGAGTACCAGAAGAAGAAGAAGAAGAAGAGGAGGAGGAGCAGGAGCAAGAGCAGGAGGAGGTTGAAAGTGAAAAAGGTAATCACTCCACTTGTTTACACTTTTTAATGATTCAATTGTTGTGCATTTATCATGTATATATATATATTACTGCTGTTACTTATGCCATTTGTATTAAATATTTACTTAGACTCGTTCAAATCAAATTCTATGAACACTGATGATAATTCATCGTCGTTTTCTGACGTAGACAATCTAAATGATCTGGAAGAGGATAATGATGATTTGACTAGTATCAATTCAGAAAAATCTTTTAGTTCATCCATAGACTATGATAAAGATGTTCCTGAAATTCCAGACGTAACTGAATGGAATAAATATCAAGTGTATGAATATTTAACAGATCGCTTACCCAAACCAGCCCTAGTTAAAATAATAAAAAATGTAAGATATAATAGATTTAAATCCTAATTATATTGCGTGCGTTTAGTTACTATACATTATTTGAATGATATTCTTTAATTTTAGGAAATCGACGGTCGAGCCTTACAATTACTCCGAAGAACAGATATCACCTTAAACATGGGTTTGAAACTTGGACATGCCTTGAAATTGTACAAACAAGTGCGGATTATTCAAACTCAAAGTACATACCATAAATCATATTGGGAATAGTTATTGTTTATTTTACCTATCATCAAGTTGTTGCCCGCGTTTTCATGAATTATTATTAAATGTTAATTGTTTTCAAAAACAATGATTTTAAAATATTTCAAATCATATATATATATAAAACCAATATTGTTTTAAGTACTATACACAAATCTATCGAATAAAATGTTTGGTTGATTAATCAAAAGAATACTTGTTTTTTAATCAATAATATTACGGTTTTTATGCTTTAACCTTACATTTATTCTATTATCAATGGGTTTGGGCAACCTATCCTGTATTGGCTTAAGTTATATCTATCTGAGAGAGTTATGTCAAAGTATTTTAGCACAAATCTAATATTTGTAGTATCACATCGTAAGTTCTATAAGGACACATATTTACTTGGTTTTTTTTTCCATTCATTCTCAATGAAATAAAAAACAAATCATTCTTCCCTCTAGTAAATTCCCTACGTTTGCAGACGACTCATATTTTACAATGAAATCGAGTCACTCGTGTTCCACTTTGCAGGTTGACTTAAATTCTATGGCTACACGGGGTTCAATTCAATGTGACCAATTGTCAATCTGTAATATTTACCAAACGTCGTTCAATGATTAACTGCATAATATATAAAATAAATGGCATGAGCTTGGAATAGATTACAAACGAAAAATACTTAGGCGATGTCTTTACCCCAGTTACTAGACTTTCACGCTGGTATTGACATGTCGTCGAGCTCTCAATGCTCTCGACTATCTGATACGTTTATTCAAAGAATTTTTAAGTTGTCAGTTCTCCTCGAGGCAGTCTACTGTTCTCTCTCGTTAGATTTCTTTTGGAGTGTGCGCTGGTTCTATGGGACCCATTCTCTGCAGTAAACCCTGCGTTTACCGAACGTGTTTAAAGATTTCTATCTTGATCTTCCTTCGTCCTCGAAAATTGATCATCCCTCCCCGCACGATGACCAACAAGTTGCACTGAAACTGAGTCTTATCTCTGTGGCGGATAGAAGAGTCACAGCTAATTTGGTATTCCTGAAAAAGTTAATAGATGGAAATTATTAATGTTCCCGCTCCACTCTCTCGATTACATTTTAAAGTTCCTACCCGTCATTTTCTAACTTCCTTGTTTGGGCCCGTCCATAAAACTAACTACACTTGTAACTATCCAATTAACAGGATGATGCGTTTGGGCAATGAGTAACCACATTTATCCATGTAATTTATACACATAAATTGTATTTATATTTATAAAAGTTTTTTTTAAATTATTAAATTACTTACTATTGTGTGTTCTGTCGACGAATTTAATACAACTAAAGATATCGGTTCCATTCTGAAAGAAAAATCATACTGAAAATATTTTTACAACTGTTTTTTCGAACCTGCAAATGAATATAAAAAATTAAAACACTTCATGTTTGATACGATAGCTAACGTAAATGCTGTAAACTGGCAATAGTTTTAAAATACAGGTTCTTATTGAATATTTTAAAGTTACTATACGATCCCCTTTGTCGATCAGTAAACTTCACATATTTTTCCAACTCTAACTGTTCAAAATTTGTCTGCGTGCCGAATCATAATCTTCTATTTGGCCACTCCAAAAAGTGAACGGTAGAAAGTATAAGTAGTAGATCGACAGCTCTATTCTTTAGCTATTGTTTATTTGTTGACAGCTATTAAAAATATACAACAAATGCCGGAGCTTATTAAATAAACATGTGTCTGAATGTAAATTTTAAAAACACTTAAAACACCCATTTCATTAGTTTTCAATTTAGTATAATAAGGAGTAAAATATTTAATTGTCGTATGAACTCTCAGTACTCAATCATAACAACTTTGAATCGGTTATATTATTTTAAGAGTAATTTATAATAATAATAATAAATAATAAAGTAATATATCTTCAATAATATCAAAATATAAAAAATAAACTTCGCCTCGAATATTATAAAATATTTTTATATAAAATTATGCAATGTTAGTTAGTATATTGTTTACCGACAGGCTATTATTTAGAATTTATAAACCACATAATGCACAAATTGCACTAGTTTATTAAATTTAAAATTTGTATTTTATTTCAATTCGACAAGCAATACTATACGATTTTATGAATAACAACAATAGTGATAAATATGACTAATTAGTAAATGTATTAATTATAAAATATGCTACACACTATAATATAATGTTTATAGAACATTTTATGTCCATATCGGATACGGACAAATTGATATTTTATCATCATTTTTTTTTTTTTTTATATAATAAAATGTTTAAATAATCTTGTATATTTTATATCGATATCTAATAGGTTCGACAATTGATATTTTATTGATTATAATAATTTTATTATAATAATATTTTTATTTCAAACTTATTATAAATTTATATTTTGCAAATACTTTTTATCACACTACACTTGACACTCGAAAACTAGACCCGCAATTAAAAATGGTTTTAATAAAAAAAAAATAATAAAACACCAATAGAGTAGTATAGTTATATTTCAATAACACCACACTCTGGACAGCGTATGCCTTCTTCGCGTTGAGTTTTTTCAGGGGCCTCGGGGCCTATTTCGTTAGACTAGGTCGGGCGGGGCCCCGAGAATCCTAGTCGCGACGCCGATCGGGTTATAGTGTACACGTTGTACGAACGAAAGTTTACCTCGGAAATACGATCGAGTTACGGACCCGCGCTCTCTGCAAAACATATTTTTCATTCCCACTGTTATACCGTACACACCTCATTCGTCAATAAAATATACATTCTTCGTTTCGCTCGGATACCTAACCTATATGTATACGAAAAAAAAATAAATAGCGAAATATTCTCTCGACAAATGCGTTTGAAATACGATCTAATTATTGATTTTCGATATAAAATTTCCCTCCCCCCCTTCCCGGCGCACATATTATTCGATATTTCGCACACACTGTTCTTTCTGTCGGATAAAATCCGTCGCGCACAATTCTAACAACACGTATGTATTATCCTTATTGCTCCGTCGACCACATCATGTTACAGGAATGCTTCGGCAATATCAGTAATTATACTGGTCAACGAGTATTATCTATTTTTCGGTCTTAAAAAAGTCGAAAAAAAAACAATGTACGAACTATTAGTGATTACGTTTTGAGTACAGGTATAGTAAAAATTTAAAAAACGCCGTTTGTATTATATCTATTATTGTATATAATATGTATAAAATAGAAGCCCTTTTTGTGATCATTCTTAAAATGAAAATTGAATTCGTTAATTTCAAGTTAATTAGAAAACAATCGAGTCGAGTTGACGGAAACCCAAATATAACTATAAAGTATAATATTGTTTGATTGATTTAAAATATGTTTAAGCCCTACCTAATTATTTTTAAGTTACATCGTTTGGTTGTCTTTAAAGGACAATAGGCTAGGCATTTGATAAAAAAAATTGATGTTTTATTCATGATAAAAAATTTTCAGCCCTGTATTTTATATCTTACCACCCTACTTCTTTTTCGTGTAGCCTTGTAATACTGGAAGGGTTTTAGCTGCCGCTTTAGCCTCCAACAATCACGATCCTAGATCCTTTCCTCCCGGTCCGTCCGTTAGTTTCTTATTCGGCCCGCCCGTGTGCGTCTTCTTGTCGATTCGGCCGACGCTTTCATCTACAGATTAAAACAAGTTCTATTAATAAAAGTAATATGTGTAATGTGTATTATACAAAACGATTGACTTGTCGGCGTGGATTTGAACTCCGAACCCTGGCTCACGTCACGCGAGAGACAATCTAATCGGGAACCTACGTCTGTTATAACCAATCGTCTGTAAGGTTTTATCAATCGAGTGCGAATTCGGCACGTTTGAAATCAAAAAGTACGATAATTATTTCATCGCTCTATTCCGTACTTCGTACGATAAGCTATGGTAGAAAATCCACACGGGCGAATATTATTAAAAGCGCGCACAACGCCCCTTACGAAAAAAATATTCCTACTGCGCGTTAATCTTTGTTTCGCCTTTCCGATTTTATTTTTCCCGTCGTATATTTTTTTTTATCAATAGCAATAATAATTTAATAAACTCGATGAAATTATCGGACCGGTACGTATCGCGTACGATAAAAAAAAATCATCGTAACTTTAATATGAATAGAGTTCGATGATATTTAAAACGACGATATTGAACTTATACACGCCCTATAAAAAAAATAGGCTACTCGAAAATACAATTTCCCGAAGTTTCGGGTGAGGGAGGGAGGGGGTGATCTGAAGCGCGTCGGTTTGGCACTGTTTCGATTTGGTAAATTTTTTTTTATGTAAATAGTGAAATTATATTTTCGGGGATTTTTGTTTGTTCACGAGTTACATGATAATATATTATATCACGTAAACTATTATCGGGAAAAATAAAACCATTAGACGCACACGTAGATTGTCGAAGAGTCATCGGAGTCGATAAAACAACGTCTACCCACATAATAATAAAATATACGGACGAACGATTTGTTTTATTATAATATTTATACGAAAATATATTTAATTTTTTCACCCACTTCGACGCAATAACGCGTGATTTTATATTACCTGAGAAATTTGTCATCCACTTTTTGAAGCAGACAAATTAATCCTTAACACGTCGACTGAAGTGCGGATTTTTGGTAACGAACCGTGTTCGATTGGTGGGGCTTTGGAGGTCGATTTTAAATTCCCTTCCACGGTTTTCAGACGAAAAATTAACCGAAAAAAAGAAAAACACACGGTAAAATAAATAGGTTGCTCGTTTCTTCACACTGGGAATATAAAAAACGGCAAAACTTACGGCAGACCGATTTTCGATAAAATCACAATTCTATTTTTCGTCAAAATGTGTGATTATAATATGATTACATAAACGCTGATTATATATGAAATATTAGTATTTATAATCAATGGTGACACACTCGCATATTGTTTGTTCTAGTTGGTGTCGGTTCTCGATTTTTCGGTTCCTAGTTTATGAAGTATAGATAAATCAAAATGGTTCGGGGCGGCCAAGTGTGGTTTTTTTTCAACGTTTTCCAGGCCCTTGTTCACGACTCCGACACTCGCAGCCGCTTCGTTATGCGCACGTTCTAAAAGAATCGATTGCAAGTTGGATATAATCAGTCTTATAAAACGTTATCGAGACGGATGCGAGCGGACGAGATGTTCTTAACGTCTTCGATCGGTTTGCTGCAGATCTCCAACAGTCGGCGGCGGCAATCCATCATAACCGCAGACGAGACGTAGAGTTATAATTCGTCGCTTTTCGGGTGTGCGATGGCGAGAACAAGAAGAAAAAAAACACCGCGACTCGAGTCAAATACTATATTTTTTTTTATATTTATAAATCGCGTTTACATAAATATAATTATATAATATGAATAATATACCTTACATTCGTAGGACAGCGAGAGCGGCGGGGCGGCGCGTGTGCGCGCGCGCGGTCGATAATAATTTGGTTTAGAAAAATCGTTTTACGACGCGCGCGTAAATACAGCCGCGGCCGCCAACACTCGCGTACGTAACAATATACGCTAATATTATCGATTCGCTAACTTTAACAATAAAAACGAAAATAAAATAAAATAGAATACTTAAGATACAAATTTCCAGTCTTGTATTTAAAAAACAGCTCATTAAAATTACGACGAAAAAAAAAAAATTTCAAATAATTAAATAATAAAATTAAATAATAATCTTAAAACGACGATGTTACACCTATATATATATATATATATACGTATGTATTTTATATCTAATATGAATTTAAATCATTTAACGAATTTCGGGGGCTGCAAAAATTATAATAATAATTAATAATAATTAATAATTAATAATAATAATAATACGACATCTGGAAATAAATAAACGCGAGGCGGCGAGGGGCGTTCGTTATTATTTCGAGTCAAACGTGCCGTGCGTGTGCGACTGTTTTGACACTCAGTTTTGGCAAATACACGGCGCGTTTCGAAAATATATATATATATATATTATATATATATGATACACGTACAAATGTCTTTCGTATAAATTATGATATATAGGATTTCTCTATCGCGCGAAACAAGTAAATAAATAATAAAACCACACGGGAAAAAAAAAAAAATTGCTACGCCCCGAAAACGATGACGTGCGCGTGCGCGACGCTCTTCGCGAGTGTAATTAATACAATCGTTATAATAATATGTGAATGATAGAAAAAAGAAAAAAAAAAAACCAAAACGAAAAATTATTGGCTTGGAACAATAGAATATCACAAATTCGTCCATCTGCGGCGCGGCGCGACAAAATAATAATGAGATGCAGCCCCTTAAGTAAGATTTGATAAAGAATAAATTAATATAATTTAAACCCTCCCACCCCCCGACTATACTGTCGGCGGCGCGTCGTGGTCGTCGTCGTCGTCGTCGTCGTCGGTGGCGCGACGACGTGACAGACGATATCAGTACGACGGTTTCTCGTCTTCGCTGGACGTCATGTCGGTGTTGCTCAGCAAGTTGGCCTTGTCTTCTTTTTTAGACTTGCCGCCGCCCAACGACGGTATCATGGTGCTCAGCCTCGCCGGCGGTCGGTAATCCGGTTCGAAACACGGCTGGAAAAAAAAAACGCCGATTACACACACATAATACGACATTTTGATAATATATTATGCAACATCCGGATCCGTAAAATAATTCTATATATATATATACACATTCGGTCGTGTTGGTGGGTTTCGTTTTCTCGACTAAAACTCATACGATAAAAAATTGACACAAATTCGCATAACGTTTGGTACGTATCGACCACAAAACTGACAGGAAAAAAAAAGAGTCTAATTTAAACGTTATTTGGAAATAATAGCGAATCGTTTCCCCGATATTGCACTGCATATACGAATAAGAGGAGTTTATGGTTTTATTTGGCATTGAAAAATATTTGCGACTTACCGTTTCGCAAATGTTCATGTTGCAACAGTTTTCGATGGTTATCTCGCATTGCTGCTGGTTTTGATCTTGCGGCGGCCTGCACGTCAGCGGCGTGATGCTCTTGTTGACCACGATGCGCTTCTTGATCCTGGGTCGGCGGCCCAGGAGCCGCACTTTCCTGACCAGGATCATGGTCATGACGCCCAAGCTGGCCACGAGCACCGTCAGGATGGAGATCACGGTCAGCACGCTCTTGCTGAGCTTGCACGGCGATACCTCCGAACGGTTCAACATGGCTAACTTCGAGTAGTCATTATTCAGCGGCCTGTATTCGTCACATCTGTCACAAACGAAAACGAAAAGATTTTAGTAAATTTATAACTAGCCGTATACATAATTAGTATCGACGACTCTGGTCATTTATCGATTCCAATTCAAAATAACGCGCTTAATTGACGTGGGAGGCAATTCGAGCGAACGCGATAAATTTCATACCACGGGGGGGCAATTGTTCGTCATTTTACGAATAACCTATTTCACGGTAACCATTTTCTTTTTTTTGTCATTCTTGCCGGAGACAATCCGAGTGCGCCCGGGTCACATTCTGACACTCGAATCCTGTCGAACATTACAATGTAACCACCCGCAGGCGCCGTAAGGTTAGATGCACTTACGTTTAAAAACATATTTATTTTCATATACATTTAACGAGGATAAATAGAAAATAGACGAAAAAATCGTAATATTTAAAAGAAACGGTTCAAACTGAAATCGTCGCAATTTACTAAAATAATAAAACGTAAATAATTATTTTCCGAACGTGACGGATAGAAGTGACAAAAAAAAAAAAAAACGACGTTTTCGCGTCGAAGCCTATATTTATGTTTTCGCGCGCGCCGAAATACTCGGTCGACAGATTATATAACGCAGCGGTTCTTAACCATAGGGTCGCGCGACCCAATTCTGGGTCGCCAATAATTTGAAATGGGTCGGCTAAAATTTAAAACGTTGGTATAATATTTTTATTTTTAAGCCTTATAATATAAATAATAAATGAAACCGTTTTGATGTTATGACCTGTTACTATAGTACGAGTAATAAGAGTAAAAAAAATTATTAAATTAAGAGTACCCGGTTGTTATTTTTTATTCCGCCATTGAACGTTATTTATAAAAAGGTCGCGTGAAAAATTTGTTATATATCTTGGTATATACCACTACACAAAAGGTTAAGAACCGCTGTTTATAACGGACGAGTAGAGTAGGTATACTATAACTACGCGGGGGCCGGATTTTTTGAAACGAAAAATATCGGATGTACGTAGGGTTGCCACCTTTGAAAGATAGCAGCCCCGGAGACAGGCCGATAAGCAAAGGTCATCAGCCAGTATACACCAGTATATGGTATAATCTATAGCTTAGTTTATGAAGTGAAAAGATAAGTAATGAAATGCAAAAAAATATTAATATAATGACATATTTTATATTTTCATAATTTGACGCAGAGTTCTGATTTAACCATTTCCACTGACAGACGATTTCTTTCATCGGACCATAAATTTCCCATCAATGAAAATACTTGTTACTTATTGACAAACTATTTATAATTATATAAAAATACGTGGTTATATTATGACGACCCGGAGAATAATTCACTGAACCCGTAGATTTATATGTAAACCCCGATTGTCCGGGTGAAACCCGGACGAGGTGGCAACCCTAGATGTACGTGAAGAAATAAAATCGATTGGGTTTTTGAATCGGAAACCAACCTGCAGACCGAAGGCTGCTGCGATATGGGCACGCCGCTGTACTGGCAGTAGATCGGGCACAGCTCGTTGAGCCACGTGTTCTTGTACTGGCACACGTCTCCCGCGTAGCCGTCCGGACACTTGCACCGCGGATTGCGCAGCGCGTCCAGCTCGCACTGGCCGCCGTTCTCGCACCGGGCCGGGCACAGCTGTTTCTCGCACCGGTCGCCGAACACGGTCTCCGGGCAGTGGCACAGCGGTTGTCCGGAGCTGGTCAGCACGCACGTGCCGGCCGCGCAGTATCCGTCGCACGCCGCGTCCTGGCAGTACTCGCCCGTGAACCCGGTGGCGCACGTGCACGTGCCGTTCGCGTGCAGCACGCCCTTGTTCTTGCATATGTTCTTGAGCGCCTCGTACGGGATCAGCTCCGGGGTCGGTTCGGCCGGGATGGGCTCGACGTCCTGCGGAAACAGAGGTAAAGCGAAAAAAATTAGAACGAAGAAAAATCGAAAAGGACGAGAAAAAACGCGCGAGCATTTAAAACGGACGTTTGGCGCGCGCGCGAGACGGGATATCCAACGCGTCGGCGAGTTTTCTCGATTGACACATTTCTCACGAGATATTGTAAAACGCTCTTTCGTGTCGTCGAGTCACACCACCATGTGGATAAACTAACGATTTCAAACAACAAAAAAAACCACTCGATTTATTATATCCCATAATAAATAATCTGTCCGACCCCGCGAAAACGGCTGTGTTTATCCGTAATAGCACCCCAGCGATATTTGAAATCGACGTGCGGAGGGGAAACCAATCTTGTCGTCGGGAAAACGATGTACGAAATACGAAAACATAAAATTCCTATGGGAAGACATGGACGAAAATTTATCCGACGTTAAAACGACGCGCGTGCTCGAGACGGTTACTGAAAAATAGCCCGCCACGAGAACACAACAATACCATAATAACGTCAATACGACGACGACACTTTGACGGATTCGGTATTCTCGTGCGTCCACAGCACTCTCTTCGCCCTAAACTCTAGAGTCATATTTCGGGTTCGCTTTTTAGTACCTAACGACGGCGAATTTGTTTTTCTCGTCGTGGCGTAACGTTTATTTTTTCGTACAATTATAAATTTACAACCGGCAAATCGATACGAACACAGTAGTCCGCGGCGACGACGACTTCCGAGAACTATAATTATTAAAGAATTCTTTGAAAAACGCTTAGAGACTCGTTGTTTTTATGTGTGTTCGCTTTAGATTGTTGTGATCGGGCTAATATTATAATTATAGTAGAGGGAATTTATTTTATTGAATTTCAAAGACGACTAAAGTATTCGAAATCGCGTGTATTTTAATCGCGATTGATAGAAGGCCGTCGAAAATGCCAACACAAAAACTTTAAGTACCTATACGTAAATTATTGGAAAAAAGGACCATGAAAAATAACCCCATACTTGTAACTTCGTTTATTTTTACTTGAACAACAACTTTTCTCGGCACACGTTTTTACAATATCTAAATACATTTTATATTGACACTAGCGATTTTCGTTCAATCGTCGTACAACTGCTATAAAACAACACAAGAAAAACAACAATAAATAGAAGTGTCTAAAACTAAGTTTCGACTAACTGCGACGACCGTCGGAGGATCCTTTACGCCCGATTAAAATGTATACAGTGTCTCGCCTGCAATTTCGTCCTCGACTGTATGACTGTTTTTGAAAAATAAATTTTATATTTCGTGTGTAAAGCACCTAGAAGTTTCTACTTAAATTTTTTTTTCCAAGTACCGACTTAAAATCAAAGTATTTTTTAAATGGTTAAAAAATCTTAAACGACCGATTTTTAAATAGAAAGAAATAACCACGTCGAGTAGTTTTATACGAGTATTATGATATAACGACGTGAATGAAATGCGGATGTGAATTTAATTAATTTTCATTAAATTACAACGTTATCAATGCAAGGTACTTTTTCAAATAACACTTGATATAACAACTCGATATTATTTAGAGAAAAAATGGCAAGCTAGAATGAACCAGTCGAGACACCCTTAACGATGGTGACGATTTATAAGAATATATTTTGATTAAACAACAGTGTTAGAACCAGAGGAACTTTGTAGAAAAAATTAGCTCAGCGCCAGGAGCGGATCGCGAAAATTTCAGATTTAAAAAAAAAACGATCTACTCGTCGCTCGACACCAAAATAACATAACACGCCTCTCTCTCTCTAAAAACTATAAATGTGTTTACGAATTCATTTGTTCGCGAAAAAATGAATTTTTTTTAGTTACTGTGAGCTCATTTAAACAGAAAAACCAACGATATTATTTTTAATTAATTTCTGTACTCACGATAGAGATGGTCATCATCTTCATAAGACTACAAACTTATATAGCAAACGAATGACGACATCTACACACGCGCTGCTTATACATTATAGTTCGTTTTGAGCCGTTTTATTTCTCTTCTACCCGTCGTGTAATTGTGCATACAAAAACAGAGGGAGGAGTCGGAGAAGTTCGACCCCCTCGTCGGTTTGCTCGCATTAATTTTTTATTTCGACTACAGCCCCCTTCCAGACATGTGACTCGACGCACCTACTATACTACTTAGGGACGCACACTATAACAATAATATATTGTATTATATAATACAATATGATAAACTAAACACTCTAATATTTCTAAACTACAGTACAATCTCATTTATCCGGCCGAGTGGGACGTGAGAAATCCGTATTATATGTACTTATTTACAGGAACATGTGTTTTTAATTACAATAAATCTAAAACGGGTACTATACATTGAATCGAATGATGAGTTTTCAACAACACGTCGTTATATCGATTGAATATATAAATAGCCGCGCGCTCGTTGTCGAAGAACTCGCGACGAGATACTGGATGTTTTTGGGTTTTCGAAAGAGGGTGGGTGGAGGGGTCAGTTGAAACTTTTGAATTCGATTTGGAAAATTTTCCGACAAACTAAATAAATTATTATAAAATCGTTTTGCGAGAAAACTCAAAATCGAAAAGCTAACCCCGGATACTAATACAATAATAGAGATTGTACCGTATCGTCGGCTAGACCGCTGCAGACTGCAGCGACAGCAGGACGACGACAAACGACAGGACGTCGCAGTAACCAAATGCCGCCGCCGCCGCCGCCGCAGCCGCAGCCGCGGGGCCGACGAAATCGTCGAATCGGTCGGAACGTACTTTGGCCCGGTGCGTCGCGCAGTACGTGTCGTTGACGAGCGTGGTGTTGCCGACGGGCGTGATGAGCCCCTTGGGCGAGTTGATGGACTCGTACTTGGCCACCATCGACGGCTGCGCGCCGCCGTCGGACCCGTCGTCCCCGATGGGCATCGCCCACACCGCGTTGTTGGTCCAGTCGCTCCAGTAGACGTTCCGGTCGTCCAGCGCGATGGCGAACGGCATGTGGTGCGTGCCGCGGATCAGCGTGCGCCGCGTCCCGTTGTTCAGGTCGGCGCTCTCGATGCTGTAGTACATGCCCTCGTCCTCGTGGCTCCAGTACAGCAGGTTCCGTTCCGCGTCCAGCGCGATGCCCAGCGGATGGAACAGGTTCTCCCGGTACACCACCTCGCGCAGCGACCCGTCCAGGCGCGACCGTTCGATGGTCGCGTTCAGGTGGTTCGAGTTGGTCCAGTACAGGTACCTGCGGATAAACGGCCAATTCGTTTATGTCACGTTCGAATCGTAAAAATTATAGTTTTAACCTATTTCGCTTCCGATTTGGGTGGTCACAGTAGTGGAAGAGAGGCGAGAGGAATAAATGTAAGTATAAATTTAACTCGGGCCAAGGGAGGTGTTTTTTTTTACACTTTGTCTACCGAGTACAATATATTAAAAACTATAGTCCGTTGTAATTGGTCGATTTAAAACGTGATCGGTTATACCGCCGACAGCAAAACGTATGATTTCAATCACTATTTTTTTTTCAATAAAACCTACGAAAAATAGCTATTCGCAAAACCGAACGAGACGACGACGTTGACATTTTAAAGAAATAGACAACATAAACTCGAATTAATATTTATCGTCCAAATACGATTAGGTAAACCGCGTAAAGGGACGGAAAGAAAATGTTCATAGAGATGAATAATGTCTATAAAAAAAAAATACATTGTTCGTTAAATCGGAACGATCGAAACGATGTGCGATGTGTCATCATCGTAATTATTATATTATCATCGTTTACACCGAACCGATAAACGAGAAACGATCGTAGAGTTTTTCTACGACATCGCGGTCGTTGTGTTTTATTTTTCAAATCAAACGTCTTTCCTAGATCCTGGTCGATACCGGTATATTCCTAACAAATGACCGCAAATAACCTTAATATCATAAGCCCGAGGCGGTTGCGCAGTAGTTTAGTTCGCGTTTGTGATTAATAGTTCAAATAATTTGACACGCGAGATCCGCAAACGCACGAGTATTTATATAATATTATAATAACTATAAATAATATAAGCCCACCCGCTCTAAATATATATATATATCAATAATATTGTAATAATACTCGAGCGGTCGGCGCGAAGGTTATCTCATCTAAATCGATTAGTCCGACGGACATTACTCGTTTACATAATATTACGGAACGACCTTACGCGTTCCGAGTGCGAACCGTGATTATTTTACACTACACATCGGGTTCTTTAAAATTAGTTGAAACTTTATAATATTTCGACAATATTAAAGCTCCGCACGAACCTCGTTGACTGTAGACTCAGATAAATACGATATTTTACGTGAAATAGCGAACGAATTATTATAAATAAGTGCGGCGAATTATCTTTCAAGTAATATTATATAATTAATTTTTAGTGAAACCCCGTAATCTCCGGCGCACTCGAGTAGGTATGCGAAATCGTACGTGTTCCCAGTGAAAATCGCGTCTGTTTGATTACGGCGCACTGCACTACTTGTACAACAATAGAAATGAATTAACGACATTCTGTACGTATTGCAATAATTAAAACCGACGATCGTAACACTTTTCCGTCGGCTACTTTAATATTAGACGTGAACGTTTGTCAGAATCACATTTTCTCAAATGTCGTCGTAAACCTCGTAACATACATATTTAATATAAATCGATTTATCTAACAGAAAAACGCATCGATATCGGTTTTTCAACAAAAAAAAAGCCTTATTATAATTATTAATTATTATTACGATATGCTCATTGATAACGATGAAAAGTCGATGAAATACGGCCGAGAAAACGAAAATTAAAGAAAAAAATCACGACTATACGAGTCTTTGACCTAAACGATTCGAAAAAACTGGCGCCTTCTATCGCCGATAACTTTAAATATTATTATCTAACCGTAATATATACATAATGGGACTTGTAAAACTATGTGCGCGATGAGAAAAAATCCAATACATACCCTCGACAAGTGTCGATCGTAATGCCCTGTGTGATTTCACTGGAGAAACTCATCAGGACCTGTGGCGTGAGCGGGACTTTGGGCGTGTTCTCCGGGACGCGGACGAAATTGATGGTATGCCCCATACCGGTGGTCCAAAACAACGTGGACGTTCGCTCGTCGAACGCCATCCCCTGCACGGTCGTGGACTGTTCTGCGGGGGAAAACATGGAAAATTAGACGACGTGTATCGTAACAGGCTAGGATATATTTTATATTATGCACGTGTATTATATTTTGTTTGCAATAATCGCGAGTTCGTACGACGTCCACGAATCTCTACATATCGAAACCGACAGTTTATTCTAGCAATATCGACACTAAAATGCATGCGTTTATTACCGCATGCGTTTAACGACAATTTAATTATATAATTATTTGTTAGATTTTTTTTTTTCTACGTACATTTTTTATCGACATGCCATGATAATGACGAGTAACGAAAAAAGTCAATATAATATAATTATTTCTTCTATCTATCTCTCGTGCTCTGCACATGCATTGTGCAAGCTTTACGTATTTATCAGTTAAATACGTCGTTGAAATCAAGCACGGGCCGAGTACGATTAAACTTGACTAGAAATGGGTATATTGATGTTAATTTCGATAAAGTTATCGATTTGATCGTTTATAAATTCAATATTAAAATAATCGTTCAAATATAATTTGTATTAATACGGTGCACAGTTACGGTACTTGTTCGTATTGTGATGTTGTGAAAAAATCAATAATCGTTAAAATCGAATAACATTAAGATTAGATATTTCGTCACCTTTAAAACTCATCTAAAATACAATACGTTATTGGTGGAGATTATTGTTTTAGAGTCAAACGACAATCGGTAAAATGACGAGGCGAAACGTTACGGGACACTTCGGTTTCTCTCCGGAAATTATATCCAAAGTTCGTCTACTATTTACAATATATATATATATATAATAGCAAAATAAGTTCGCACAAAGTACGATGGTTATAATAATGACAATAATAAATGGTACATCATTAACTTCGCGTTGTTGGCCGAATCCTACTTACTAGCAACGATGGGTTCGACGGAGCTGTAGGCCGTGTCTCCGGTGGTCTTCACGCGGAAAATACTTCCCACTTTATGGTTCTCGTCGCTCACGTAGATGTCTTTCGTGATGGGATTGTACGCGATGGCCACCATGGCCTTTAACTTGTCGGCCGCCGTGTTTTCGACGGTTTTTTCTTTGAGGAACTGTATCTGAACTCCGTCCACCACGACGCCCACGTCTATAGACACAACAAAAACGAAAAATAAATAAAAAATATCACGTCAATAAAAATAAGAAAAATATTTCGCGCTAAATAAATATCACGACGACGTGAAGTTTACACGAGTTTACACGGGTGTGTATATGCTAGCGTTATTAACGTAGAGATGCACATGATGGCGCTTTCACTAGAAACAAAAATTCTCTTTCTCGCGATTACGTAACAACTAAATAGATATTATTATAATATTATAATAAATATGTTAGTATAAGTATTTCTTTTTCTTCTTCCTGGTAAATACAATGGTAATTACAAACATAATATGTTCGTCGATGAACAATAACAACTGTCGCGTCGTGTATTTTCGTGTGAAAAATATGCGCGAAAAAACTCATCGATTTATTTCCGAACGCCCGGCACCACGTCGGAATATAACGACGCACTTCGATACGCAATAATCAAAAGATATCTACGCACGTATTTCATGTATTTATTTACTTATTGATCAGCGGCGTTGTTGTTAATATTTCCGCGGTCAATACCTTTTGCAATTCAAATAAATTCTGCGAATTATCTCTGCAACAAGTATTTATTTAAATATATATAAACGGCATAGATACGACAAAACGTAACAATGTAATCTCGAAGACCACAACGCGCGCGTACAACGTAATGACGCGACTTTGAACTAATTTTTATTCATTGCGCGGCGTGATTAATTCGTCAAACCACGCGACGACATCGAAACGTTTTAACTACTGTCTAATTAACGCTCGAGCAAATATAATATCCGAACACGCTGGGCGTTCGTCGCGACTTCGGCAAAAGGGTAAAAACGCTGAAACGAGTTCGACGCGACAGTATAATAATATCATCCCTCCTGCAGAACTGATACGAGCACGGATCGTACGATTTACTCGTACTCATTGATCATGTTAATTTCTAGATTTTCCATAGACTCGATATTATACCAACATTGACCTCAATTTTGCTATCAAGGTTATCGACATGAAACAAGGTAAAAACAAATTCCGATGCAATAATAAAATAATAATTATAATGACACGTTCGATGGCACTCCGGTTTACAAAAACATTTGACGACTTATGGGGGAATTTACGTATATTAATTGACTCTGTATACACGAGGTACACACATCATCGATCGATAACCTGCAGGAGTGAAGGAGACGAATTCACCCAAGGTCGAAAATTTCATACCATTAGTCTCTCTCGTAGGAATTATTTCCTGGAATGTTTATTATTGAAAGTATACTGCTGCGCGAATTAGGTATATATAGCATTATCAATTGTTGCGAATTCGAGATACTATCGTTTTCCGTGCACATAACATGATACGATGGCTATAATACGGTAAGCGCTACCAGATTTTTCGCCTTGAACTTGTTTCCTGTATATGTATATTCAAAGCTGTCCATTAAAACGTCAGAGTACGAAATCAAATCGAAACGACTACGAGAGACGTTTGAAATAAGTTCCTATACGGCCAGCCAGCCAGCCGGCACGCCGCGTGTATTGATTCGAGTAAGCCAAAAAATATTACGCGTAGAGATACTTTACGAATAACGCGGAATAGAAACGTGAATTTACTCGACTCGACGAGAATCGATTTGAGTGTTGTAAATTTACACAAACCGTAAACGTGAGAATTTTCGAGTTTGCGAGTGAATTTAAGAGACACGGAGAGAGAGAAAAAAACAATATTACGCCTGCCGCCGATGAATGAACACAAAGTACCCGATAATAATTGATATGTTTACGCGCCGATAATGTGTACTATAATAATTATAATTGTCGGTCACGTTCAAATGTGTATTGATTATTTCGTAACACATCACTTAAATCAATAAAGGACGTTTTAAGTACATATACTGGTGTAACATATAATAGCGTTTCCGCCGGCATAATAATATATATTCCCTGTTCCACGCAGTCATTTTTTTCGCGCGGTCGTTTTTTACGTCTTTCGCCGATGCATGTTTGTTTTTATAAATATAAATTAACGTCAATACATTATTATACAAAGCACGTAAGTTGTTGTTGCGTTTGGTACAAGCCACTATAGTAATGTTAATAATATTCGACAAACAATAAGTAACGAACACGTCGATACAGGGGTCGATTGATACAGTTACAGGTTAGTCCGACAATAACAAAACGGACTAGTGTGTCATAAAAACATTTAAACGCGTCATACTTGTGTTTTAATTTTCGGTATCGTAAATACTTTTCATGCCTATTATATATACCTATTATTATATACCTATTATTCATACCTATTAGATGGTTTGAAAAGTTGAAGAAATTGTAAAAGGATAAAATCAGGATCATGGCAAAGAATCGACTAAAATAATAATAATATTAATAATGTTAAACAGTTACCGGTGCATAAAGATCATAAATATTTTGAAATTTTTATAAGGACGGGCGATTTATTAAAACATAAAAGTGTAGCGAGTGCGTCTGCATGTGGCGTTGCATTAGTCGTTTGCACATTGCTGTGGATGCGCGTGCGCACGCGACCATCGCAATAAATGTTTGCGAGTAATTTAAAACGTTAATTAAAACTCGTGTACCGAACGAATAAAAAAAGAAAATCATACGTAAGAAGAGTGTAAAAAAATTGTTTTCAAATCGACTGCGTCGAAAATAATAAGCACCGCGGGTCACAACGGAATAGAGAAATATCGACGTGTAAGTGCAGAGAGTTATTAAATTCGATACGTAAAAAAATTACACGAAAAGTCGTTAAATTACATCAGTCTCGAGTCGTAAAACCGAATCGACAAATACGATATGATACGTACCTATACGCGAACGGAATTTTATTTAATGTCACGTGGTTCGCACGAAATCATTCGAAACAATATGTTTCGTAAAATAATAATAATTGTCCTAAAATAATAATATTATCGGTTTCGAATTGCGTCCGCGTGTGAACATTCCGACTAACGCGCGAGGACATTATTTAAAGCTTACTTTAGTAAAAAGGAAATTTCGACGGCCGTCGTTTGAACATTGTAGAAATCCGGAAATTTATTTCGATTTTTCGGCTGCGGTCTGTCGAAATCAAACGATGACTATTTGTAGGACAAGCGTTCAGAATTTGCACGACGACTTAACGCATATTTCGGTCAGATAAGATTCACAATTCATTGTCTCGTGTATTTTATAACAGCTAAAAATGCATAAAATAGAAAAATTATAAATCTCGTTCCAGATTAGAAGAATAACCCGTTTGAGAAAGATATAATTTTCAAGACACAGATAAAATACTAATATTATACCAATGATCGAGTGAACGTTTAGATCCATGTTAGAGGTACACGTTTTTTCGCACTGGCGCGAATAGTAAAAAAAAACCCCCAATTATTTATCGTTTTTACGATTATTATATAAAGACGAGTTATTTTGATTTTATTCGTTTACAATTTCAATTATTCGACGGTAAGTATTTAAAAAAAAAAAGAAAAAGGAAAACAAAAACGATTGCATAGGAAACATATTATTTATGTTTTGTTTTTGGAATATTTTATGATTACATCATAAGAAAAAAAGGAAATCTTTACTTACGGAAAGTTTTAATAAAACATATAAATGTAAATTGAGTCGTCGAGTTCTATGAGTACAATTCGGATAAAAAAAAAAAAGATAATATTTACAAATCAGGTAAACGAACGGAAGGAGTACCTAGGTTATTAAAAACGAATCGTTGCGACTAATTTATTCCTGGCGATTACCCGACCGAGCTAAAATAAATTATCTACTTAAGGTCCTGTATCGTATAAACTTATATCGCGTCGATGATATACTCAATAGTTCGTCATTCGCAGGGGAAAAAAACGAAATGAAATGACGTCGGTTATAAATTCAATTATTTAAATCGCGCTGACACGAAGCACATTTTCAAACATAACAATTCAATCGGGCAAACAGTAACAACTATAATACAATAGAGGTGTACGTACACGCGCGTTCGTATTGAGCGTGTAATGTATTTGTATATGTACGAATTATTTAAAATCACGGGACTATGTAAATCGTACGGTTTAGTAACGAAATCGAGAACGTACCTATTATTATTAATGATTTTTTTATGGCTTATTTCCAAAAGCAATAACAACCGAGAGAGATATTTAAAAACACAAACATTACCTATTGTTTTTCCGAATTATTGTTTTTAAAATTAATATGAAAATGATTTTGACGCGCCGAGGCGGCTTGAAATATAGTTATGAATATTTCACCGACACGACGAAACTGAAAAAAAAAACGAATAAAACGATAATTATTATTTATAAAACGCTCCTACGTTTTCTATTTTTGCGTAAGTACTTAGACACGAGTATAGGTATAGGTATTAGAAGGTCCAAATTTACACGCGCGGCGTTCGCTAAAACTTTGAAAAACATTTTGCCCAACGTGACCGAAAATAATATACCGAGTCAAAACAATACTGCCAACTGCCGTCTATTTATATCGCCAATACCAAATACCTACTAAAGTCTGTTCGGTCAAATTTTTCGAACGCAGACGTGTTCGATCACGTGTACGACGTACTCATGACCAAGTGTCAATTACAAACAGAAATAATACGTTTATCGATAAATCTGGCGCGCATGACACGTATAAATCTGAGGACGAAATGTATTATAAAATTAATACCTATACCACCTACTAATAACAATGCACTCGCCGCCGCCGCGTTCAAGTATAACATAAACACTAAAAACGTGTTAGTACAAAGATACAGAAAATGCTGAAATACGTCGCATTTGATATTATAATAACGTGTACGTCAATAATCGATACACACATGTACAATATAATAAATCGATTACCATAATACAAAGAATAAAAACAAATACTAACCGCAATGCCGGGCAAATGACTTTTCGATTCATATTACTGAGGAGATGTTTTGTGAAAACCAAGTCGTAAATAATATGCAGTATTCGAGTGGTTTCTTTTTTTATTATTGCGTGACGTTGCCCATCCAACGTCATTCGATAAAAGTCAAAGAAAACTATAAAAGATAATCAATTTCATTTTATACCTTGCAGGCTACTATATACGTATGAATGAAACCCAATCAGCTTCGTATTTATCAATTCGCCGCATAAAAGTGCATTTTATTTTAATTATTTTAAACGCAAATTTATCTATACAAACGATCCGAAAATAATTACAACTCAAAGTCTATCGACGTTTCTACTATATACGAGTATGTTACGCGGGATTTTATTAAATTAAGTTTTTGTGTTTATATAATATATACCGTGAAAATAGCGACAATGACCCAGTGCCGGTGGCGAGTTTTTGCGGGGCCCGGAACAGATTTTTACGAAAGCACGTCAAAATACAATCACTCATCCACGATTGTTCCAATATAATCTACTAAACGGGAACGTATTTAAGTTTATCGCCCGGTTTATCCGTACAAAGTGAACAATTAACACCCGTCAACAGATTAGAAATTTGAATAATTAAATATCAATAATAATTAGAGAACATTATTACACATTATTAGGCAATAGAATGAATTTGTTATTTGTACAGAAAATATGCCCTGGTCGGCTGCCCCTACTGCCCCCCACCCATTGGCCGGCGCTTTAATGACCAAGGCAAAATTATATTTAAATCAACGAAACGTTTTAAAATAATGATTGTCGTTTGCAGTTAATACTTTTACTGAATTACGGAACAGCGTACTAAAGCTCATACCATTAAATTATGAAAATAGATTTTAATAGCGTTTTTTTTTTTTTTACTACCTCCGAATCTGAAAATTCACCCGATCCAGAAATATGCAGATTCAATAGATATGAACAACACTGTGTACGCTTGAGTTGCATTCGACTCATCGGGGGAGATCGTATTTGCAATGGATCGATTTGTACGATAGCCCTATTATCGGACAAATAATGATAAGTCCTGCATTATAAACGAGTCTGCAGATAATATTATATTTAATTATATTTCTTCCACCCTTTCATTTCTGGTACATACGCATATATAATATGTATATTTTTTATCGCGAGACGTTGATTTGTATTTTACATAACGAAGATAACACGTGGCGAAAAATATCACATTTAATTGGCATTAAAATTCAGACTATTTATCGAATTCGAGTCGCGATAACTCGCGTGTGAAAAGCGTAACAAAAAAAAAAAAAATTCTATTTATCGCCGACAATTATTATTATAAAAATACATTCGAAGAGATCCGAAACGTGATTCGAGTCATCGAGAATTTCAAGATTTCGCGATTCCGACCGCATACATATAGTTTCGTCGGAGTAAGTATTGAAAAATCACAGGTAGTTTACATAACTATCAACGATTAACCATTATAACAGGTTAACTGGTTAACGTATACGTAGTCCTAACCTTGTACTATTTCGCTATGATTGAGAATGTACATTGTAGTATAGTAATGTACCTATGTCTGATAAATACTTGAGATAATATGATATGAAACTTTACTCAAATATACGATATTATAGAGTGAAAATTAAGTAAATGGCGGCTTGGAGAATGATAACTGATAAGTATATAAAAAGAAAAAAAAACTATATGAATACCCTTGAAAATTATTCATTCAAAATATGTTCCTTATAAATACGATTCTTTAAATGTGTATGAAAAAAAAAACCGGTATTGAGATTCATGGCGAATGGCTTTATGTTTTGGTATTTTTCAAGTTCCAAATAAAGACGTTAATAGACCATGAAAATGTTAAATTATAAAATCAAATCATTAAAATATAATACGATAATACGATCGCGAGATGACGTTTAGACTATACGAGAATAATAACAAAGGAATAAATTAAGTAGGTAAGTACTCGATATTTTATTGTACGAAATAAAAACGTAATTTTTCACAGCTTCGTGGTGCAAAAGCTTAACGACAATAACAATAATAATTGTACGACGGCGGGTCGGTCGGAAACATTTAATTTCGTATGAGAATTTTAAGAACAAATTAATCGAACCAATTTAAAGTTTTTTAATTTAAACGAGCTACTAAAATTATCTCGTGGTTCGTTAAAAAAAAAAAAAAAAAAACGAAATCGTTTTACAGCGAATAAATAAATAACGCACAAGTGAGTGAATATATAACGTTATCGGCCTTGATTTAATATATTTCAATAGTTATTACTGTTATTAGTTATTATAATTATTATTGTTTATGGGTAGTAAACAATTTACCGAATGAATAAGTTTGAAAACGAGTATTGCACGTTTCCTCCCGAATATTTTTCCTCGAGCATTTCGTTATGAAAATAAAATTAAAATATAAAACTTGCGTTTATCGTAACGCTGCGAATCGAAAATCATCATCGCATCAAATAACCGTGCGGTGTATTGTGTTTACTCAAGTTTAAAGTATTACAAATTGATATGGATTCTACATTAGGTATAACTCGTCTCGACGGAGAGACGTTCATGAAGTGTTTTGTTTATAATTAATGTCGTGGAGAGAGAGTATTATTCAGCTTAATGACGATAATAGTTCATTATTATTTAATAGAGACGAAATATACGTTGTAACCGAACGACCAAACCAAATCATAATTATTTCAACCATTGCGAGTAATCGATTTTATTAAATGTAAGATGTGTTAATAATTCGAGACCAACCCCGCGTTGAAAAGCCTGGTTAAATTTAAAAAAAAACAAATTATCATGTGCCCGACCGCCTGCCACCGGTCCCGAGAGTCAACGGAGAAATGTAAATTATTATATATTTCAAAAGAAATCAATTAGGTAATATTTAAGACAATAGTTGGACACATTTTTTAGTTCATTGATTTCTATATTTGTACCCGTATATTATATATATATATATATATTTTATAGTATTAATATTTAGCCAAATTAACACGACGCAATTAAATGTTACGTCATAATTTATTACCTTGGCAATAATTGTGTCTAACCATTAAATCGAGTTTTAATAATGATACGAGAAATGGGTAATTAAATGAGCGAACAAAAATTATTACCTGCCCAAAAGTAGGTCGTTTCATTGTTTATATTCAGTTGTAAAATCTTGTCATTTTTCTTCAAAACTTTTAGTACTCGGATTTTTGTATTTTAACTACGCAGAATGAACGTACGTGTGTTCAGCATGTGTGAACAATATTGTTAAATTAAGTTGTTTGTTGCACAAAAAGCTAAATGTCCAAACAAAAAGAAACACGGTAGGTCATTGAGTAAGTAACAAATTATATTATTAACAATAGATAATATTAAACACGCACCTATAATATTTTATGAGATGCTAGAAAGTAAGAAAAATCAATATTCGTGCAGGTATTGCGTGTTTTGAAATCTACCATCAAATATTGAAAATTAAATCATAATAATATTCAAAAACTATTAAAAGAAATGTCGTTGATATATGATTACAAAATACTATTTATACAATAATAGTCTAATCTAAGTCCAACTATAGTAACTACATGTACCCTTTATATTATTTATCAACGCATTGTTTATATTAGGTACCTTATAATATTATTATTTTGAAACGTTGAGATTATCATTTGTAATTAGCACACTTAATATAAATATACCAACGAGGGAAAAAGTTTCAAGTGCTTTTACAAAAATAAAACACTTAAAAACGTTAAACTGCATGAAATAATCTTATCCTAACTAGGTATCCTCCTATACTTCTGAAAAATTAAACAATACCATTATTTTTATTTAGATTAACATTTAAATCTCACCGATATTATCGAATTGAGTTTTTACGAGACTGCTGTACATATTTTTATTATAATTTTTAAGTGTGTAAACTTTAGGTACAGTCACGTTTACTGACTTCACTTCACATGTTTAAAATAAATTGAGATTTTTTACGAGTGGAATAAAATCATTTTATCGCTATATAATGCAATAATGTGCGGTTTTTGGCGAGCAAAGACAATACACGGAATTGATGAAATTAATCAATCTACCTATTGTTTTGCGACGTATTTGCATAAAGATATTTATTTAAATTAACGATTGAACCGCACCAACATAACTCGAGTTTGTTTTACTAATAGGTGTAGATAACGATACTGATACACATTGTATAGAAAGGTAGAGTAGAGTTGCGAACTTTATTTTTTTAAGTATTTAAAATCCAATATTTCACAAGGCGTAAAATAATAATATTATGTAATCTACCTTTTACCTAGTTTATTATATAAATAGTTTATACCTCTTACTTAGTGTATTCATTACATACCAGGATATGATAGCCTCGACTGATCGAATGAATGGTGCAAAAATCCCTTTATAGAAATCTCAAAATCGGACTTGTTTTCCTAAATTTTTCTTTCTTGGCGACATCGGCACTATTGCTATTATTATCATTAAATTTAAAAAGTATCTATTATTTTACAATGGTTCGATTAGGTTATTAATTTATTTGATGACCTTCAAAAGGTCCTATATAGTAATCAATTATTTAATTAAGTACAACATTGGTCGGAGTCAATCATTAACTGAATTATTTAAATCGATATATATATATATATATATAAATAACGAACGAATTTAAAACACATCTGCACAATAAATTATGATCTAACAGCGGGAAACATTTTTTAAACCAAATGCAATGCTTATATTGTTTTTGAAATAATGCCCTTACACGGGGACACCGCCTCATAGGTTACCGGGCGTATAACTTTCCGACCCGGAGATTATTATTTATTACTTAAATGTTAATTAGTTTTTATCGATAATTGTGATCACATGATTTTATAAGACTTCCGCCTACTAGAAATACGTGAATAGACGATAATATGTGTCAAAATATAATGTTATATCGAAGCATAATATTAATATTCAGATGAAAAAAACTACCAACAACCTACCGAATGTCAACGGAATACCTAAACGGGCGACGTACAGAATAATATAAATAAAACTCGATGTTCGGATTGCAAACAAAAATATAAATAAATATAAAATATAAAACCGATACAATAAGCGTATGCGACAATATTTAAAAATAGTTTTCCTTCGGGCCGATTTTTCGAACACACCCTTGTGTCTTTGAGATTTTAAGTTCGTGCCAAATTAGAGACTCTGATTTTCTACTCGACCGTCGCCGCCGTCGCGTCAGTGATAAGACCGCGTGACGGACAACAAAAAGGAAACAAGACGATTATAAAAACACAGACAAGTGCTGATAACAGTGTAGATCAAAGGAATGGCGTTATACAGAAAGCAACTATCCCACTATTGATCTAAAATTTAGATCAATATTTAGATTCTAAATGGATATAATTTAAATTTTTAGAAAAAAATCTTTTTTAAATTTGTTTACAGCTCATATTATAATTTAAAACCAAAATATCTTATTAATTGGATGTATTTATTATTTTAATGACTTACTAAGTTACTAATATATTTCTAATACAATCAATACTCACTATTATTTTATAATATTTGTGGTTGGTTGTTTTGTGATAAATGTAAAAATGTGGTATGGTTGCTTTATCTCGTTTGGTTGTTTTATGATTAATTTAAAAATGCGGTAGGGTTGGTTGTTTTCAATGCATGCTATAACATACTCGTATTTTTTAATCTTTATAATAAAATACACTGATGTGAGTAAATGATATGTGACTAACTTTGATAGTTAACAACTTTATTCATCAAACATAATTTTCCAGGAAACACAAAAAACATAATATATCTGAAAAAAATTGAATTAAAAATTGTACGTTATGGAATAATATAGTTTAAGACTTTAAGGTCATGGACAAGTGCCGTTTATGCTTCAAATTACCATTCATTTTTCGAGAAAAACGTTTTCTTATAAATAAGTACCTTTAAAATCCATAAAAATTAAAATAACATTATTATATAATATGCAGTAGATTATAGAGTAATAATGAGTCATAAATATTTGATTTTTTTTTAATTTAATAATTAGAAATTGTATGAATGTCTTTGAGAAACTAAAACCTCGTTTTTCATTAGATTGTGGGATGGTTGCTTTCTGCATAACGCCATTCAAAGGTAAGTAGTCCACACAAAAAATATTCGACTTGTTTTTCTCCTCTATTCATAAGACCCCCTAGTATTGAAACAAAAAATATAGGACGTCGATTACACAAAAAAAAACTTCCGATATTTTGGAATACCTACGAGTTTGAAGTAGAAATGAAAATGATAGAAAATAAAATAACTTTTGCGCGTGATTTTCGAAAGCAGTCGATCGAGTTGCATACAGGTTTCCGGACGATTTAACACGGCAATCCCGCACGTGGAATAATAAAATATTGTACTGAAATCTTTTTATTCGAACAAACGGTTAATTTTATCATTGCTTTTGTATGTGCGCGGTCGAGTATCGATGAAACCGATCGCGTGATAAAAATTTAACTCTACCGCGTGAACGGGTTGTTGACATAACGGCGAAATGGTAAGTAACGAGATTTTTTTTACAAAATTTTAATTTCAATGACCACGGTAAACATCGTCGTCGAACCCCGCCGTCGCCCGGCCAGGGCGAGTGACGAAACCCGCCCTTGGCGCTGGATCGTCCAGACGGATTCGGCGGGCGCACGAGGGCGCGGAAAACGCGGCGACGGCACAAAGTTCGGTGCCCCGCGTGCGGCCGACGAGCGCGCGGGCCGCGGGGTGGCAGACGGTCGGGCGGGCGGCGGCGGCGGCGCTCGCGTTACGTGACGCTCCAGCGGGGGTCGCGGGTGCCTCGGTGAAGAGGGGGGGTGCGGAGGCGAGTGAAAATCCGAATGGTGTGCGTGCAGTTCGTCACGTAGGCCACCGGTCGCCGCCAGTCGGCCGGATGACGCGCGCGCGAGCGAGCGAGCGAGCGTACGAGCGGCGGACCGTTCACGGACGACCGACGGAAAAAAAAAAAAACGGAAAAAGGATCCGTCGGTCGTCCGTTAGCGACGGAAAACTAGGAAAGGTCATGTGCCGCGCGGAGCGTGCGGCCTACGTGACGGCCGACGATCGATCTATGGCCGATCACGTGCGCGCTGCGGAAAAAAATAAAATAAAATAACACCGTAGACTATATTATATTATAATATTATTTTATTATGTTATTACAAAATTCTCGGCGAACGCGCGTTTCATAATAACAACACACACATATTAATATTACGTACGCGATACGGGTCGCCGCCGGTGCCGGGCAGACCTATCGGACGGGTCGTATGATTTTAGAATCCTTTGTAACTTATACAAGTGCGTCCACCAACACGCAGCGACCGGTAATGCCGACGAGATTTCTCGGAGGGACAACTTTTCCGACTGGTGCGGATGACGTCATACGGATTGCTGATAAGTGAACGAGTGTCACAATTATAATTATTATAATTACCTACGCATATCGTGGACATCGCACGGCTAATAACAATCGTACAGGAGTACGAAGAGTTATATAATTTAAAACACCCACATCATTCGAACCAACAAAGACGAGATAATATTTGGGAATAAATTGGAAAAAGATTAAATCAAATAGGTAAATTTATTCGCAATGCGGTTGCTACAGATAGTAGACGCACTACCACAAATTGATCCGTTTCATACGATCCGTCCGATACGTACGATGCGGAATAGTGGACGCGTACCTTTAACGAGCGGTCGTCTTATCTAAATCGTTCGACATAATAATATTTACGACCTGTGTGTACTACGGAGGACGGTACTTACCCCATGCTCGGACGACGACGTCGGTCGCGAGGACCATGGCGATGACCACGGCGAACGTATACTTGAGACGACTATACATCTCGTGCCGCGGCGGTGCAAGTAGTAGTAGAAATAGTAGTCCGTAGTAGTAGTACCCCGACGGTGCTAGCGGTAGTGGTGGAAATAGTAGTAACTCTTGGTAGACGGGGAGCAGAGAGAAAACGCGTGTGCGAATAATTCAAACGGCCAAACGGGTATTTTAATTGATGAATAATTATTATTTAATACGGTCGAACGCGGAATATTTCGTTCGACGAGGAACGGAGAGAGAAAGAAACGCGACGGGGAGTAGAAAAAAAAAAAATTAAATAATAATAATAATAAAACAAAACGAAAATAACAAAAAAAAAAACAAGTACTAAAAATAACTCGGACGCCGAAGGACGATGAGACGACTAATGATTATTATCGTGCGCGATTCGCGGCGGGACATTTGAAAAAATCGGCCGCGAACACCGTAAAACGTGGTAGCAGAGAGACACGCGCTGCTCCGGGCGGCCGCGGTGTACTGGTGGCCGTTGGCCAGGTGGCGGTGTGACGGCGGCGGCGGCGGCGGTGACGCGATATCGCGGACGAGTATTTTCAGCACTTTCGGGCGGCGTGCGAGTTGGCGCGCGCGCGCGTGTTCTGCGGTGGTGCTGTATTGGCGGTGCGTGCGTGCGATGCGACCGGGTTTGACGGCGAGACGATACCGAGTGACCGCGCGGCGACTGGCACGACCGAGACCGCGGCGGCGGCGGCGGCGGCGACGCGATTGGTGCGCACGCGCCGCAATTTTTTTTTTTTTATGCAAATTTTTATTTTTCTTTCTAATCGTTTCTTCTCGACCGTTATCACGTCGTCGACGCGACGCGCGAATTTTTTACGTATCTCTCGCTCACTCCCACTCCGGCGTTATCGCGTTTCGCCGATACACACGTGTGCGTGCGCGCGAATTTCGTCGAGAAAACGCGTGGCCGGCTCGTGAATTCCGCCAACTCCACCACCCGGCCGCAGCTAAACGATACGTTTATCATTACGATAAAAATACATAAACTAATACCTACGCGACAACGAGCCCCCCCCCCGCGCGACGTGTAATGGGGATGATTCCTTCGGGATCGGACTAGGGTTTTTTTGACTATATTAAGAGCGGATTAACCCTTCAGATATATTATTATACCGATTATCGACGGAAAAAAATATCTGCTATCAAGACCGATACAATAGGTGCCCATACGGCCATACACGAGAGGATTTTATGACGGATTTGGTCTCTGGCGGATTAAATCCCCTAAAATGTCCTAATGTTGGCGAAAAAAAAACCCATATTGTTGGAACCCTATTCGTATTAGAATGTAAAATAGAAATCGTGTTTGACACAACAAGTTGATATACTAATATACCGATGTGTTATTATATTTCTGTTGCGGCAGGTGAAAATTTCAAATGATTTTTATTTTAAATAGTAATTTAAATTAAAATAACTTTCCTTAAAAACTGAAAATCGAACTGCGACTCACTCGATTGAGTATGCAGCTAGCCGTGATAAAATGCAAAACTACTGAAAAACTACGCCACTACGGTTATTACCTTCTTTACACTTTCCGTTAGAAAATAAGCTGACGCTGTTCTTAAAATAATTATATAATCTAGCTATCGTCAAATTTTATCAGTAAAATTCCGCGAATCCATCTAGTCTGTTCGTGACTAATAATGTGAATAATGTGATCTAGCACAAAACTCCATTCGTAAAAAATTAAAAATAGTTAGGGCCTTTCGGAAATTTTCCCCATCTCCCCTGCGGGCTAGTCAGACCCTGAATACATCTGAGTATATCACATTTAAAAATTTTATCTTTTTCATAGCTCCGCAGTCCTAACGATAATAATTAGGTATTATTTTAAAGCCCGGGTGAACTCAATAATTATTACGCAGTTTACACGTTTGATTCGGCGACGCTAAAGACAATGCTATAAAAAATTATTAAACTATTGGAAACGCACAATAAATTCTTTCCTGCGTAAATCCCCGACACGCGTAATCATACGTACTCAAGTGTAATCGCGTCGTAGTTGTTTTTTTCCTATTTCAAAAACCACGTTCCTCGCGATCGTACAACTTTACTCGCAAGCGATAAAATCGTTATTTTACATATTTCAGGAAACCGCAAGGTCGTATACTTCGAAGTCTTGGGAAATTGTTTTGACCAAACTTATTTAAACAAATAGGGTTATTTAATTAATAACCTAACCCGAGCTTTTGTCTGCCTACCGAGTACTGGGTATGGTCGAGATCTAGACATGAGAAGGTGAACAAATGGATGAATGTAAATTGTTAAGACTTAAGAGGGAAGACGAATAAGGAGATAATTAAATCCGTGTAAAGAACAGACGTTTGGCTAGTGTTTAATCGAATAATGGTAATGTCATATTCAAACAAGGGTGGACCGATATAGTGTGATCCACTGTGATTCCGACATCACTTATAAACGTGTCAGAAAAATACAATATTATATATCTATAATAACTCTAGTCTTTCACTTAATAACCTATCGAACCTTTATACTTAATTTACTACAGTATTACCTACCTTTGTTACGTGATATCCTCTTGAGTACAATAAAATAATCATTCGGTCGATCCGAAATCACTTGTCACTTGTCGATGGTCACTACAGGGTATAATTATTGTTTTCGACGGAGCATTGATGCACACAATATACGCCCCATTGTGTTTTTTGAACAGCCGTAACAGTTATAACATGGGAATACACCGTGACCAACCCCGTTTCTGTGGATCGTCGTGCATCAATTTGTTTTGGTCGGAAGTCGCCATTTATACCTAAACGCAACAATGAGTATTATTATTATTACCGTCGTGATTACTGTCCAAAATAAACGTGATAATAAAGAGACTTGGTTATTTAATATTTTAATACATACTTGCGTTTATTTTCAAAAATGATGATAGGTTTTTTTTCATGTTTGCCGTGGTGTACAGTCCAAAGCTTCTGTGACTCCATCTGAAAACACATAGTTATTATAATATGTATCATGTACTTATTATAAAGTGGAAGGGGGTTTCAAAATTTTGTAACAACAAGACTAGGAAAATGTCTATAGAATAAAAAGCTAAATGACTATTGTTAAGTCATTACGACACCAAAGTTCTATGATTTGTAAAAGTTTACCGTACAAAATGTTACGGCGCAAAATACTGAAAATCATGTTAAACCACAGTCGCGAGTCGTATCGACTTGTACGAAAATTATTGGCCTGAAAAAAGATACTATACTTAATAATATTATAATGTCGTCGCCGCGTCGCCGTGATTATTGTCGCGTAAAAGCCGACCGCTAACACAAACGCAAAAAAAAAACTCATAAACGAACGGTAACTTTAATCATAGATATCTATGGCGGCGCAGTACACGCTCGAAAACCTAGTTTATAATATTACGTATAAATGTCTATCATAACTTCTAAACTCGATTTGTTTCCGTCGTTTATTGCGAGCGAAACACGAGACGTATTGTTTTTGAAAATATAGTTACTTTTTTTTTCGTCGTCGCCGCCGGATCCGTGTACTTGATTCGAATGGAAAACGATTGAGCGTTTTTTTTTTATTTTTCCGTGAAAGCCGTTGTTCGTCTTTCCGTCCTAAAAGCCGAGCGGCCATTTGTGTTATACGGTCGTGTGAAATATCCGACGACCTGGGTCAATGGAGACAACCGAGACGGTCGGCAACCGAGACCGCGGTCGTATCGCCCGACGCGCCGTATCACCGATAACAGAACAATCGCGATTAAAACTGATAACGAATAACGATATCGAAATGTTGAAAATCCGTTTTCCTCAACTGCTGTCTGAAACGAAAATGTGCGTTTGAAAATCTCATAACATACCTCACAGCTTCGCAGTCGGCTTGATTGTTGTTTTTAAATTCGATCGGACGTCCACCGGTTCGAGTTCGGTACTCTAACCGTAAGTATTATGTAATTTTTGTAGTAGGCATATTGTTGTGATTGTATTTTACATAATATTTTCTTTGAACATCGTGTCGCTGTTTTCGAATCGGGTTCACGGTTCTTTTTTACGATTTCTCGCACGCGCATTTTGAATTTTCGTTCACAAATTATACTATAGTGCATTCCAGTTTTTGCAAGTTTCATCGGGCATGAACACGATGCCTAAATCGTTGAAGAGAAATTTAATGCGATTTGTTAATATTATTGTATACTGGTTTACTTCCGACTGCCTATTATAGTGTATCCCGAGGCAAATAAACGAAGCAGTGTTTCTAGTTTTGTACGTATTGATAAAAAAATAGAGTCTTCTTTTTTAATAGATGGTTTTATTTTTATCAGTAAATATTCAAAGAGGTATTTGCAAAGAGTTTTTACTTGATGATGGATCTTTGTTTCTCTCGTTTCAAAACACTATTTGATCCTCAAATTCTTCTATTGATCTCATTGTCTCACCCTCAATCATTTCTTTTTCGCCTCTGTTTTCTTTTCTTTCGTCATGCCTTGTGATGATTATAACTTCTTGTGACCTTGTCTTATTGAGTTCATCAATATTCAACAGATAATAAAACATGATAAATCAAACTCAGTACATACTGTGTATGACAAGTTTACTTTTCACTCCGAATGAAATTTAAATGCGTATTTGAATAAAAATCTGTAAAGGTTGGCTTGCATATTTATTGTTAAGTGTGAACCCGGGTTCAAAAGCCGGCTTTTGGTACAAACGGTAGGCACAATGTTATAAAATAATCCCAACAAATGGAATCGCCAAATAAAGTTAAACAACAGACTCTTCCAGTTTTGTGCTAATTATGCTTATTGTTGTAATTTTTAATGTAAACAATAATTTTAACTGATCGATATTGTGACATAAACTAGATGATCTATATCCTTGTAATAAAAGTAGTCAGTAATAACATTATTCGATAAAAATAGATTATATCATTGTGCAATGAGATTTGTATCCATCATTTCTCTATACTCGATGATGAAATTTAATTTTAATTAATAGCAAAATATATCATATTAATTAAATTATCCAATACAATGCAATTAACATTAATTTACCTATAATAATATAATGCTCTGCTTATTAGTTAGTCAAATGTGTGAACATTTATTAAACTTGACATTCACCTTAAATAATTTACAAACAATTACATGTAATTGTTTTAATAATAATTTTAGTCCACTTATTAATTTATATTATATAACATAATATAAATATTATTTTTATGCAGAATGTTGATTTAAAAATGTTTACCAACTAAAAATTTTAAAATAATACTTATGTCCTACCTGTTATTGCTTCATATTTGTATTTGTATAACATATGTACACATATTTTAACAATGCCATTTTGAAAACTGATGTAAATTTCAAGTGCACCTAGATTAAAAATGTATTAACAGTTTATTAAATAAAGATATCATGTACAATTGATTAATTTTTTATTTCGAACAATACTAATTACTATAAACCCACTTAGACATTTATGTGACTTATATGCAGCCCAGTGGTATATAAACACTGGCATACGTCAGGATGTGCTAATATTTAAACGAACTTATATTCAGACGTAGAATCAAACCTTTTTTAAACGTTCTCATATATTTAATCTCAAGAAGTAGGCACTAGTTTGTTTTTATTTCAGAGAGAAACACTTAAAAAGTAAAAGTTTCCATGTAAGGTCTTACCAATGGTCTCAAGCGTTGTTCCCAATCGTTTAAAATTTTAATTGTGCTCTTATATTTTTAATAGGAATTAAATATACATTTTTATTAAATGTTTTTGAGTCGAATACAATATAGGCTCTATTCATGTTAAAGCTTATGAACTTATTTTAAAAGCATTAGATAATAAACTACATTTATTATTGTAATAGTGGTATAAAAAAAATATACAAACTCAGTATTGATACTTGTGTATCAATATTATTTTTAGTAATTATATTATAAAACTTCAATGGATTCTTGATAATTGGAACTTAGATAATTCAAAATTCTTATTAATTAAATGAAAAAGAAAAATTCCTTAGAAAATGTCACTTATTAACAAAATATGTAAATTATTTCATGATAACTTGGATTTTATTTCAAGAATTCTAATACTTTACCTAACTGTTATTAGATAAGGTAAATATTATTGTGCTACATTGATGATTAATTTAATAGTCAGTGTTCGGAAAATATTGAAATAATACAAAAATATATGTTTATTTTTATAAAAAATTATATAGGTATATTAAAATATGTAGTTTTATTATAATAGTTTCAAATAAAATATATGTTATGAATGGAAGTACAAAATGTATTATTTGTATACTCAGTGTTAAAGAAGTTTTGAACGGATTTTTTGTTTTTACATTTTTAAGTAGGTTTTTTTTCCTAATGAATAGCTTAGTTGAAATAAATTTCCATAACTTGGTAAATTAAAACTCAATGATTCCAGTCGTCTTAAATTAAATTGAATTTTTACAAATCCATTGATATTTTATTTTATGCAATAAATGAAGTCTATAGTACAGACATAGTTAACGTATACTTTTTTTCTATTTTATTATATAAAAAATCAGTGTTTTCAATTGAAATCCTTATGCTAAGCTAATTCACTTATGACATCATATTGTTATTTGTTTTATTATTGTTATTTGTTTATTTCTTCGAAAAGATAAAGGGCCCCACTGAATAGGTTCGTGTGGGGGCCCATGAGTTCACGATTTACAATATAATTACTATAATATACATTCTTATTAATACCGTTTACTACATTTCCACTGTTAACAATAATAAATATAAAGAAATTATAGTGTAACGCCTCATAATGAAATACATTATACAAGCAACTAAATTAAAGACATAAAATATTTAAAGTTTTTATATTTTTTTCATTCTGCAGCCAATTAGTCATATTTTTTTTTAAACTATTTTAAAGAATCGGTTTGTTTCAATGTCTAATGGAAGCATGTTATATATTTTTGGTCCTATACATAAATATGTAGATTGAGTTAGTTTTCTATGCATTAATTATACGGTAATATTAGATAATAATTGTTTTCTTGTGTTATGAGTTATGACTATGTTCAATTTTAGATACTAAATTATTTTTAATTATATAAATCACCGATGCTTGGTAGAATAATTTTTTTATCGGTAGTACATTTAATTCTTTTTATAGATGTTCTGTGTGATATGAATAATTCTTTTTTAAAATTATTTTTATTATTCTATTTTGTACATTTTTTTTTTTTTTAATGGATATAATGTTGTATTGTTTAATTGATATTATGAGTATAGTGACAAATATTGCTGCCATTATGTTTGAACTGTTCTAACTTCATGTCGAGTATGATTATATTATATTGACTCATAGTTATTTATATTTAATCGACTGGTTTTAGGATTTTCTTTATATTTATCATTAAAAATAATTAATAAAATAATTACTTTTATTACTCATATGGTTTCGGGACATTTTAAATTAATTTATCGCATTTATTACCTATTAGACAACCTTATTTAATTTAAAGTCAACAAATTGTCCTTAATATGTACGAAATAATTAATACGTGATTAATAATTAATTGCACAATTCATTTTAATTCTTAAATTATTTATTGTATACCTACTAGTTATTACGTATATTTATAGTTTCCAAACTAACCATTATCTGTCGTTAAATTAAGTTTTGAATAAAGCAAGGAAGATATAACCGAGTCCCACTAGATACATTTTTATTTTTCTGTGATGAATTAACTTTTAGATTTCAGATGTGTACCAAAAGTTTTTTATTTTATTTCACGAGATGAGAATTTATTTAAGAAAAGTCCTTCTTTTTTTTTTTTTTTTGTACCAGAAGTTTTTTCTACCTGAGAGATAATTTATTTTCATATTATTAAAATTATTACCATGTAGTTGTAATATATGGGTACTCAATATAATTATTATACCGACCTTGCCCGAGAATGGTTTTTTTTTTGTTGCACTGTATGGTTTATTGTCGGTTTCAAATGTGTACAAATAATACAAATTATGCGGCACTAAGGACAGGTACACAAAATCAGTGTCATATCAGCTAATTATTTTTCGATTATATACCAAATTAATTCAAATATAATAACAAACTTATACAGTGATAATTTTGATTTTTGATCTTTATTAAAAGCCATAATTTATTATGAATTCATTTCTTGTCTGCATATTAAATTATTATCGACAATCGTTTCAGGGTGAAAAATGTTTATTTTGAAAAATGTGGAAGAATGGAATAAACTATTCATGAGAAACCAACATATGGACATGTTGCTGAATGAAGAAGACCGAAATATACTACACGATTTGATCGACGAATTGCCAAAAGATAATTGTTCATACCCGCTACAGACTTTCTTAGGGCTTCAAGTAATATCTTATATTTATTAGCTATTTTGAAGTCATTGAAATAAATTATCATTTCAGGAGCATGATTATTCCATTGAAATCATTTGGCTACTACATAAAAAACAAATCATTGATTTTACAGAATTCATTACAATATGGTCAGTAAAGTAAAATGTATCTTTTTTTTTTCTTTTAATTTTACTGGTGTTTTAACAGTTTCTTTGTTTTGTTTTAGTTACAAACGGGACATCGATCATATTGTCAAAACTCTGCTATTCTTTTCCGAATCAAACGATGAGCTAAGTCAAACGATTCTAACCGACTTACTAGCCAGTCTATTAATTTTGTTGTCTGGAGAACCTGATCATCGATTCGATCAACACATAAAAATCGTACAACATTTTTTGAAACAAGTAACATTTTTTTAGCACGATTCTTAAATATTTATAATTATGCATTGGTAATTGATACCTTTAATTTTATCAGTCTAGCTCAAATATCTTAAAAAATCCAGAGACTTGGATTTATCTGAAAAATCTCAAATGTTCATCTCTTCTGGTCAAATCCACGATTCAAAAAGTATTCAAATTGGTGCTGAAAAACTTGCTCTGTGCTGATGTTGATTTCCATTTGGATGTCGCGTACGAACAATACAGATTATACATAACTCCAGATGTCGTGTTGAACATGCTTAAAACAGTACTCGGTTTTGGATTATTGATTATTAATAATTAACGTCGACAATCCTAACGAAATTGGTTTTAGCTTTTGGACGAAATCGATGTAGAAGTTTTGTATTCGTTAGTTGAAAGGGTTTTATCCCAGCACGCAGTGAAGGCCAATTGGAAAATGATGTTGTCCATAATATCCGCTTTTGTAAAAACAAAATCTCGCCAATGTCACATATTAAAATGTATTTCTACGTGAGTGTGTCTTTTGTAGCGCCGTCATTAACAATTGGTTTTTATTTGATTTACTTACAGTGAAATTAGAAGACCTATTCAATCAAACGCTATGTAAATCAACTTCGGCAGAAGATTATTCGAGGTGTAAAGCTACTTTGTTAGCGTTTCGCCATTGTTGCCTAGAAATCGGTCTTTGGTCAGAATACAGCAGATGGTACAGTTCGTACAAATTGAACATAGACACCGCCAAAGTGTTCTACTCTTTACTCGCCGAACTGTTGCCTATTGATTTGCCAGCCGTTTTAGCAGCTCACATCAATATTGTAATTCATGCGGCTTAAAGATAATCGAGTTTTCAGAGTGTTAAATCAATGTGTTTATTATTTTCAGCAACCCAAATTATCAGAGTCTTGTGTACATATGCAAACTGAATACGTCAAAAAAGCCCAAGCGCAACTGACGAAAATAAACAACGGACAAGATTTCATGGGGCTGTTTAAAGATTACGACGACTGTCAAGTAAATTGCAACTTATTTACAATTTTTTTTCATTTGAATACTTAATCATATCGATGATTCATTAGCGGAATTTCAATTGGAAAACAAATGCTTTTTTTGACCCACTAAATCTTAAAGCCAGCACACCTATTGTCTGTGAACTTCTGCTGATATGATATGTGCTCTCAAATTAATCGCTCACTCGTACTCGCCTAGTTTAATTTTTCCCCATCGACATAATCAAATTTCTTGTTCTTTTTTTTTTCATATACTTAGCAGTCTGCTTATCGTGTATATTGTTGTCTATATATTATTATTAAATAACAAATAATCTGAATTTGATTTAGTTAAATTTTCGTTTACGCCACAATATCTCTGACCACTAAAATATTCATATTTCCTTGTCGAATGACATGATACAAATCTGATATATTATGATAGCTACCGTTTTAAAATAAATTTTTGTTTCATGCCAGGCAGCTGGCGTAATTGTGTTTTGGGTAAAAATTGACTTTTGCTCTTCGTGTGATTTTCCCAGAAGTAAATGGGTATCATTTTGTGCCACATATGTTTACAGTTTATAATCTTTAAAATATAGTTTATGTAATCCAGTGGCTAAAGCATGCATTCGTTTAAGATTGAAATTTCTTTTTCTTTTAAATCAAATTGCATACAGAGTATATTTACTTATTATTTAATGGTATTAATATAGCAATGAACTTGTTTTGTAAAGAATTAAATGATTTTTAAGACTTGAAAAAGCTGATAGTTAGATATAGATGAAGAAAATGTAATCTGGCTTCGATTTGGTCAGTACATTATTTTGCTCTCCTCCTACTCCTCGGGCTGACATTTCTCCCATTCAAACGATGACGGTATGACAACACAATGTGAAATTAAATTCAGTTGAAAAAAAAAAAACGTCATTCGATGCCTCCTATCGTCTGAACTCTAATGACACGTGCAATGATACTGAATGAATATTAATTACATAACATCTCGATTTAAAAATTAAAAATTTTATGTTATCGTAATGCGTTTTAAACAATAGAGTAACCCTTTTCTTATTGATTGACCAAAACCTTCAATTTGGTTTAATTAGCATCAATTCCATTTTATGTGCGAACTTATCTTAATAGTTTATACCAATTGTATTACTCTTGAAAATAATAAGAGTTAGGCAACGATACTTTCTTAAACTCGTTCGGTTTCAGATTTCAATTATGACATTGATGTTTGTCGATGAACTTCTGGCCAGAGTAACTAATCGTGTTTAAGATCTTTGCATTCATTTGCTTTTAATCGACATCGTTCATAGTTCAAATCCTTTGGCTCGACTAATTATGACTCAGTGGTTAATAAACCATTAAAATACATTAATGATCTTTAATTTGACCTATTATCCTATGGATATTGTATTCGCTAGAAATCTTCTAATAATAATCACATTTTCCGAGCTAAGTTTTGTTATAATTTATACTGATTAACATTTGTATTCAATTAGATGACTGTTTAAAATAAAAAAATAATTATTGACGATTAGGGTTTTATTTATGAATTTTTTATTTTTCCGCGCTGCTTGCATCACAATTTGTATAATTGAAAACTATTATTCAATTTAAGATTATACGAAACACATCATCTGTATTTTTAATATTATCATCAGTTCATGTCATCATTTCAATGTCAATGCAAAAATATAAGTGTTCAACAATGTTCAAATTCTTATTAGATCTTGTGAAAACAAAACATGTGATCTAACATTGCTATCATTTCGATAATACAGTATTGTTTTTGTTTTCTTGCGTTACAGAATCGTCACGAAGCAGACATTATCAAAGTGCTGGAATCGTATAAATCTACTGGTCAAGTAATGCGCGTTGTTTTGGAAGCGTTTGTTTTCAGAAAGAAATATTTCGTCGACACATTTCTGAAGACTCTAATGAATTCTCGATTGGTGGACAACGAGTTACGAAACAGTTTTATCGACAAATTAAACAGTATGAATAAAATTCCGAAAAACACCTACACCAAATGGAAACAACAGCAAACAAGCATTTATTTCTAATGAACTTTGGTCGAACGACAATTCATTTGTTCGACAAAAATATTGTGCTTTTCTTATTGAATATATTTTCGTTAATTTTTTTTTATTAAATTTTATACTTAATTATCGACAATAGTTATAAATTTTTTGATACCTTATTTTCACAATACCTGGTTTTATTGCATTGTTTAACCTCAATTGTCGTCACAGAGATAACTCATTTCATATTAGCAAATATCTATTAAAAATAATTACCTATTCAAAAATACTGCTGAATCACTCGTTGGAAATATATCAAACATTCAGTGGATTTCTGTTTTTGCGAAAGAATTTCTCTGCAAAGAATTCGGTTTTACCTTTAACAAAAAATGTGTATATATATATATAAATATTTTAAAATCGAATAAATCGTTTAAAGATTAAACAAAAATAAACGTGGTAACATTTACATAAGTGATTACAAAATTCTAATCGGTTACTCGTGTATTATCAAATAACGTCATTCGATTAGAATTTTTACAAAACAATAAAACACTCGTATTAAATTTAATAATTTACAATATCATGTGTTCAATATTTTCTTTGTTTTTTTTTTAATTTAATTTAATTTAATTTTTTATTATTTTTGATATTGTAATTTATAATGAAAATTTAAGACTTTGTAATAAGGAAAAATAATTTTTAAATTGTGATGTACTCACACGTTTATTGAAAGTCAAAACATTATCACTCGAGTTCAGGCGTTTGTTAGCATTTACTTTTTTTTTTTGCCTCTATATGGAAACTAAAAAAAAATTTAAATTTGTTTCAATACCGTGTAAGATTGATTTACAACATTTTGTTTTGTTTTCAGAAATTCTTATTTTGCTCGTCTTTTTAATATTTTAAATTGCTTTTCTAAAAAATTTTCATTGTTAATATTTTATTTTGTAAAATTTGTTACAAGTCATAAGTGTTACAAGTGTGAAAATATTTAAAAGGATTTCATACATAATCATATCGAAATTTCTGTGAGAATGAATTGAATAATTACTGTCTCTTAAAGTCATAACGATTTACATAGCATTGAAATAGTATTTTTCCAATTTTGTAAATATTTCTTTATAATTTGTCATGTTTTTTCCTGTTTATTTTTACACTTAACAATTATTATTTTATCTAATAATATAATACTATGTGAAATCGATAAAACTAAATCAGAGAGTCAAATAATAAGTTTTCAAAAATAATTATAAATGTGATTTTTTACAAGTTTTTTTCCTTTGACGTTTTCTAGAGCTACAATACCTGAACTCTAATATTTTAACTAACTATTAATATGTAAAACAAATTACAAAACAGAAATTTAACCGTCTCAATGGCGTAGGCAATTATTTCAAGAATTACGGGTCAAAGATAGATTCCAGATGGAAAACAACAAAAAAAAAAAGGAATTTTTTTCACACGATTTAAATATGTATGTAAATAAAAAATACAATATAAGAAACGAGCACGAGTCCTTCGTTTCCATTTGTAGCTTGTGAAAATTAAAGATTAAATATTTATCATTGACCTCAGTGACGGAACTATGGTATTTTATTTTTTTTTATGGACCCCGATAGCAATAATAAATCAATGACTTACAATTATATTGCCTGACATCAAATGTATTAGACAGTGGCTGCAATCCTTCGAAATAACGGCCCACTGATATGATCATCCCCGTTTAAAACATACGTGTTATACTCTATAATATATTGTACATGTAAATTAGTTTGCGAGTGGATTTTAATCAATAATATATAATATGTATTTATATAAGTTATTAAATAATTTCATCGTAAACCTATGTACCGGTGCGTTACTTAATTTAGTCTAGTGCGGTCAACGAAAAGTGACCAAAAATGATTAAGGAGATTTAGGGTACCCCAAAAGGTACTAGAGACCCCCAGGAGATGGCCTGAATTTTAAAGGTGTTACTCAAGCAGTATCTTTACCCTGGGATAGCTGTTTCTATTTAATTATGCGATGTAATATAATTTAAATAATAATATAAAATGCTGGGAACTAGTGCCTGGGTGATGGTATTTGCTATGCTATTTTGGCCGTTTCTATTTGTTAGAACTTCAACGTTTAAAATAGAATATACAGGGAGGGCTCCCCAATGCCCAAATAATACAAATATACTTATACTATTTTTGTTACGTCCTGTTTATTAATTAAATAAAATACAATTCAAAATGCCTACCTATAGTAGACTTGAACCATTGGTTTCGATTTCATCACGAATCAATGTCTAAGAACTAAGACAACCTCCGTGACTCACGAGTGTAGACCAAAATAATATTTGATTATCTTGAGGGTCGTTGGTATTTCAATATATCTTTTACTCTCAAGTAAAATAGGTAAGTAGACGACACGGGACGCAGATTGCTTTTTCGTGATTTTTCTTCGAGTCTTTTGGAATGTCAACCTTTAAAAAAAATAAACTCATTAAAAACCAAGTGGGCACGTCATCGTAGTGATGGAGTGGGAAAAAAAACGTTCGTTCTCGCGTGTTTAAACACGTTTTGTTTCCGTTTTAGCCTTTTAGGTCGTAGCATTTTCGTAAAACGTTTGAGTTTTTTCTTTTTCGATGATTCGATATCGACTGCCGGGCAGATAATGAAGATATCAAATTGGGTTTTTTTTTTTTTGGAAAATATGAGGTCGTTAATATTAACTTTGAATTTTTTAATCCATTTGTCGTTTCTTCACGATATTGTTATATCGAAAGTCGAAATATTCGTACGTGATGTCTGACCACTGCGGTCGATGACACGCGGCCGAATAATAACTAGCGATTGTCATTGAAATTCGGCAAATGCCTGTGTAGAGGAAAAAAATAAAAACGATAGTAGTAATTTAAATCGCACGTCCGCCGCCGCCGCCGCGATCCGTAACAATAATAGTCAACTATAATAATTGCTATTGAAATATGTCGAGACTTTTCGAATTTCTTATCGAGCGACTGTGGGTTTTTTTTGCGCGCGCGCGATACCGCCTGCCCGTCTGCAACGGGCAACCAATTATAATAACGCCATTTGATTATTATAGAACAAATACAAGAATATTCATAATCAATGTCAATGTATTTAATCTGTTCTGCGCTAATACCTCTCTTTCGGAGATTATTTCACGGTCATAATAACGCGCAGAATTTAACCTGTCCCGTGGCGGCCACAATTATTATTATTATCGTAATAATGTGGCCGCCCGCGTGAATTTTACGATTTGCCATACTATTATAATTTATAGGTACTCATATTGTGTAATATGTGTCATACGTAAACATTTCGGTGAGAAGTACACTATAATATGCGCTTTTGAAAATCGAAAACTTAACGCGGTGTGGACAAAGTTCCCGGTTTCGATCTCATTAAAATCGCCTCGTCTCGCTTCCCATTTAGCCACGTGATTTGTCAATAATAATCGTAGGTACTTGAATAGAGTCAAACATTTCCCGATTCGTTTGGTTATTTAGAATTACGCCTGTAAATATTTAACTGTTCCTATAATATTTAGCCGTTCGACCGTTATTGTTTTTTTTTTGAAATTTCGGACGATTTTTTCGTCAATCGATATTCGAGTTTTCGTTTTTATTTTCACGTTCGTGTCGTCTTGGGATTGTAAACGGCGTACGACGTTCGATACTCTCTCGTTGCATAACGGTCTCGAACAAATCATCATAAAAACTAGTGCCTTCAGGAACAGGAGAACGTGGGTGGGCGAGTTCGCTAAATGTACATCGGAGTGACAGCACATAGCTCTCGGATCGATTAAAATCCGGTATAGTGTTGACCAAGTTAAGTCAGATAAATCCCACTTCCTAGTCTTTTTACATCTGTCCAATATACTACGGGCGAGTAGCCAAGATTTTTTTTTTTTTTCCTTCTGGAGGGGGTCTAGACAACGTTTTTCTTCGCGCTCCGTTAGGATTGATTTATAGCTAGGGATAAAAAAAAAAAAAATTTCATAAAATAAAAGATAATATAAACTTCTCGTGTTTTCAATAACATTCTACCGTTGGGTACTTAATTTTTATACTATTTTATATAATGCTTTTGTATTGCTTAATAAACAGGGGTCGACTGGTCGATCTTTCTACGAATATATAGGTCGCGATCGTAATAAAAATTAATTTTACCATTATCGGCCGGCGCGTAATAAATAATCGCATAACGCGGATTGCCATAATATTATGTTCGATATGGATATTTTTCGACGAGCAAAATAAAAGTCGTCATAATATTTATTGTATTCTATGCTCATTGAATTATGACGATCTTGTTTTTCCTCTTTAAATCTCCTCCTAGACGTCGTCGTTCGGCAGAGTCGAAGTTTGGAATGTAGCTCGCTCGTTTGAAAAGGTCGCCGACCCCTGTTTTATACCATCAAAACGTATGTTATTATAAAGTATTTTAATTTGTGTTATAATAAGAAAAGTGAATAAAAATAATAGACAAGAAGACGAACCTATGGAGGAGCACGCCTTTCTGTACGATTTTCACGCGACCGAGCATTTGATCTTTCGTTTGTAAATTCTTTAAATAATAATTAATATAATAAAAAAGGCTAGTATTTTTCATAGAGTTGCTTCGATATTTTATGCAGAAAAACATTATGTCATCGATTCACACCTACCTAAACGATTAATTATAATTTAAATATACAGAAAAAATTGATTAGATTCGTGTTCCATGTGGCTATGTTGATTATTTTGCAACAAAGACATGATTATCAGTTTCGAAATTCGATCGCATTGTTCATACTACTATTAGTGGTAGCATTTATCCACAGGCCTCTAATACATTTGTAGAACAAAACGACGAATCGTGAAAAATAATTTAAATAAAACATACAAAATAATTAGATAGCGCGGTGAATAATTTAAAATCACTGCGATTAGTACGCGACCGAAATCGTACAAACACAATTAACAATGCGAAAATATCTCGCGACTAAATTAGTATGACTATTGGTTATAGGACAGAGAAATGTGTTCCGCATAGTCAAAGGTCTGATTTCAAAAGCTAACATAAACCGTACACACGTTGTATATAGTGTAAGACGAAACGAAACAACTTCGATTGAATAATGAAAATCGAGAGATGATTATTTAGAAAATCAATTCTAAATAAATCGGAATAATGAATAGATAGACGAAAACAGGAGCGTAAATTTAGATATTCCGTTAGTAGGTCTATAAGAATATCGACGCCCTTAGACTATCTAAAACTTTATTCTATTTGTTTATGAGAATTCCTCAACGGTAATTTTGAGAAGGGACTTTTAAAACTTGTCGTTGACTTTGTTATGAAATATAAAGTTAAGATTTAAAATCACAAGCATTACATATATATATATAAATTTCGATACAAGCGTTCAGAAATTTTTGCTTGTACTATATGATATTATTAAAAAAAATAAAAAAACCAGAATAGCATAATAAATGATTATTGTTAATTTTTATGAATAATCTTAAGAATGAGCCAACTTTCAAAATTTATCGCTGTTGACACTTATCTATATTATAAAACTGCATGTAAATATGCCACTGGACAAAAATGTTTATCGTTCGACGGTAAGTGTCTCAAGTTTTGCATTGCAATGCATATTATTCGCGAGGCGACACGAGGCGACACGGATTGTAGATACGTCTCGTGGTAACGCTAAGTACTAAATGGAATGAATAAAAAAAAAAAACTAAGAGGAAAAAACCGAAGAAAGTTAATATTTTAAGTGAAGTAGTATACTCATACGGTTTACCAGTGTAGTGATGAAATAATGAGTGAATGAAATTCTCGTCGGGGCTGATCTAATAACACCAGTAAAAGATGCATTGCTCGTATGATTCGTGGAGCAGAAAGGGATTTGGAATGGAACAGAGTAAATGGGTGGTGAATAAATGATATATATAAATATATATATGACGAGAACAACTTCAAAGAGTACCGAAAGATTCGGAAAATCCTACAGTCGAAACGTATAGAGAACTAAGTTTCGAGTGAAATGACGGTCGATCGAAAAGAATTAAAACTGTAAATTAAACGACACGAGGAAACACGAGAAGGACACGTGTGGTACCTACTCGTTTCTCGATTGTGATGCGTGGACAAGATTGACAATATTGTAAATCATCAATTTCAAACGCGATAAAATTTATCGTCCTTTATTGAACGTTATTATTATTTAAAACGAACCTTGGTTAAATAAAAAACAGAATTTAATATAGCAGCAAGTGAAGAAAAAACCGGTCGACGACTTTGAATAAATTATTTTAGCAATGTAGGCCTACAAAATCAAAATACGTTTAAAGCAACGTTTAAGCGAGATATTTGAAAAAGAAAAAAAAGAAAAATCCATACGTCCGCGGTGATAACTGCACGCGCAAATGTGTCTTTCCTAAATAACACGAACGGGCGATATGATGGTATAATAAAAATGTGCGCGGAAAAAGATAAGCAACTTACGTCGGTAAAAATTTCTTAAAATCGTTAAAATCACCCAGCGAACGCGACGACTTAAATCTTGATTTCTGAGCGCGATCAATTGATTTTCATCTTTGCTCGACAGCTATAGTAAGCACGCGGACACGAAGTAACATTGCCAACCTATTTCTCAAACCGAATACAAATTTTTGTGAACGAATAACAACGGTGTGGGTGTCGCCCCTGAAAAAATGCCGCTTAAAATACACTTGCTGGTTTGTTCGCGGAGAAAATACAACACCGAGTTCGTTAATTTTGTTTTCCGCGTTGTAAACTAAAAAGTAAAATACCGATTACGTTCGTCGACGGACACTCCCGTCGGTTCGGCAACTCAATACACCAACGCGAACACTGTGCTGTCTACGCCGCGGCGCGCGAAAACGCAGACCTACGCGACGGGTATTTTTATATGAAACGTCGAAACGTGTCACTCAGTCGTGTCTGAGAGGTAGAAAAAAAAAAAACAAAAACGAAATAAAAAAAAAAACCAATCGGTCGGTGAAATGTGAATATTTTCGAAAGGTTTGCGATATTTGGTCGTGTTTATTATAAGTTCGCTCGTTCGTAACCTCACGACGACGACGACGACGTTAAAACGGACATTGTAACACAACGATAGCCGTACAACACGAAATATAATAACAATAATAATAGTAATGATAATAATAATTTATACTCGAATCGTATGATAATATTGCGACACGAGAATTTTTTTCGTCCGTTACGATTCGATTACTCGAAAAACCGGGCTCCACGACTTCGGAGAGTTATCGATATTTTGAGCGTGTAAATAACAAAACTATTGTACGGACGCGAGCGATATTCGTGTTGGAGACTTTTTCCAGTGCCCTAAAACACGATTTTAGAGAAGTCCCAACCCGGAAAACGCGCGATAAAACACTGACCTAGAGAGTCGTCGGTGAAAAATTCCCGAGTCGGAACGAAAAACGGGCAGGATTTTTTGAGGACGCGAGGAGGCAATAAAATATTAGCATTTCGGGAGAGCTCAATACCTGTTTAACAACAACAATAATCATACGATTAGAATTTCATATTATGTGTTTTTTTTCGACCATTTGTCGTTAATTATAGAGGACTTGGAAAATTACAATAAATGCACAAAGCTTTTCGATAAATTATTTATATAATTCTAAATATTATGTATTATTAAGATTATGTTAAAATAATAATAAGATATTAAAACGAATACTCGCACACGTTCTTATGTGTGGGAAAACAAATTTTAAAATAAAATGTAAATTTTATTGGATTATTTTGAGCTATATTTAAATCGTGTAAGAGTTGTAGTACAGCAAGAGACCAATAGGTGCCCCCTTTAAACCTGTCACAAAATGATGACTCGTTTTTAAATAGTAAAACTATAGTCCCTTCGGAGAAATCTGACGGTAAGTGTTTATAAATAAAACTATTATTTACTCGAGAAAAATTGATATTAAGTAAATACTCATGAAAAAAAAAAACAGATGTTCGTGAAATATCGCGAATACACTGCAAAGTTTATCACGTGTACAGCAGCGTTTTTTTTTTTTTTGTTGCTTTCAATGGGTACGTTAAAAACTAGAAACCGCCTCGGGCGAGTTACGGTTTATATGGGTCTTTTGAAGGTGCCAAGCTGCCACCCGTTGTGCGAACACGTAACGGCAAAATTTATTGTATTAGAATTAGGTAGGTATAGGTGCCTACGAATACGGACGACGACCGGGAGAAACACGCGATTATATCTAATGAATTTTTTTTTACATTGTATTTTTCCATATACGTGATAAAGGTGTAACTCACGTGTGTCTTTTTTCGGCGAAGACTCGCATGTCGTATACACAATGTGACTTCACACGAACGTTAAGGGTGTGTGTTTACCCGTGAGCGGCTAGCGGCACACGCGGTGTGTCCTTTTTTTCGACGAAATGAAATCTCTCGGAGGATATTTTCGACGCAGGCGACATTGTGTATGAAATTCGTGCTAAACAAGACAAACAACCGTATTATTAGTATAGTATTTCTTCGATTTTCGGAAGAGAATAAAAAGATTATCGTAGAAAAAAATACTCGACCTCTGTTGGAAAACGTATTTTTGCTTTTTATTTATTTCGCTCACGTCAAAGTCACGCAATTTGAGTGTTGCTGTTAATTATTTCATATATTGCTAATTTCGTGCTTTTATTGGTATTCGTATCTCGACCGAGTCGGCGACAAAAACATTATTATTTCTCGTACGTCGTGTAATCTCTTCTCGTTTTACGCTGAAAAAAAAACATTCGTATTTTAAAAATCAAAAATATTTATTACCAGGTATATTTATGTCTCGCCAAAGTACACCGAATTATTCGCGCCGTTTTTATATTGCCTATCACTTATTCCCGAGTTCATTCGGAACACGGGGAAAATTGCGTGTCGATATTGTGTAAAATCGCTAAAATCAACGGAATCGCATTTAAAATTTTTCGATTTCAACTCACACTTTCGCGAAACGTAGTTTTCACTTGCTTGGCAACTAATAATTCGAAGGATATATAGGAAAAATTTGCCTACGCATCATGCGAATCCTATAATAACAACACAACTGTAGTCAATAAAATAATACGATGAATGTATGATTTGCAAACGCAAATGCGACAACTTGCGACAGCGAAAACCCTATTTCACCAGTGATTACCAAGCTACGGACGAGAAATTCCTTTTGAAAATGTTTTTATTCGAGTAAAAACAATTAACGAACTGATTTTGTGGTATATATTATGTTATTATTATTATATTATACGTTTATACGACTGTAGGCCATCGCTTCGTTACATTTCATTACTCACCGAAATTATAGATTACAAAGCAATATTATTTCGACGCGATAAAAAACGAAATCTATTATACTCGTATATATGAAAAAATATTCTACATAAAGTCTATTATAATAACTGTAATATTTAAGAACAGTGTACATAATATATTAAGTTATAATTGCTATTATTATCAGACTTTGTCAATGATGCGTTTGTAATTTTTTGTTTAGTTATTATTGTATCTATATTACCGCGTAAAATACAATTCGTTTGATTTCAAGTAATTAAAATACATTTGTGTGTGTGTGTGTGTGTGTGTGTGTGTGTGTGTGTGTGTAATTTAGAGTATTCATTTATAAAAGTAATTTTCGAACATTTTTTTGTTTAAGAGCGATTTGTTCGTAAAAAATGTATTTGGAATCTATTTTACTTAAAAAGACGATAAAGATATATATTATTATATTTAGCATTGCTCGAGACTCGTGCGAGTGGAACGATGAATATAGTTCGGTACTTATAAGTTATAATATAATATTTACTCTATATGTCTGCATTAGGTACGTTCGACATGGTATAAAGTATAAACAAATATGTTATACGGTTGAACAGAATATTGCCGTGCCTTCTAGCTTTTATTATTGTCATTTTTAAATTTTCTCTAAAGCGATTTCAACGTGCGTTTAATAAAAATTCGCAGTCCTCATTATTAACGTTTTGTTGTAAAAAAAAATAATTTTTTCTCTCCAGGAATCGCGCGCTCTGTAGCTCGCCACCGAGCCAGTAAAAATACGTGAAATTGTTAAATATTAATTAATTCATATACGTTCCGTTCGGATAAAAATACTCGAGAAGAAATCATCACGCATTGTTGTATTATATTCAAAAGACATAATAATAATAATACGCGCATGTGTGTAAGCGGCGGCGCGGCGGCGGCTGCGTGTTTATCGAAGACCGCTAGACAATAACTAATAACTAATAAGCACGCGAATTTTTTTCCAAACGGCTTGTCAGAAACCTACGGCATTTTTTCTCAGCAAGAAGAGACCGAAGAAATAGCGGAATAGACGAAACCCGGTTAGAGGTTAGCACACGCTAACACGAAATTATTATTATTATTATTATTTTACCTATAGAGCAGGTTAGGTAGGTTAGGTATACGTAAACATGTATACACACTATATATTATACGAGGATATATATAATAATATAGTACATAAGAGGCGCACATATATATGTATAAAACGCGCACGCGGACGACCGTGCGATTACCATTTTCTCTCTACGGGTGGGAATGCGAAAAAATAAAATTCGCCTCTCTCTCCTTCTCTATCTCTCTCTCTCTCTCTCTCTTCTTCTCCGTCTCCGTTTCCTCAGCTCAGTTTGTATACAATATAATACGAGTATTCATGGCATTCCGCAAACCAGGTCAGCGGTCGCATTTAAGATGCAAAATGCGTCGCGGAGCGCTTTTATTTATAATAATAATACTGTTATCGCCGCGCACGAGCTACTCTATATGATATTATATATATTTCGCGTGGACTCGCCCAGGCCATCGCGTACCCCGCCCGCGTATTATTATTAACAAAATTTAGGCAATTATAATAATTATTTTTTCATAACACAAAGGGAGACGTCGTCGTCGTTTTCACAAATCAGCAGAGTAGACCGATAAACTCTGATGGTTTTTTCAAGACAAAACAAAATTCGTACTCTCTTAATACGTATACATATGCGATCGTTTTGTTCTCAGATTGGGTTGTATTTATTAATCAGACGTTCGGTTTTTTCGTATCACTCGGATACTCAATAGTCGGAGCCAGCGTATTTGATAAACGTACGCAAATCTCGACAGCGATAACATTTTAAATTCCATGTAATAACCGGCGAGATCGGCGTAACGCGACGGAGAAACCGCCCCGGAGACGTGAACGGAGGGTCTAACATGATTTATACAGGGTGTTTCGCAGTATTTGTCTCCGCATATAACTTCTTATATCGATACCATTTTCTTGTTTCTTATTTTTTTCTTTGAGTAGTAAGTACTGAGTAATTTACTCTAGTAAGGGATTTGGAATTCCGCGTCATTTGAAAATCCGAAACAGTTAATTCATAGCGACGAAATTGTTTTACCGGCGTCCAGTGCTCGAGAGAAAGTAAAACTAAAAACCAACGCGGTTGAATGAGAAATCATATTTCGAAATCACTTACTTTTTGAGGATATAAGTCATAGACGGGAGCAACGCGGAGACACCCTGTACACGCGCGCATACGCAGTATATAGTGTAGAGAGGAAGGGGTGGATCGAGGAAATGCACGCAGCACAGTGAAAGGGAAGGATCGAGGAACAAAAAAGAAAAAAAAAACACTCCGTCGTCACAAACAAAAGAAAACGAGTAACGACCCGTAATAAACTTAAACGTACGCGTACGGTATTATATTATATTATGCTCATAGTTTGGTACGGTTCGAAGTGATTATTATTTCGTATAGAGGTATGCCTACGCGCATCGTTCGGGATAGAAAAAAAAAACACGGCCTGGGGGCGCGACCGCCCCGTTTCCTTTTTGTACGCGCTCGGCATCTCCAGAAACCACTGCTGGCCGCGTCGCCTCGAGTATTCAACAAACGAACGTCGTGTATAATATATTAATGGCTTGAATTCAAAGGGGGGTCGGCTTTTTTCTTTTTTTTTTTTTGTCGATTCGTTTTGAAACGTTTTAGGAAATCGCCGTTTCGTCAACAACCGTACACCAACGACGACGCGTAACGATTGCAAAACGAACGTTATGCGTTTACCCATACAAATATAATACATTAAACACAGCATTTGCATCGTAGGCGTAACTGGGAATGGGCTGTGCGAGCTCGAGCACCTCCGGTGTTTCTGGACCCCTTTCAAAATCGTTATTTACGACTTTTCGGCCGCACCCCGTATTTTATTTCCCAAACGGTTCGCGCTTTTCCAAAACATATAATCTCTACTCCACCCGCCCGCGCACGTTTGTGATTCTGGCGGAAGGTGAACATACTCTATTCGAAATTAGGGCCGCGTGTTGATCTTCAACAAACTGCAGTGAATCCTTTCGCAGTAAATACAACAGCGAACACAGTAGTTCATCTCAAAACACGTATACTGGTTGAATAAACAGTCTGCGACGCAAATAAAACCTCGTTAGTCATATGAAGTTAGTCGTTCTATGAAGAAGTACAACTCGCGCCCGAACGGGGGGGGGGGGGGGGGGGGAAACTGGAATTCGTAAAGGACTATATTATAACTTTTATCGAAGAATAATCGTTATGTTCAAAATATTTTCGGTCGGCTGCGTATCTCGAAATGATTACATGAAAAGACAAAAAAGTCGCCTGAAAAAACTGTCTATTTTGAATTAACAAACAACAATATGCTCGCCCGATCAAATGCTTTATACTATTATGAATTATAAACGTTCAATAGTCCCAACGCGTAGTCAAAAACATGATTTTAAATTTATGAAAAATGAGAGCCGTTAGGGAATTTACGATTCGTAAAGACGGGGGTCGAATGGGAATAACAGGAGCCAAATGGGGTTGCGCCGATTTTTTTCACACACACAACAAAATTATACGTACGATTATCGTACGGACTTTTTTTTAGCCATTGACGTAAAACCGCAAATTCGTCGAGTAGAAATATCGGAATTCAGAATCGCACTAAAATACGATTTCAGTCGCTAAACGAGTATTCTTTTCATAACGACGTGAAAATATACAAAAGACGTTTACGATGTGTGGCAAAAGCTGAATATATAATATATAAGTGGTGCGTATAGAGTTTGGATTTTTCAAAAGAATCAATAGCGACGGCATTATTTGTACAGTCCATTATATTTACGACCTGCCTATAAAATAAATTCAGTGGAATCGATTTGATAAACGTTATTAAATAGGTACTTATTTCAATATGTTTTATCGTGTTGAATTTGTATATTAAAATTTGCTACAACTATTGTTATTAATTATTGCGATTAGTGATTCTTTAAATTCGTTCTGAGAAATGTATTGTTACACACTGCCCGAAATCTCAAACGAGACTCTGCCGTGCACTCGTGTATAATAATAATTAATAATAATACTGACAATTACTATCGTATAATATTATACAAATGACAATCGTCGACTATCGACGAAAAATATACCGTAGACCAGGGGTCACCAAATAAGGAGAGAAGAGACCGATAATTTTAACGCGGTATCATTACGCGCGATTGTCGTAACAATTTATGTTATAGGTAATTTCATATCTTTGAGCATCTATTCAAATGGAAATCATTGAAACAGATGAAGTCCTAAACGATTTTTCCAATGAAATTTAAGTACAAGTAATAGATGTGAATTTATATAATATTTAGTGTAAATCATAAAATGTACTTACTTGAAATGTATGGATTGCAGACGAGTAGTTTGGAAATATGGTGTTATGGTTGAGTTTAAAATAGGTTGTATTTTGAAACGTGAGTGGGCTAAAACGTTTTCGGTTAGGTGAAGCTTCAAGTGAAATTTCCCGGGCCGGTCTAGATGAACAAATTTTTGTAAATTGTTGGCGGAAACGTTTTGCCGTGGTCGAATGTCACTTATGTTTGTACAGCGAAATCGTACGGATTTGTGAATCTATAAAACAGTGAGAAATAAAATTAATAAAATAAAATAACCTAATAACGTTTGTACGACAATGTAAATCGGCAAGACACCTACTGGCATGTAAAGAGTAAAAAACAATGATTATCAAGTAGGGTAGTCATTAGTAATAGAGGTGATATTTTATGCAAGACCCCCTACAATTCGATCAAATACTTAAAAAAACTAGGTGTATGCAATTTCGTCTCGATTACTCAACCGTAAGACGTGCCCCAAAGGGCTAAGAATTTGATCTTTGGGGTAGTTTTTCAGTTCTTTCTCAGTATCTCGAAAACTAATCTACTCACGATATAATAATGTATAGAACATTTTTGGGAAAAAAACCGAATTTCCTGTAGAAATATTATGACAGTTACGAGCTAATATTTTACGATTAATTAGGTAATAAAAAACTAATATGTATTAATTTAAATTGTGAATTATCACAACCTATTTAGCGATCATCATCCCTGTGTATAAGCGGGTGGATTTCGAGTGCACTCCGATAATGAGGGACCCGCACGTATTATAAACGATGATAACCACGCGCGTGCTGGTGGAATCGGTTGGGGTGGGACGCGCGCGTTTTTCACACGCGCTTTCGCAGTCCCTTTGGGAATAAAAGTCTCGTTTCACAACGATTACAATATATTTCAATATACGCACTATACATACCCGCTCGTTTTATAAAAAAAAAACATACGCTCGCACGCGCGTTTAAATATTCCAATGTACTGCGGGTACATCTTTTAAATAAACGAAGCGTTAATGGGGGAGGGGGAGGTGGAAAATATAGTGAAAAAAAAAAAAATGTTTAATTCAGGGGTTTGGTGTGTACGAGTTCCCACACGCTCGATATGGTAGGTAAACCGTCGGACGTCCGTATAAGTTCCTGCACGGCCTACGCCATACACGATGTAAACATATTCCCGCGTGTGTAAGTTCCCACACGGAGATGAAATTATACTTACTGCAGATACGCACAAGTGCACGAAGAATTCAACAGTAATTAGACGTAAGCGTTAAGTTATAATGCAATGCCAAACGCGTTATTCGCATCGTATAAATAATAAATAAGTCGTCTAGGAAAGTCTAAAGTCAATGTCAATAATATTTACAAACTCGTGTCGATACAATTACTGCGTCCGCGGTCGTGTGCGTATCGAGTCAGGAATTTTATTACAAAATCTCAAGTCAGCGAAGATCACACGGAGCTAGGGATCAGATAGGTGTGGGCTCAATTATTGTTCAGAAGGGTTAATTTGAATATTTGATTATGAATATGTGTGCTGCCCGTGCGGGAGGCCACGAGGGCAACTCGATAAAATATTTACTAGCAAATGTTGTAGTTATGTGCCAATGCCTATAAAAGCTAAAATATGATAACTGATAAGACATAATTATTATAAAATATCGAATTCTACGAGTGTGCAGCACGAAATCATTAAAAATATTTTTATTTTTTTTTATATACGAACGTTATGAACGTCGGACGCGGCAGATTAACTGAAACTTCATAGTGTAGACATCGGTACAGGTGATTATAGAGTGCGGTCGATTGGTTTTTAATAACGTTATTAAGTGTTCCGCGTGTTTAGAATTTTTTGATCTAATTACGTATGGATTTACGAAATTAATCTGCATTCGATAGAAAAATGTCGACGGTAGTTAAAAATATAACATTTCGAACAGAATTATGCAACGTTTGTTCATAATAATATGTCTGAACCAACGTACTACGGCGCGTGTATATACATCGCGCGCAATGAATAATGCATAAAATATATTATATTGTACTTAACGTTATTTAACCATTACTCGCGAATCGGTACGCGAATGTTTTTTTGAGCTAAAAACTTGTTTCTGAACTCGAGTGAGAAACAAACGAATTTATTCGGAAACTCGGCAGGTGTAGGTACCGTATTCAGGACCAGTAATACTGCGACTGCGGGAGGACATTATTTGTTGACCCCGTTTCGAGCGGGCTGTTTGTAACGAATGCGTAGAAATAATAATAATTGCTCGAATTATCTGCTTGTGCATCGTTTTATCATTGCCGTAACGAAAAATACAAAACCATTCCGCCGTATGACAATCGTCGAATCATTATATTATATTATGTGTACCGTTAAACAAGTGAAATATTTAATTTGGCCAATACGATTTCGAAACGTCTCGAACGCGCAAAACATAATATTATGTATATTCGAAAATATTCGCGAATTATATTTTCATCGGTTGTACTTTGCGCGTGGTAAATGTAAAATGAAATATAAACATATAATATCGGCCTGCGGGCTGGTCGCCTCTGAGTGTACGAGTTATGATAATATATATTGAAATATAAACTAATCAAAAACGTTCTATGATTTTATTGAAAAGCATGTGTTGAATGTGCAACAGGTGCACATCCTGCACCGCGGGATCTATGAACTTCACGGCAATTGTTGCTATCAACGTAATATACATATGTATAGTATATAGACTACTGGAATAAGGTAATAAGTACATAAATAAAATATTTCGTTTAGATACTGACAAAACCACAAATTAAAAAAAAATATAAACCACTATTAATCCTTGAAAACAAAAATAATCACCTCAAATAAATTTGAGCGTCCGTTCTGAAATGATCATAGAACAACAATATAATTAAGTTGTTGGATAAAAATTGATGTGAAAATGATTTTATACCCAGAAGTACTATACATTACGTCGATGGATTTGTAATGAATTTTATGGAACTTCGATGAACTCGTATGTCGTACATTCCTTAGAGGTATTGATTGTATTGTATACACACAATTACACATATACAATACATGTGCACTGCAGTACTACACAGTTATTAATATTTAATACGCATAGCTGGCTTCGTTTTTTATTATAGGTACATAAAGTATAATTCCCGCAGATAGATTTTAACGACTTTTTTATTTATAATATTATTCTCTTATTAAATTGCAATATTATACACTAATACGTTATTTTAATATCATTTAAACGATTTACTTACCCCTTCTATAAGCTTGGCTCGAGTTTTCAACATAGGCGAGCATCCAGGATTTTCGTTTGGGAAATTGGTGTTAATATGACTTGCATTTTTCAAGTATTTGCAATCATTTTCTATGCCTATATTAAAATATAACATGTTTTTTAGTATTTTGCGAGTTGATATACTCAAAATTATACAACGTTCACATAAATATTATTATATAAAAGTTGAATCGGAAGAAACTCGAGTACCAAAGCCTTCGCCCTAGATGTACCATTGCTTAGAGTAGTTGAGTTAAAGGTATGGAGAAAGTTATTTACACAGGTTCGCGTCGAATTATTAAGTAATTAGCAAACAGTAAAAGTATAATTAATATTATTGAAATAATTAAATGGGTATACACAAAGTCTAATTACTATGACATACATTTAAGTATCAAACATATGCAAGTAAAATTCATTATATAAATTCACAATTAAATATGCAATAAAATAATGTTTTATCGATACTATTAGCTTTTTGTTTTTAAACATGTTTTTTCTTTACGAGTATGTTGTTAAAGTATTCAATTATTTAGGACCTAAATAATCAACGAGCTTTTGGCTTACACTTATTTTATTGAAAACGTTTTGACGTAATTTAACGTTTGTTAAATCGATAATTAAATCTATAATTATTATTATTGTCTATAGGAAATTCTTTTGAAATAAAAAAAAAATAACAAATTTTTTTAATGTAATAAATTAACTATCTACCAAGTTCTTTAAAGTCGTCTTCTATAGATAAGGTTAAATTTTTTTTTTAAGGCAAATGTATAATTATAACTTTATTTAAGTAGGTACATAATTAATATAGTTTTACGTCCAGGTCGCTATAATATTATATTGTTTGACTCGAAAATATATATAATTGTAATAATAGGTAATTGGGGATCAAGACAAATATCGTTAATTATTCGCGCCACGGTTTCTCCCAAAATATTAGGTTTTAATTTGAACATTTTATTATTTACATTAGTAATAGTTGAAATCAACAATGATTATTATTGGTATACGCTTTTTACATTTTCACGCCTAATCAATTTAAAATAGTTAAGACTTCGGAATTTTTTTATCAATAAATTAATACTGTATGATCGCAGTTGTTTGATAAATTAATTTTAATACGTTAATTATTATTTATTTTTTTTTATGTTTCTGTCATATACAATGTGTGTACAGTGTGCAGTGAACGGTGGCGTGAATTCGTTCGGTCTTTGAGTCAAATCTTATATTATTATTAGCACCACGTCTATATAGGAATTCTGGCCAAATTTTAAGAAGGCGATGATTTTTTTTCGTTGAAATTACCAAACATATTAATATCATTGAAAAGGTGAAAAGAGAATTATGTGTATTTGTCGGAGTGATTCGCTTTTATTCAGAAAAGTATGATGCTATAAAGCAGAAATTGTAATGAGTTACAGAATTATTTCATTAAAAATAAATAAAAACATACACTTAAAAAAAAAATATTTTTTTTTTCATTCCATGATATATAAAATAAATGTTGTGATTGGAAATTATTGTGTCAGAGTTTCTTAGTCAGGTTAGGTTATTCCAAGAATACAAGTGAGACACCACCTCATTTGCCCCTCATCTAAAGTCACCACTAATTATATTTTATACAGTTGATGGGATGTATTGTGTGTGTGAAACAAAGTTTGCCCAATTTCAAAAAACAAAGTAATATAAATATAATAAATCAATCTAAATTATACGTAATTAAATTTGAAAACTTAGTTTAGTGTTGTTTCGTTAGATTATAGTTGGGCACCTACTTTTATTAATTATAGTACGAGTAATTTAGCGAAATAATTTTTCTTCGTCATTTATGAAAATAATTATTCAAATTTGAAAAAATATCGTGTTCTTTGATAGTGTATAATTAATATAAAATGCGGATAATAATGTAATATAATATCATAATATTAGCTTACACGGCGTCCGGGCGTCCCTATTTTATGTAATTTCTCGCCATCGCGTCACGCTAATAACGCCTCGAACGATGGACGATTTACACAACAAACAGATACTAACATTTGGTATTTGGGGAGGGGGGGCACTCTCACAGCTCCTCCCGAAATTTTTTAGAAAATAGATTTCTAAATAGAAAGTTTCATTTTAAATATTATGAGTATGACTTTATAAGTATCAACAGAAATCATTTTGTCACGTTAGCAATAGCACCCAATGGGACGGCGGAAGATTTATTTACTTATTTACACGACAAACGAATAGGTACTTACGAGTTTTCCGCCATTTTTTTGATTTTCCTCGGCCAAATTTATGGCGAGAAGCTCGCGAAAGTTGAAGTCAAACGACAAAAGAGGTGTAGCAATGTATTTTACTAGCTGACACGGCAAACGTTGTTTTGCCATGTGTTATATTTCTAGTGAATTTTGTAGTATAAAAAATAACCGACTTGTTGTAAGTGTGTGGCGGCGTCTAATACGATTGAAAGAGGAATGGAGCGCGCGCGCGCACGCAATTTCGGTAAAAATTATGTGTAATAATATATGACGTTGCAAAATCCATAGCTTTTGGTAAACATCGTCGGGTTTTCGCTTTGATTGTATACGCCTATCGAGCTTATCGACCAATGACAATAGATTTGCATGCGATCGTATTCGACCGTCCAATGAAAAAAGTTCTATTGTATTCGTTCTGTTGTTCATCGCACGCACGCGATTTCGCTAAAAGTTATGTAACAATATGATATTGCAAAATCAACACCATTTGGTAATGATCGTCGGGTTTTTCGATGACATAATCAAATTTATTTTTATATATAAAATGCAAATTACCGCGCGCTCGCTGCTGATCGTCGCGATCTCGAAATCTAGCCCGTGAAAAGTTTTTCCCTTATATGAGGGAGAAATTACTTGCTTCGTTTTCGAAGTGTCCGCGTTTGTCGTCGTCTCGCGAATCGTTTTTGGACGGTATAGACTCTATATTATTTAATCAGTACCATTAAAAATGTATGCGGCCCGCGAGTAGTTTTCAAAGTTATTATTTGGCCCTTTTTAAAATCCTTGTGGGGACCGCTGGTATAGAGGGTGACGGGCGGCGACCGGTCCGGTCTAGGTCTGGGAAATCTAGGCGCCGCCGCCAAAAACAAACAACGAAAATTCAATCGATCGTATTGTATGTTTCTCGAATTTCTCGGGCTGAAAAAAATGCATAAACATAAATGTCGACAGTAACAATTTTTTTTCGTGAAACTGATAATATTAGGTATGCGAATTCATCCCTCGACGGGGGTTTTAAATTATACCCCAGGAACTCGTCATCTGACTGCGGCCGAAATTCACGACGATTCGCGTCCGTCGTGCACTGCTCTTAATATTATTCCTTTCGTCGCATATTGGCGGCGACGACGCGCACGGCACTTATTAACTACTCCCCCATGCCCGCGCACATATTCGACCTTGGCGGTTAATTTCTTTTCCGACTGTAATCTGCGATCTTCTCGCGGCGGCGCGAGTGCGTTCGCCGCGTTGACTTCGAATCGTCTACATTGTAAGGGCCGAAATGATAAAAACAAACATTTTGAGTGACGTAACGATAGAAAGAGTAAAAAAAAAAAATAAAAACCATCACCGATGTATTTCGACTTTGAGACGATTTTTGTAATCTGGCGAATTAACTGTATAATATTTCACGATCGAGAGTATTTTAAAATCCCACGGAATTCTTATCTGGGCCCGCGGATACCTGCAGTATCGTCGTCGTTCATTATGCGCCCTCCCTTTCCGTCGATATTTTTTGTACTTGCGTCAATACCATCCCGAGTTCTTCGATTCCATACAAAACTAACGGTTTTTACAAATCAATATGATTGTATCGTATTTTTACCGCGTCGATTAAATAATCAGACTAACGTCATCGCGATTGTCTGCACCGATATCGCGCGAGTTGTTTATTATTATTATTATTATTATTATTACTGTAATTTTTTCTAGTTCTTTTTTACGCGCACCGAATTACGCCCGCGGTTACACATGCGACATACAGAGTGTTTCGCGAATATTTTCAGCGACTGCAGTCTGTAATATTGTAATATGACACGGGTTCAGCTAGATAGGGACCTAGGTGGGGGGGGCTTAGTCTTCCAAATATTCTATGGCGTAAACACGTTTTGATTTTGTCTATTAGTCATGTTGTGTTGATTCGATTACATAAAATAATCTAATATTTAATCATTAAAGTTTTGTTTTTTTTTTTTTTTACGAAAAATGTAGATAATCACAAAAATACATATTTTAAGGTAGGTAAAACGTCGTAGGTTTAGTTTTACAAAAGTTAGTCTTACGAATTAAATGACATCGTCTTTAGTTTATTAAATTAAAAATTACTTCACTCCCAATAATCCTATATAAAAACGCCCTAGAACATTGCATTTAAATAATAATTATGTTCTAAAACATCATGATATAACAAATCGTCACAAATATTATTTATTTATTTACTTTAGTTGACAATAAACCTATATCTACCTTTAAAACTTTCGATAAATATTCGATTGAAGTTTGATATTAAAAACTGGTTTTGATCTAAAAGAAATCGGATATGGTTTTTTTAAATTTAATTTGTAAGAAGATATTATAATCTAGAATGATCTAAAATTATATTAAAAAATGACCTTAAAACATCGAAAAAAAAATTAGAAATCAAAACTAGTCGTTCGTATTTATATATTTTGTTATCGAATCGTAATTTTAGCTGAAAAAAAATCGTTTCTAATTAAAACGTCTCGGAAAAATAAACGCACGAGTTGGCATCAACACGCGGCTCGTAAATCCATCATTATACATGTCAGGTAGTAGTGATTGGTTAGTCTTAACGTTTTTTTTTTTTTAACGAAAAATTAATTTCGAGTTTTCTTTACGATTATAATATTATGTGGTGCGCGTACGTGATGCGATCGGCGGTCGTTTTCGCGCCGCCGTGTGCTGTGATATCGGTGTATTTATACGATAATAATAATAATAACATGTCGATAAATGAATTTTAAAGAAAATAAAAAAAAAAAACAATCGCGCGATACAAGTAACGTTCGTTCGTTTCCGAGTGTGTCTATGAACTCTGTCACTTATCGGTTTTTTTTTACGCGCAACACACGATATTATTCGACGACAACGCGCGCGTTTGTTTAGTAACCGACGACGGCACGTATATAAATATAAAATACGCTGAGGGGTCAATAATTGAAATTTGTTTTCAAACTCCGTCCGCGGGCGGCTCGAGTTCATTGTTGTATAATACGACCGCAGACGATCTCCGTAATAATAATTTGTCCCCGCAGTGGAATTCACGATTTACTATATCGTCGTATTATTATTATTATTATTACGCTCTCGGCTAGCAGTCGAGTTGACGGTAAATTTTCGAATCGCGTATAATAATTATTGTTGTAAACCGTCGTCGTCGGACGGCCGTATTACTTCGTTTCATGTTGAAATCCCGTCGAGTTCGATAATTTCGAGTGGAAAAAAAACGTTCGATTCGATCGAGTGTTTTACAATAGAATTCGTGGGGAAATAATTTATCGGCAGACCATCAGCTAGAGTAGATTTGGCGACGATACCCAAATCTGTTTTCATAAATCTTATCGCGTCCACTTGGCGTTCGCAATGGAAAACGTCTTAATTCTTAAGACGCTGCAGTGCGACGACTGATGACGGACAAGGAAAATCATCAGGCACTGCTCTCGATCCTCGTAATGTGTTGCAAAAATATCCGTTTTACAATACTGCGTGATTCGAGTCGACTCCGTCGCCCCGACCTGCGATATTATGTTCTCACGATACCAGCCGGTTCTGGACGATTTTGACGGTCGTTTTAGTTTTCGTTAAAACTGTTGTTGCGTCGCCGAGCCTATTTCAAACTGCGTACCTTCGACATGAACTTTGAACACCAAATGGCCGTTTAATTATTCACCATTACGTGCGCATATCGCATTTTAAGTCACCCGGGAAACGGCACGTTGATAATTGATTTATAAACACCGAAAATAAATAAAACGAATTGAACAAGACGGACGATAAATCGTACAAATAACACATTAACTTATTGGATTTACTGATTTCGAACGAGCGCGGGTGACCTCATTATTTGCCCGCCGCTTAAAATAATGTCAAAAATAATAAAAATCATCGCGAGTGGGCCCACACCCTGTAGCTCTGTAGTTTTTAAAATTTTAAAAATATTGTACTCGCACGAGTAACCGAGTTTATACGATATTATAATAGGTAGGTAAATCGTTTTGATTTTTAGACAGTGAAAAATGTGTGTAAAACACGCCAACAATCAGACGTTGACGATACGACGCGTGGTTATCTAAATATATGTATATACTCTTCGACGAAATCCAAAGTGCATTCGTTTTTATAAACCCATTATGTACCGGCGCGATCGGAAGAAGTTTCATAAATCCAATAAATTATATCGGCAACCCCGCAGGACCACACACGGTTTTTAAACAATAAATTCCAGTAATTCCACAACGTTCGGTGTGCGTGTAATAATATAAGCGCGTCGCGGCCGTTCGACGTAAACTATATATAAGTAGTCGCATTCACTATTATAATATATATTATATTATCATTGATTATTATCACTCAAACAGGATTTAACCCTTAAATGCATGACTTTTTTAAATTAAAAGGAAAATGGTTTTTTAAACTAATTTTGAGGTGTAGAATCTAAAAAAAAATAATAAACAATTTTATTAATCAATTTGAAATCTATGGTAAAAATGATTGATTAGTTTGTTTATAACCTCATAGATAGCTTCACATATTCCATATCGATAAATATAATATAGTATAATATCATTTGTAAAACGTGTTGCAAATATGCAACAATATGGGATAATATTAAACTATATAAATACTACATGTGTACGTTTAAAATAATTGAAACGGATCGGTACGGTTTGAATTTTATTAAAATATAAAACTTACACATTTCGCAACCATTATAACGTTGTAAGCTACGCAGACTTGCGTGTCGTGTCATTGTGTATTGTACTAATAATCTGAAAAATACGATGCGCCGATGCATTTGAAAATATAATTAAAAACGAGAAATATCACGTTTTATCGTCGCGTGTGCGTTTAAAATATCGCCGTCGAAGAATCTGTATTGCGTATCTCATAATAACGATATAATGTCGCAAAATGTACACGTCCCCGAATGTTCTAAATTAAGTTTTACGCAGATCTGTGCAATACGTTCCGTAATTAATTATTCTACACGTGTTTATTCGTTAGAAAAAAAAAAAAAAACATAGAATTATCGACGTTGACTCGACAAAGTTTTCAATCCGCTAATCTCGCGATGTAATAATTTCGAATAATTTACCGGACGAGATGTAATGTGGTAATTCGACCGCGGTATTTTTTGTCACGCGAAAACATCACTCAAACCTTTTTATACCGCAGTTTTTTTTTTTTTTCAACAAATCTGAACGTCGTTCTTCATCGTTTTTTTAATATATACACACGCATATATATTATTTTTTTTTTTTCGATATCAGGTATACTCCTCCGTTCGGGTGGTATTAATATTGTGTTTTGAAAAACTATACTCGATTTCGGACTACCGAATGTTCATTATTTGAATACGGAATACCGTGTTATTATATTTTATTCGATATTTCACTTTACGTTCTCTCTCTCTCTCTCTAGAGACTAATTTACAAAGTATTACGTAACAATATTATTGTATACAGCCATATAGGTACTTCCAATCGGGCGAGCCCGTGGTGTATAACGTGAATAAAACAACAAAGGTCAAAATTTTCTCTCGTTCCGTAGGGCTAACCGGTTTTATCCGAATACCTGCCTATTATACGTACCTGCTGCCACCTACCTACCTACACACACGCGGTGCGTATAACTTTTTTTGTTATAAAGGTACGATATATTATTATGTTTTGCTACCTAACTCGAAACGCATTCGTATCGTATTATTCTATCCGATCTTTTCACGACGACGACGACGACGTTCATTATTATTGCCCGTTTCGTTACGTTTTTAACCAAAAGGGTAAAAGGAGGAGTCAAAGACTATTGTTTTATGCCATAGGTACGCCGCCGCACCTATAGTGAGTCGGACGAATACATAATAGAGATGCCGTCCGCGATCTCGAGCGTGCGACGAGCTCAACAAATCAATATTGAAAATTAATAATTAGTAAAATTTACCTCGGTTTTTAGTATTCGCGGAGCGCAAAAACGATGAAATTTCGTACGATTTTCGAACTCTAAAGTTCAAATTATTTTTTATAATACTCGCATATTTTTGCGCGGACGAGCTGATGCGAAATTTGCCGACCTAACCTGACCCATACGGTATTTTCGGCGTCTAACGATAGTCTTATGATTCGACTGTCGGCCGACTTTTTGCCGTCGCAAAACAAGGTAAAATCGGTGGCCCATTAAAAGCACGTCGAGGACCGGGGCAGAGTGTTTAACAACGCGCGCGCAGCGTATATACGACAAAAGCGGAAACGTTATTTTACGTCCAGCCGCGTTTCTACTATTTGCATATTACGATTTTCGAGACGTCTAGCCGTCGCGCCGATTCGATCGACTCGCGCGCGCGCGTATTGTTAGCGACCGGCTCCGTCGCCGCCAACGACAATATTAAACCGAGTGTGGCGGCGACGAGTTTCTTTAATTGTTCGTTAATTAAATCCCGTAAGAATTTATTAGATCAATTGACGGATCGGTGTAACCCGCGATCGTCAATTGCAGCAGCTGCAGTTTCGTAATATATTGTGGGGCGGATGTGTTAGAATGTTTTGTGAAAACCGAAAAAAGAGCCACTACGCAGCTCCTCGCAGAAACATCTGTATGATATAATAATTATCAAATTACTACGGAAAAATACGCCTTTTGAGGAGATTATCATTATATTTATGCGCTAATTTAAGTTACATTTAAAATATATAAAACCGTATAAAGCGCGTAGACGCTGTTTTGTTTTTTTCGTTGTAGTTATTGTGTTCGATTCGTCTAGAGTTCTCTTTTATACGACGCAATTGTTTAGTTGGCATAATATTGGATTTATAGATTTTAATATGAACGTGTATGACTTTGATACGTAGCGACTGACGAGTAAACTGTTTTTGGCAAACCCGTAAGTTAATATTTTTTTCTAAAACGCGACGAATTTTATTCCGTGTCAAACTCGTATACTGAAAAATAACACCGCGGTGTCAACTCTCTCGGTCGACATATCTCGCAAGTATAAAAAGACTCGATATTCGTTTCGAAACGTCTGGTCTTCTATCGTGTTTCACTCATTCTCGTCGACGGCCGTCGTGAATTCTCGAGTAGAACGGGCAAAGGTAAACGTACATTGTCGGCCATTATCCGGTCGTTATATTGTAAATACCTCGAGACGATGTTTAAAAAAACATTTAATATCCATTTGCATTAAAACCACGCACCAGACGACGCACAACGATTCGGATTATAATATACAAATATTTTAACGTTTTTTTTTTTTGTACTCACATTTGAGGGCCAAGTACGGCGCGTATTTTACGCGGAGAACGGAGCTAAAACAAGATACTTTTCGTATCCCTCGGACCCTTTGACTCGAATAATATCGAATACCCGACGTATTTATAAACGCGCCGCAGACTCGGTTATGACTCCGATCGATACGTTCGAAATACTCATCTGAAAATAACCGTCGTCGTAGAACGGACTCGAAATCACGACAGCGAGCAGCGGAACTGCTGCGGCAGTACCTAACCAACCTACCTATACCGTAGTTATAGACGGTTAGCGGGCGCGACGTCGTCTCTGGACGTAGTTTCGAATCGAAATGCGATCGAAACGTTATTTTACCGTCCGCGAAAAGAAAAAAGAAGAGAGTTTATTTGCTAGTCCGACGACGAGACGCCGTAATATATTTCGTTTTGTTATAAATCGTCGTGAACACGACGGCGCGCGTACGGCATGACATAATCGTTTTCTCGATAACAGATTATATTATAATAGGTATTAAAAACGAAACCGAATAATTTGAGTTTTTATGCAGCGGTTCTTGTGCAGCGACGACAATGAGATAATTATTCGTAATCACGAATAATAATAATATTCCGATTGTCGTCCGAATAATATAATATTTGAAATGCACAACGCACGGAGAGGTCGTAATAACATGATACATACACTGTCCGAGTGCTTTGCTCTCTCTCTGTATAATATATATTGTGTACCTCTATGCCGCGTATTATAATGACCGCGAAACAAATTTAACGTCAAAACAGTATATTAAAACCGCAATTATATAGTTCGCGTTGCTCACAATTCCACTGCGGTCATGTTCTACTAGTCAACGACGTCATTTCTGAATTAATTTAATGAAAAAAAATAATAATAATACGAGTTATATATACGTATATTATGTGCGTACGTATATACAATGTATAATGTAATAATAAAAATAAATTCTAAACGCACTCCGTTCGCATCGCACGGCTATATAAATACATAAATTAATACGAGGTATTACGGCCGAGATGTAAAACAAATACGTAAAATACGCACGCGTTTAATTGTATAATATTATAATATTACATTCGATCCGTAGTGGCGGTAGAGTTGACTCTATATCGTTCCACCGCCGCGGAATCGGCCGAGCATAAAAACATACAGGGTGTCACGCGAGTACAGGTCATTTGTTTTATGTAAGGTTTTACGAATTAGGCCCGTTTAGGTACGTTTTACTTTATCTGTGCGCGTGTAAAACTCGTATATGGCTCGTTCGAAATTGTAAAATTAAACGAGCAAAAAAAGGTATTATATAACGTGTTCGATTAAAATATTATCAAAATAACTCGAAGTTTAGTTTTTTTAGGAGAAATCGATGACTTTTGAAATTTAAACATAAAATGCCTTCCAATTGGACGGGAGAAACTATACATATTCGTCGATAAAGTTGTCCGATGTAGATCTCAGAGCCCTAATGTTTATCAGGAAATGTTAAAACGAGCGTTTTTCGATTATCGAGCGAAAACAGGTCGGACATATTATATGCACGGAAAAATCGGCTGTTCGACGCGATTTGTCTGCAATTAATCACTGCCATGACTTTAAAAAAAGGATAATTCCTCGAGGAACACCCTGTACGATAATGTGCAACTAACGCGCGGCGCATTCGAGTCGTTATTATTATTGGATTTTAACGCGGACGACGGATTCGTATCGATGACGTTATTATGGTAAATATTAAGTCGGACGTACGCGCACAGTAGTCGCGCGCGTTACCGATAACAATAGCTCGGGCGTGAATTCCGTCGCGAATAAATATGACGAGATAATAATAATATCGTGATCCCGTTCGCACGATATAAGTATACTAAGTATCGCGCGGTGGTTCGCGAGAAGACAATCGTTTTCTTTTCACCGCTTAATAAGAAACGGAAGTTCCGGAATCGCCGCTGAAACGCGTGGCCGACATTTCAGAAAGAAAAATTATTCGTACGCGCGGGTATTATTTACTCGCGCGATGACATTTTGTGTGCGATCCGTCTGCAATTTTAGATTCCTAGTGAAACGAGGAAGCGATCGGTGGCGCGCGAGTGTGTCGTCCGTGGACACGATTTCAACAAGAGGACTTCTTCTGATAGCAAACGTTGTCTATAGTCAGTAGGTTTGGTAGGTTATTTTTCGAATTTCCCAACGGCTTAATAATCGCGGAAAACAGAGGAAAAAAAATAACAACCGTAATCACGCCGATAACCGTGTTACCGTAAATTAAATAATGACGCGTCGTCGCGAAAAATCTAGCGAATCTTTTGGTTCTATTTTGTCGTGAGATTTTTTTTTCTCTTTCTACAAGTACACGTTTTGTCGAAGTACCCAACGACCGGATATTTTCAACGTGCACCGGCGGTCGTCATAATATCGTCATAGCGATGCCGCGTCACGGAAGTCGCGGTCGCGCGATCGGTAACGGAAAACAATAAACGAGCCGATTCCGGGGGCGTTTACGTATTATTATCATATACGTTACTATAATAATATTATCGCGTACGAAAACGGAACGATTTTTTAATAACATTCAATCCCGTCCGAGGCTCGCGCGTGTACATAAATACGTGTACACACGTATCAGTCGGGACGCGCGTCGAAAGACGTGAATATTTTTCCACTCGGGTTTATAATATTAGGTTGGCAGGATTGTAGGTATTTTTCAGTGGGTTTCTTAGGTTCAGGTAGACAATGTGTGGTGCTGCTCGCGTATAATACACGTACGCGTATGGATATGTGTGGTAAAGGGAAACCGATATATTATATTATAACCCTCGTCAAAACGGCCGGGTTTACAACCCCTCCCCCGGACTGTGCAGCGCCTTGCGGTCCGGAGAAGAAAGGAAACAAGTAGAGAAGGAGGAAAAAAAAATATAGTTTCTTTATTATTATTATACGACGCGACTGGAGGGAAAAACTCGACAACCCTCCGAAAAGCACAGCTGCAAATAACATTCTTTCGTCCTCTCTCGGCCGCCGCCGAGAGACCGTTGCCGTATATAAAATATATAAACGGTATAGTAATAATAATAATAATACACGCACGCGCACGCCTTCTTGGCGTAAAATATTATATAAATTTTGTTGTCGTAGATTAGTCGACTGAAGAGTCGGTATTTTAGGATGAATTTCGGACGAGCCAAGCATAATATTACGTATTATCACGGAATCTCTTTCGACGGACGGACGACCGCGTGCGCGCGCGCGCGCGTACGATAATTTATTCGAATAATTTATCGTAATAATGTGAAAGCGGCGACGACGACGACGACGACGGCGACTTGCATAGCGCGCGTGTATTTATTTATAAACAGAAACGACGTTTTGGAAAACGCGAAATCGGTAAACACCTTTTCGAACGTTATAATAAGTATATTGCGTTTTGAAACGTCATTAAAGTTTATATTTTGATTTTGGACTTGTTATTTCATTAATGAAATTATCATCAATGAGGAATACTACCGTTTTAGTACGAATTTCCGAAAACCGTGTTCAAGTCAGGTTTTCTTCATTTCTATACTCGTGGAATCGTTTTACATTTTTTTCTCTTGTAGTATTCTTTTTTTTTGTAAAAATTCAATTCAAAATATGCTGTTACGTTTTTCTTTTTTTCCATAGTACTTCAAATTTAATTTTCAAGCGTTTCCAGTTGCATCGTCGAATTGCATTTCTGACGCGCCTCGGTATTTGTGCGAGTATTTTCGAAAAGCATTTGATAGCACTCGAAGTACTTAATAAAAGTATATTTTAACGCTGCCAACTCGACTGGGTTTTATTTAAATCGAGTGCGAAAACGAGTAGTAGAGACCTTTGTTCGACGAACGAGAATGAGTGTTTAGAAAAAGTGCGCCAGCTCGCGAAAACCAATATATTATGTGAGTCGGGCACGCGCAACTGTCGCGAAATTAGATTAAACGACTTACGATTTGCAACGAATGTAAATCATCGATTCACGTATATTGCCCGTTAATGCGACTCATTATACTAATGATTTCGTAACGTTTTAGATTATATGTAGTTTTTCAAACTTTATCCCCGTGCGCGCACCCCACGCGAAACAAACAAACTCAATAACAAGGTACCCGCGCGGTATCTAGACAATCTTAAAAGTTTTGATTTCTAAAATGTTTACGACATACTATATATCGAGTGAATATTTTACTTTCGTTCGCGGCATTGGCGACATTGATTTCAAGAGATTCAGTTAGACTAATCGAAATATCGCGCCGAGTACGTATAATATGTGGTAAATCACACTGATTGCATATTTAAACACCAAAATAGTTTTTGTTCTCGACATTTTATAGATTTTTTTTTGATATTTTTATGAACGTCACGAAAAAAAGCCGCTAGAATCGAGCTCCCGCCGACTCTTTGTCACGATGTACCCAATGGTAAAATAACTAAATGTTTAAAAATAAGCGAAAAATCGATTGCGAGTGCAATAAGAATCAAAATTGTTGATCTAAACTATCTATTTTCACCGAACGCTAGATTCCAAGCACACGACTTTCGGACAAGACTCGTCGGTCCGTCAATCGAACAACAATTTCGAAGATCGAGGAAAAAAAAGGAGAGAGAGAGAAATGCTCTCGGCAGATGTCGCCGAAGGGAGTGGAGTTCGATGGGATTAAAGTCGAGTGCGCGCGCAATGGTGCTTGTAAAAATTATTGTAAAACAAATCGAGTATGTGTCGTACATAACATGTACTGACATACGGTACATAAATAACACACCCTTCGGCGGCGCGGTTAAACGGGGGCAAAGAAGGAGAGGTAAAATGTAAAAAAACCGACGAGCATTATTCAATATGTTAACAAAACGTAAATAACGTCACGCGTCCGCGTTATAGGCACGACTAGAACTTTGTGGGTGCTCTACATTTTTTCCGCGATTTTTTAAAAAACACCCGTCGGTCGTCAACGCCAATATTTATTGTCAACACGATTGCTAACGGACGATTACGGTTATTTCCAGCAGTACTTGTCAAACGAAATTCCATCGGTTTGCGGAAAAAATCAGCTATTCGTGGTTTTGAAGTTTGCGAAAAAGGCAATCCTAAAAACCAACGACTGTTGAACGTCAATCAAAATACAAAACGCAAGTGGCCGAGTCAAAAGCTTCCTCGATGTTTAATCACGCCTCGATCACACATAGTCCGTACGGGTTTATTATGAAACGTCGTCCATCTTATTGTTCTGCAAAATATTAACTTTTTTTTCTGTTCAATAAGTTTGTTGTATTTCTCTCTCTCTCTCTGTGCTCGAAAAAGGTAAACGATACCCGGTCTTGTCTGATCTTGTCGGTAATAGTCGCCAATTTTCGATAGAACATACAATAATATCGAGAATCTAGATCGCGCGTGGCTATATTATTGTATATTCGTGTCGTTGGGATCGAAGAAAAATTCTACTCTGGCTGTAATTATAATATATTATATTTCACTCGGATTGACCGAACACAATATTGCGCGACGTGTGCGCGCGTCCAGAGTATTGTTTCAGGAGGGGCCGATCGAAACGTTTTTTAAATACCGACTGAGAAAACAAAAGGAAAAACGTACGTTAAAATATTATCTATTTCATCATTAAGCACGTAGTCTATTTTTCCGCGTCTAAGAACTAGTAAACGTCTAGTTTCCGCCGTCCACTGTTGGAAAACTCGTCGAAAACCACATTAAAATCACATTATAATTTTGTCGTTATAATGTCTCGAGCGCGATAATGTTTTATAAAGCGATATCGTACAAGTACAAACACACTATATAAACACAGAAACAGCGTTAAAATTTTTCTCATTTTTTCCAAACGTTTCGGCGGGCCCTTCGAAATATGCCCCCGCGACGGTGACGTAGTAACGGCGCACAGACAATACGGCGTACTCGACGCGGTTTGAAAAACTTCATTTTTCATGTTAATCGTATCCGCGCAGACGAGTAATACAACAAATGAATCGCTTATTGCAGAAACCCCATAAGTGACGGAAATTTAAACTTTCGAGAAATTAATAAATACTTCTCGTTTTCCTAAGAGCTTCTTCGTTTTTTTTCATTCCTGGAAGTACTCATATACTCACTAAGGTTGAAGGCAAGTGGTTATTTCTGCAATAAGCGATTCAAATAATCAGCGAATACAATCAATTTTTTCCCGAGACAGCTCGCCCCGCTTTTCTTTTCGTCTCTCTTACGATAATATTCTTCTCTCCGATATATAGAGGTATCCCCGAGCCGCTCGGGGCAGATTTTATTATAATTTTTTTCCACGGAGAAAAACCACGGGCGCGCGCGCGAGCGTCGTCGTCGTCGTTATTTTATTATTTTTTTTTTTTTTCACCTCCGTCGTACATAATATAATATTATCATATACGGTATATAATATTATAGCCGACGACGTGATTTTTTTTTTTTTGTACGCTCTCGTTCTCTCTCTCCATTCCGTTTCGACGCACACACGTCGTGTGCGCGCGCACGCACCGGCGGCGGCGGCGGCGCAGAGAGAGGAGCAGCGGCGAATAAGTTGTCTGGGTCAGCTCCCCTTCTACCCGCGCGCGCGCGCCTTAACAAAACACAAGACGGTCCGTCCAGGTGGCGGCGGCCGAGTGAGTATACCTCTAACCGGTTTTCGCCCTACCGGCCGCCGCCGCCGCCGCCCGCCCACCCGACCGACCGATTTCGGTTGTCTAAAAACCCCTCTTCGTCTCTCGCTCACTGCGCGCCGCCACCGCCCACCCGCGCGTTCTCTTTCGTTTTATTTCTTCGTTTTCTCGCGCGCGCGCTTAGATATATTATATATTATATTTTCGACCGAAAACAAACACGCGCGTTTGTGTGTTGGCTGCGAGGAAAGTGAAGAAAAAAAAAAACCAACGAACGCCCTTTGTAAAACCACCGCCGCCTGCCTGCCTGCCTGCCTGCACCGTCGTCGACGACCGCATATTACTTTTATTATTATTATTATTATTATATAGGTAGCACCAGCGTCGTCCGTAGTCTTTCGTGACCGTCAACGGTCGAAAACGTAATTTCATCGTTCGTCCGTCCCGTCCCGTCTCTCCCTCTCGAGATCGCCTCGTTCGGATTTCAGGTTATAGCGCGCGGGACGACGGTTTTTTTTCAAAATGGCTCCCCCGGGCCGCGTGGCTGGAAATCCGTCCCGCCGACACGTGTGTCGACGAAATATTCATCGCTAACGATAAAGTTTTTTCATATTCCGCGTGTGCCGAGAACATTACTAACGATTCAAGTACGATTTCTTATCGTAATAAATAATTTTTTTTGATTTGAAAAAAAAAAAAACATGAAATTATATATAAACATATTGTGGCAATGAAATAAAAAATAATATTTATAAAAAGCACATTACGAATGAGATCGATTATGTGAAATTTATTTTATTCATTAGAAAAATAATCACATAATCCCCCCTTTCTCGACGGGCAGCAAAGTTAATTATTATTCACTTCTGTACGAGTAAATAGGAATTTCGACAACGCATTTTCCGAGTTCTTAATTACGTTTTTTTTTAATATAAACTTGGGTAATTAAGACTTGGGTAAAAAGACGTTTCGAATATTATATAAGAAGCCCGGGCCTACCAGACCTACCCTCTCCCGGTGCCATCGCGATTGGAAAGTGCAGCGATTCGATTAATAATATCATATTATACAGCGCCTACCGATGATATTTTATTTCAACGATTTCGACCGCGACGGACGGAAAACTGTAGAATAAAATGACTGTTCGTTCGTACGAGATAATAATATATTATTGTGCTTAATAATAAATACGAAAATAATTTTTACTTGAAACGTTACGTTTTTCGACGTGCCAACTTCAAATATTTTTGAAAATATCCCGAATTATCGTCCAACGACGAGTCACGCCGGTTTTCCTCCTCAGAGTTCAGATTAAACTTATTATCATAATAATATTGTCTCCTCGCATTCCGCATATTATAGTTATTATGGTAAAAGTCGGAAAAATCCGACCGCGCCGAGAATTCATATCCGAGTATGATGTTGATGTGTATATTATAATCGCCGGCATATTTATAGTTTGCGACAAATTTTGAATGGCGTTTCGACCATTTTCGAGCCATAAAATGTATAAAATAATTGAATTATGAAATTTAGCAACGCGGCGATTATAGCTATGTTATTTCCAAGTAATAATTCCGTTACACAAATAAAAAAAACCGTTTAAACGCATTAATCGAAAACGGCACGTTTGAAATCATCGTTGTCGGTCAAGGTAAAATAAGTTTTAGCTTTTTTTCTTTTCATTCTTTCGATTTAACAATTATTATACACCGCGCTTGAGAAATTCCTTCTCGAATCCACCGTGTAAAAATTGATAATTATTAGTCGGGACTGTTATTAATTAATTCCGTTATCTGTAGGGCGGATCTATTTTACGAGCGGTTATTATTATTATTAGCCATCGTATCAAATTCACTACGACATACAATTAAAACATTTTCTTTTATTTCGTACGATACTTACCGATTAACAAAAACGAACCGGTCTTTTGTATTGAGTTTTCTCGAACAAAATTTACAGGCACTCGCGGGTGTATATGTATTCGGCATCTATATTTTTTGTCAATAATCTATAAATAAATAGATAAAAATCAATCGTTCGTTTTCCAAATCTAATTTATTAGACTTGACCTAAACAAAGTCATGCGATCGAAACTACTCTCTTTTAAAAACGATTTTTATTTTAAATTCAAAAACGACGATTTCCACCAGTTTATATACTTTACACACACGGCCAATTATTTTTATTGTACAACTATTTGTTGTCGTATTATTTATTGAAGACGGGAGTGTTATATGAATGGAAAAATGATAATAAAAAAAAACCAAGTCGACGTAACTATTATACGGTTTGATTTGAAACGACGCGATTCTGCGCGCGAACGAGTGTATATAATTAACACCGAATGTTTGTTGTGGCGTTGGTGCACGCGCGTCTTTCTTTCGGAAGGTGTATAAAACAACGACGTATGTTAACACGGCGACGTCTGAAAGAAATCTTTGATACGACGCGCGAACAAAGCGAAATCATTATAAATAATAATAATTACGCGCGTACACAAAAAAATAATAGTACCTACTCTCTCGGGACGCGTGTTATTATGAAAAACCAAACTATAGTCGAATAAAAAACTCGGAATGTTCCCACTCCCATTTTCGTTCGCGATCGTTTCGAACAAATATACCATCGATATTATAGGCATTATTGTAAAAACCGAACGCACGATAATCGGGGCCGGCATATTATATACGAACGTACGTACTACTCTTTGGCGAAAATCCCAGAACATTCTCAGCGTTTGAAAAACTTCCACTTTCCTCGCTAAATGTCACGTGAAATTTCATTTCGTATATTTACGGCTCTTGCTGCTATATTTCGTTTGTTCTAGTTCTACTAGAAGCATTATTAGACAAAGAAAATAAAACACATCCGGCCGAAAGCAATCAAACAACTTTAAATGTAAAACGATCGCGCGGACGTGAGAAACGATATACATAGGTACCGATCAAAAGCGTGCGATCGAAAACGAATCGCTCGGATTTTCATCAACTCGGACGACTAATATGAAACGAGCGCGAAAAAAAAAATGCATATCGGTCGATATACATCGATTGTTCGGGGTTAGGTGGGTTAATAACCAACGAGGTTATTTTTATATACAAACGATTTTACTTCGGATATTTTCAGTGCTTATTTTCGATATCTAAACGTGCAGCATAAATTGTGTTTCGGCGCTCCGGAGATCTGAAATTAATAACGAAAATTAATTTATAGTCGTCGCGTCCGAGAGGAGTGTTTCGTCGTATGGGGTTAAAAGTACCGACCGATTTTTTCCATACCTTTCATGGGATTTTAATTTCAATCGTATATATGCGGGCGCGCGACGATGATAATTTATCGCAGTAAAGGGGGGGGGGGAAAGGACACTGTCGGAGTTTTTTGTTTTACCCTATGCGGGTGGATGGAAAGCGAGAGCCAAGGAACCAAAGCCGCGCGCAGGGTACGCGGCGCGGCGAGCGTGTGCCGCCCGCATATTCGACAGCTGGGGAAAAAGGGGGCGACCATCGACCCTGCGCCGATAATATTCGAGGAGTATGTATTAAACCCAATTGACCCGGGACACGCGACCAAAAGTTTTATCGTCGACAATTTCGTTCCGGCCCACCGGCGGATCGGAGCTCTGTGAGTTTTAAAACGAACGACGTGCGTAAGACGTGAGACGCGGTCGTCAGTCGATTTTTTTTTAGCGTACCGTTTTCCTCGTTATAAAGCGGAAAAATATATATACTATTATTACACACGAGACGACGACATCGTTCGAGATACGGGACTGGGATCGTCTACATAATATGATTAAGACCGCGGCTTTTATATCGAATTAACCTGAAGAATTTGCGTCTCCGTAATTGTTTTTTTAGACGAATAATAAAACGTGTATGATAGGTGTAAATAATAGAAATGCCGGCAATCATGACACCGTTATAGTAATATCGGTAAAATATGGAGAAAAACGTACTTTTTCCCAATTATATTTTCAAACCAAGTATACATTAAAATCATACGAAACGCGCCGACCCGGCCGGTCGATTGTTGTCGGACAAAATCGAAACGAGACACGAGAGAAGACACGGTGGTTCTCGAAATCGTCGTAAAACAGAGACTGTCCGAGAGTCGTCGTCGGGGCGATCGATAAATTACGATATTCTCCGAAAAACCAGTCGGCTAGTATTTTTTGCGACGAACGCGCCAAACACCTCTGTATAATAATAGTGTACGACGACGCATAAAATATTATATTGTTGCGAGATGGTAAAAAAATCGGTCGAGTTTCACCAGACGGACTGACCCAGTAATTGGCAACCTTGAGAAGTAAACAATAAAACGACCGTTTTAAAAACATTAACGACAAATTATTCTGTAAATAACCGAAGCCGAAATTCATCGATAGTCGCACAAATCGCGCGGCAGTCGTTTCTCCGTCGCCGACGTACACATCTATAATACGCGGCGGCGATCGATGAAATCTCGTCGTTTCGATTCCAAGCATATCGATATGGTACGAGCGATTATTAAAAGTAATTACGAGTACAAAACGAGACGAAAACGACCGACGAAAGACAATAATAACGTACGAAAACTTTGTCGATAATTTATTATAATATATTGATATAGTCGTTATCTCTCTCTCTCTCTCTCTCGCTTTTAAACCGATATTTATGATTCGCAGCGATTTAGCGAGGACGCTGGTTTTTTTAAACAGTCAGATTTGTTAAGTTTGAAAAAAATGACGAGAAAAATAAAGAAACGCGCAAAAAAATCACGGCGACGACCTGAAAACAGCAGACACGGTCAAAATGATATTTTAATAAGTTATTAATTATCGTGCTGCTACGCGTATACACAATTTGTCAAGCCAATATTTAAACGCTGATAATCAAAATACACACACATATATATATATATATATATATAAACATAGGTTAGAGAGAGGCCCGCGTAAAGGATTCCACTATGAAACGTTACCGAATATGACGGGGAGATTCTTCGAACGGTCGTCGTCTGTTACGGAAAAACTTTCGACTCGACCGTTTTTTATTGCCGTTCGTTCGACTGCGGCAATGAAACTTTCGATCGGCCGATTGCGTTGGTATTATTTTATTTGAAACGTACTGAAAACAACATCGACGATGATAGGCGTCGTGTTCCCCCACCGACGCCAAGGCGGATTTGAATAATAATTTAAAATCAGGTTAAATCTATAATCTCCGATTATATAAATATACTCGAGATTAATCTAAAAATAAATAAACTTCAAACGCGCGTGGCCGCCGCGCCGCCTCGTACGTTCCGGCGAGGCGAAAACACATACAAAGTAAATCCATGTTTTTTTTTAACAAAATACCAAATGATTTGGAAAAATTAAAAGGAGACGCGATTACTACTACTGTTGTGTATCGGAGTTGAATTACAAAAATATCACGAGAGAAAAATACCCAATGATAATTATAATCATCAATATTAATTAATAACTTTGAAAAAACAAAGTTACTGGTTCGCAGCTAGTTATCGAATCACCCGGTATATACGTACTTATAAATTTAAACATTTTTCAACGACTCGAACCAGACTTTAAATATTAATCAAAACTCTCGCAACCGTGATCGCCGCGGCGGCGGCAGGCAGTCGTACTTCTCGTCCACCAGTTCATTACCCTCCGAAATTCTCTCGACTGAAAACGGTTACAACACGCGATAAGAGCTTATTTCGGTCTCAATCGGTCGGGTACAAAATCGACGCACATTCGACGACACTCGAGATTTGAAATAAGTACACCGAAAAAACTTCCCAAGTCGTGTGGTACCGAATTCCCGGGACGAGTAGTGACTACACCAAATACAACAACGACAACCGCAGTCCACTGAAAAAGCCATCGTATTAATAAGTGTGATAATCGAAATACAAAGCGCGAACCGTCGCGCCGCGTTAAGGCGCCTCCTCCACACAGCTCACCGTGAAACGTGATAATTTACTACATATTTTGATCATGTTCTTATTCCGTAATAACTCTGTAGTCATATCTTATTGTACCGTTAATATTTGTAGGTTAAGTTGAAAATTTAAAGTTGCAGGCATGTGGATTTCATTTTTTCCAAGAATATGTAAATAATATTAAAAATCGATAATCATATCGTTACCGTAGGGCGAACACACGCTGTCCGAGTAGGATCGAACTCGACTATACGGTATGCGCGGTATAGGTAAGGTATTGACGACGAAAATTACGGTTGACCAGTGTGTACCAGGGGGGGTTCAACCGATCACGGGGGAATATTTTGGAATATTTCTTCAAATTTAACGTTTCAAAGGTAAACCGTGAAGGCGCCTCGAGAATTAAATACCGACTATACAGGGATATATAATAATATGTTAACGAGAGTAATGTGAAACACGACGAAAAACAAATTTCGACGATGATGGTTTTTCTTTTCTGTCAAGTATACATAAATCCGAGAACAATCTTACGCGATGGCGAAACGAAAAACGTTCGTCATCACTCATCAGTCATCAGTAATATACGCGTAGCGCACGAAAAACGAGACCTAGACGAATGAAAAAAAAATAAAACCCCTCGCGGAAAACATCCTGCCGTACGACTGCCGTGAAATAAATAAAAGATCCGAAAAAATACGGGCACGCGATCCACATCGTTAATGGTACACACACGTGGATTTTTTCGTCGTAAAAACACTAACGTTTTAATTCCTTCCGGACTGGACACGATAAAATTATTCAAATAACAATAAAAAAAAAAAAACCGCGTTCACACGACAATAACGCGTGTAATCCACGGGATAGTCGTAGGCGGAGACGGGGGAATAAAAAGAGGGGCTAGGCCGCCTGAAATAGCTGTTCTTGCGACTGTTCTCAGAAAGTCGTCGGAACAACGTTTCACGTTTCCAATTTAAACCGAGTGATATAGTGCTATTTATAAACAATACGCGATATCGGAACGATTCGTTATCGAAATCGTTACAAAACCGAATTCCGTTTCCGTCTATTTTTGGAGTCGAACTGTGAGAGTTTGGAAAAAAATCAAAGTAAAACGTTTCGACCGATATAAATCTCCGCCTACGGGAACAATATCACATCAAGGTAATAATTATAATAATAATACAAAACGATATGCGACGAACACACAATCGGACGCGGTTTGGCGATCGAGACGCCCACGACGACTTACCCCATTGTCGTCGGACGCGCGCACGCCGACGGAACGTGCGGCCGCGACGAAAAGCGCGCGAGTCCCTTTCTTCGTAAGCGCGCAAAACCGACACTTGTTGCGCGCGCACGCCCGTCGTCGTCGTCGTCTCGCCGCGTTTTCTCTCGTTCTTCCGTTTCGCCGACCGTCGAACAGACCCGGGAACATGGATGAGTGTGGATCTAGTCATGTCGGATAATTAATAAAATGCATGTCACGAGACACACACCCATCGACAATCCCGTCCGAGACGGATCGGCGAAACGACCGGCAGGCTGCTTCTCTCGGGGCGCGCGTGGCGGCGGCGGCGGCGGCGAAAAACGTTAGTTACTATACAACATTGACGCGAGAGAAAAAATTTAACAAAAACAGAAAAAGGCGATCGCGAGCGTAACAATAATAATATCAAAAGTGTAGCAGAGGGAGATTAATAATAATGATTTACAGAGAAACGTCGACGTGTTAATAGCGAAAAAAAAAAAAAAAGAATACAACAAAACAGTAGAGAACGAAAAATAAAAATCGACGAAAACGCGATATTAAAACGATATATTATGTTTTATAATATATACTCACGGCGCGGCATGGATTTTCTCGTCGCGTACACGTAAATCAGAAAAATAAAATTATTTACGTGCGCGGAAAAAAAAAAAAAAACAAAAACACGTCCGACGTTTTCTCTCCGTCCGCCGGTTTTCGACTCGGTCCGTTGGGTGGGGGCGATTGAGTTTTTCGAGAGTCGACGACGCCGCCGCCGCCGCCACGACGGACTGTGCTGCTGCCGGTGGTGATGATGGTGATGGTGGTGGTGGTGGTAACGTCTGCGGCGGTGACGCGCGAGCGTGCTAAACGTGCGAACAACGGCGGTCGAGTGACGTAGAGCGCGCCCGCGCGCACTCGCCGAGGCCGCGGCGACGATGACCGCTAGGCGCGCGGCGTAGTGGGAATTTCGGGAAACACGAACGTTCCAACCGTCGTCGACGGGCGCGCCCAGCGGCGGCGGCGGCCGCGGCGAGCAGAGTGCGGCGCGAGGGGTAGAGACGAATATCGGCAGACGGACTCGCCCGATAAATGATAATAATAACAACAACAACAACAACAGGCGAGTACAGTGAGTTCAATGTGTCGGTGGGGGAGGGATAAATGGTTCAAACCCTCGGAGAAACGTCGAGTGACCGATACATTTCCAAATGGTAACTAAAAATCTAAGTTTTGATTTTGAATGAAAATAATGATAACCTACCTGTGACGGAGCGAACCGAGTCCATAACAATAAACATTTTGACCGCCGAGTGTTATGAACTCGCGACGATACTCGAATGCATTTGAGCAACACGCAGGTTAAAAGGATCAAACAAGAGCAACTATAATAAACGGATTTTATTTACTTACTTACCCGCCTGATGAGGAAAGATGATTTTCGTGACGATAGAGCATGAACCAATAAAATTACACGAGTGTTGAGTAAAATTAAATCGAAATTTCATAACGTCTCTTATAGCTGCGGAACAAATGTTAAATATTGTAATTATTTATTGTGAAAGAGTACTGTAATTCACCAGAATAATACTCTTTTTTGGTATAATTAATATTTTACATCTTTGAAATCGTTTTAAGATTTCTAGTGATGGGCAGGGCTCTTAAGCTCCTAAAGCCTCCCCTTATCAGCTCACGATAGAGAAAAATTATTATTATTTTTCGTCCTGAGATTTACTCGAACCACATATAAGTTAGAATAGTTAGATATCAAAGTTCATGAACGTATGACGCCCGTCGAGACGACGTGCACGATGTATTGCGCGCCTGGCGTAGTTCGGGCGCGACACCTAATGCCATCGACCAACGCCATAAACCAAAATAGGATAGATTTTAAATTTATATATATCGATATACTTAGATGTAAACCGAAAGGGTCTGAGAGAGGGCTATTACCCCCATATAAGAATTTAATAAGGTCCCTTGAATATTTTTACAAATTAAAAAAAAAATGTAGTGGAAAGACAAAAATTTGTATTTTGTTGGAATACCCAAGTAGTTTAGGAATATAATCCATTAAATTAATTAAATTTGAATGAAACATTAATAAACATGTTATTAACGAAATGAAAGGTTAAAGTTTAGTGTAAAATATTTTTTCAAAATCTTAATTCAAAACAGCGTTTGTTTTTAACATTCATTATTATCGGTCTGTTAAAATCTATTACCGAACCCAATTCCTATTCTGTCTGAACTCTGCGTTAATCATGGTTTGCTTAAAATTTGAATGTTTTTGAAAACAATGACATGATTTTAATTGCAAATATTATATATTAATTTTATACATCGGAGCGTATTGAAATATACCTAATATACAATGCAATTAAGACATTTTTGTTAAAAGTATGAATTAATAAAGTTCCTTACTTAGGGGATAAAAAAACACCCATAGTTTTAAGACCTACTCTCAGGTAAAACAGAAGACTGCCAGTCTATAGCAGCTAGATTTGAGTTAAATGCCTATAATAATGAAAACATCAAGTCAGCAAAGATAACAAATGTATAAGTAACTTGTTCACATTAAAAAAAAAAAACAAACTGCTGATTATGGGTTTGTCCACCATTCACTACAGTTTTGATATTAAACCAATTATTATACTGACATTGTATTTAGAAGAAAAACATTAAATATTTATATCATGTTAAACATTATACTTACAGGTTCAGCAACATCCACCAAAAACTTTACTAAAAAAAAGTCTCGATTTCAAATTCTATTGATTGGAGGGCTTCGACAAAGAAGTGCATTCACTAAGACTAGAATATTGTAGTTCTTTGAAGTTTGTAATTAGTTTTGCAAATAGTTTTGTAAATTAAATTATTGATGTTTAACTTATTCTTGAAATACAGTAAATTCTCAATCATCAGTCAACTTCTGTTAAATGTAAAACATTGTCTTGTATTATTTTTTTTAAAAAAAGCTCAGGATTCTTCTAAACATCTAAACAAACCAAAATAACTTATTTTTTTAAAATAATTTTAAGTATAAAAATAATAAATTTATACATAGATTTGTTTATTGAATCTAAAGATATCTAGAAAAAAACAAAAAATAAAGGTTTTTTTTCTTTTGGTTTCGTTGCAGACAGATAGACACTCAAAATGTACTTGTATATTTTAAGAAAGGAATACATCTAATATTAACGAATAATAATTAATCTATCAATAACATTTTTGATAAATAGTCACGTAAAACATCAATATTATTTCTTTATTCTCTTAATGATTAATAATTTTTATACTAGAATTTATTTATTTTATCGATTCCAAGTGCACCGTATCATAGATTAAGTATATTTAATCTATGACCGTATGGACTATGGAATGTACTTAAGTTTTGCTGTTTTTATGATAGAAATGTAGAAATCAACAGAAAGACAAAATAATATTAAAGCTGTATGGGTATTACAGCACTATCCCTAAAAAAGAATAATTCTAACAAAAATGTATGATATCTAAACACTGCTTTTTTTTCTTTTTTTTTTAGGCTTATTCAGTTATTAAATAATGTTTTTATCAAGTGAATTTTCATCATCAAAATCAAACTTTTAAGACGGCGAAAAGGGAAAATATATTTTTGATGACATTGTGACTTTGGCAAAAGCATTCCTACTAGCACCGAACCCAATACACATTGTCTTTCTGATAACACTTAAGAGTCCAATTTCCAGGGACTCTTAATATTTGAGTTCTAATAATTTTGAATTTTCAGTATGATTGCCATGTAAAGTTATACTGAATATTAGGTTTAAAAACTATGTTTATTTAATTAAAATTAAAAGTGTTGTAGGAACAAAAATTATTATACCCGTTTCTATTGATGATTTTGAATTTAAAAGTGACACAAACTATAGAATTTCAGATATTCTAAAGAGAATCATTTGTTTTTCTCAGACTTGTGTACAATATAGAAATCCGTAGTTTTTCATTCATAATTAATCAGTTACTTTTTATATTGTTGAGTTTATAGATTAGTTTTGCTTCGTTTCTATTCTGTATTTTGTGTTAAATCGTAAGATCAAGTGTCCACTAGCATTATTAGTGTTTATTTAGGAGTTCTTCTGAAGTACATCTTTAATTATATGTTGATATGTACCTGCAATTGAGACAATAGTTAATTTTTCAATTTAATATTACTTAACTGTAAATTGCAAAAATCCTTTCAGTACAACTTATATGATATACAAAAGCATTTTTGGAAAAAAAAACATTAGTATGAAGTATAAACGACTATGAACTAAAATATTACATTAAACTAGGAACGCGAAATGTGAAACGGCGATTAATTTGTAAGAGTTGATCAATTTTTTTAAACCAGACATAAAATTATGGGAATTTAATTTTCGGAGGAGCATTAGTTACACAAATATTTCCTAACCATTTTATTGGTTATAACAAAAAATGATTTGTACAACTAAAAAAATCAAATTCACAAAGTGGACAGTGCTACTCAATCTACCAGCGCATAAAATCACACCTAATTTAATTTTAAGTATAGTAACAGTAAACACCACATGGGTTTACCACACGGTGTACCCTTTTGTTGGAGTACAAATGCGAACTGGAGGTGATTGAGAGTATCTGTATCCAGGAATTAATAAATAGGTTTATAATACTTTTAAGCGTCATCATTTATTCCCGAAATCTATTCAACTAAGAGGGTAAACAAAGTATACTACAGAGTAGAAGTCGTCATTAAATTTGTGAGTACTCACATATTTAACGTTGTGTGGTTCACTATGTAATGAATAATGATATAAATGCATCTTTTATTAATTTTATTATATAGTATTTGATTTGAGCAAATCTGTATTATTTTTTTTTTGAAAGACTTTAAAATTATTTTAATTTCGATTTATTAAATATATACGTATTTTAAAAACAGTGGACAACATCAAGAAATCCACAAGTAAAAAAATTATAGATCAATTTATTTAAAAATATTTATTTAATAAATTATAGTAATCATAAATTCATAATAGTTAGGTACTTAAGTTTACATGGAAATCATGACAAATTACATTAAAATGTATTTTCTCGTAAATAATAAGTTTTAAAATTATTATAGGTAATTTATGTAAAGGTACTTTACCAATAATAATTCGATAAAAATAATTAACAGACTATCAAATATATATTAGACATATAACATATGTTATATTATAAATATGACATTAATAATAATTGAAATCAATAATATTAATGCGATAAATCATATTACTTACCCAAATAAAAATTAACTGTATTTGTTTGTTAACTAAAATACATTAGAACTATAATTACTATGAGAATTGTGATGGCCATTCCTGAATATAGTATGTACTTATCTTCTTTTAATCTTTTTTCTATGTATTTCATAGTTGTATTTGAAAGTCTAAGGGTGCCAAACATGGAGGACAAATGATTACGTGTGTTTGATAATCGGTCACGTTGTTCTCGTAAACTTTGAAGTATGTTGAAGCCTGAATCCATTAAATCATCTACTTTTTTATGTGTTCCCTGAAAAAAAAAAAATGTATTAAATATAATTTAAAGAGTAAAAATAACATAGTTAAATTCTTAGTATTATGAAAACCATTACGGATACAATAAAACATACACCATCTCAAAGGTTTACAGAGAGTAATATAACTCTTTTATTTATTTTATTTATTTTTATTTAGAAATTTTAAACAGGTTAAGCCCTATATATCCAAAAATTTACAAGGCAGTGTAAGTTGACATACAATACAATTACAAGTACAAATTAGACAAATTTACATTATTATTAATATTTTTTTTTAAACATACAATATTATTGTGAAATAGAGATCTAATAGAATTCTCCTTATTTTTAGATTTACTAGATTTGATAATATTAATAATGGCGAGTATGATGTGTGTTGCTGGCGTTGGACACCACATTTATGTGCAAGAAACCTTAAGAACCTATTTTGAATCGCTTCAATAGTTTCGGTTAAATTAAATTTCATGGATTGGTACCAATGTTAATATTTTGTAATTTTTGATATTTTTACTGTAAATGCTATTTTTTGTTCAAATGTAATTTTAAACTATTATGGTAATTTAAATGAAGTTTCAAAATTAATTTTGTATGAGAAACAATAAAAATGCATATTATTTAGCATTGTACGAGACTAATTATATATCACATAATTATGTGTGCAAGTACTCAAACTATATATAGTATAATTTTTAGTACACTTTACAATTGATAATATTTATCTGTAGAATAAAATACAGCTGTGTCTTAATTTAATTGCAGTACATTTTTTAGGTTCATCTATTTTTTTTTTTCTGTGAGTTTTAAGAGATATTTTAAATAAGTTTTAATTAATTTTAAATATTAAATATCATTTATTAAAAATATCAAAACATTTTAAACAGGTCAAAAATTGCATTTGTGACAATTTTTATTTATGAGAATGGTCTATTTGGTTATTTGTGTAAATTAACAATTGATGGGAATTTGCATATATTTGTCAAATATACGATTCAGGGGAACCCAGATTAAGATTGGATAGAAAGCAATCAAATAGATCCCTAACCTTAACATAAACATTTTTAAGTTCTCTAGAGTTAATAATTATATGAATTATGTTATGACAATTAAAACTACTATAATTTATAATATTTGGTATTATACTTTCTTGTTTTGAAAACGCCTTTAATTAATGAAAGAGGAAAGGCATAAAACTATGTGAATTTTTCTTTTGGTATTGTGATATAGTAAACGTCATATTATTATGAAAACAATATACAAAAATCTAAGTTACCTGAAGTGAATTTTGATGTTGTATCGCATTATCAATTAATATTGTTGTGTCATTCATAATATCATCATTTCTGGTAAACCTGCGATTTAACAGTTCTTCGCGTTCCTGTTCAGCTTTTAATCTCCTCAATTGATGTTGTTGATATGTTTTTAATGCCGACTGAAATATAATGCATTTATATTATTAGGTACTTATGCAATAGAATCTACCACAAAGTGTGAAGTTGGCCAACACAATGAATGTATTATTATAGTGAATATAATCCACAGCGTGTTTACCTGTAAATGCTGGTAATCATATTTGAGTTGGTCTACGCGTAGTTTGGCGTTGGGACGTCTGGAAACGGGCTCTTTGTGCACAAGAATGTCGAGATTATTGCAATTTCTAAGGGCGACATAAAAATCTGATTAATAAACGTCTCCGAGCACAAGAAAATAATTAACAACTAGTATGTGAGAAAATAGAGTTGATTACTCCGAAATGGTCAATATCTTGTGTTGTAAGTCAGCTTCGACGAGTTCAGATCTCGAGCTCTCCAGTCTGTGAAACAGTTCTTGCGTTTCCAGTACCAACCGGTTCGTCTGGTGGTACAAGCTGTCCATCGCTGTCTATCCGGTTGCGAGCAAACGATTTGAAAAACAACAGCCGTACGACGTTCGACCACGACCCGGTATTTTACGGATTCCTAGTCGCGAATAGTATCGAAAAGACAAACCGATCATAGAATCTTTAATCAGATCTACAGACGATTTTTAAAATACTGATAACAGCAACAGACACGTAGCAGACTGCGCGCATAGAAAAGAGATTACTGACTATAGTGCTGCGGGTCGCAGTCATGACAAACACTCACTAGCGCACCAAGTGGTTAATATTAGACTCTCTCTAGAATCTAGACTATTTAAAAAAAAAATGCAAATGCATAAAAATCCGGGCCCTAATAAATTTAATTATTTATAATATGTATATTAGTTCCTGTGAAAATGAAATTCATTAAAAATGAATATAAAAATGTCCACACAGGTAGTTGAACATTTTATACCTAAACAAAATTAACAAAATATATATGATTCTACTTTAGGTAAAATAATTAAAATACATTACATTTTTCTATGTTGTTGATGTATAATAATTTAGTAAAATATATATTAAATAAAACTGACTAATATATTATATATTAAATATATTATATATAATATATTATATATATACACAATTAATAATGTAAAATAAATACATATTAAAACTAAAATGTTTGTTAAACGCTAGGGCCCAATTTAGTCCAGTCGCGCCGAACAGGACGAACAGCGTAAATTTTTAATAGTGTGGACCAAGATACGTATAACATGTAGTTCCATCCGCCGCGGATGTTATATTTAAGCTGTGCCAAATCCGCATTACCAACACAATAACGAACGACTTTGCAATTCAGCGCGCGTGATAGGAGACGATCGGATAAATAAACATATATGACTATAAGAGTGTGCGTACCTAATATAGACGACTTGGCGACGAACGCGACGCGCGTAATGGATTTTATCCATTCTCGTTATTAATATTACTCGGCGCCGAAATGAAACTCATTTCCGAAAATCGTATTGATGACAACGCGCAATTTATCAGTTCCAACGCGCGTTATATAACAGTGGTTTAATAATAATATAATATAATAACAATAAGTTCTTCACAACGTGTCGGTGGGTCGTACTTAATTATTACATCAATAAAATATTATCACTAACCTCGGGCCGTCGTCGAATCCATTGACGACCGTTTTCATACGGCGGGTCCGAAACATTTCACAGCGTATTTCGTGCTGGTACACTCGAATAAAAACACCACGGAACGATTCACTACTCGCGATTCACTACTCGCACGATATTACCATAATTCGATTGTTTTTGGCAGACGGTAAGATTCACAAGCTGTTTTGGCGAACAGCGGCGCACCGCGAACGCGACCGAGACGGAAAATACGATAAACATCGATGGTACGGTAGTATTTTAGCGACGAAATAATTTGGTTGCACCCACGCGACCGCCGTGAGACGTGCGATTATTCGTCGATAAATACTATTACCATCGCCGCGAAAGGAAATTGTTGAAACCGTGAAACGAGATTCGATGGCGGCCGGCATGAAATTCTCGTACACGGACCCGTTCGGACAAACTCCATACATACGCGCGAACCGACGAAGACTGAAACAAAGGGAAGAAAATCCCAGCCTCCCCGCATCGGCCGACACGAACAGCCAATGACAAGTTTTCAAGACAGAATTCATGGAAAGTCAATTTTTTTGTAACGGTCGTTTTCCGAAAACCATTACCGTGGTATCCGGAGTTCCGTCCGCGGCGCGCGACCGCGGCCACACGGCCACGGCGGCGGAGGAACGTTCACACTATACGAGTACGCGCGGGTGTTATATTCGAAACGGAAAATAGGAGATAGGAGACGATCGGATAAATAAACATATGACTATAAGAGTGTGCGTACTGCGTACCTAATAAATATCGACTCGGCGACTAATGGATTTTATCCGTTCTCGTTATTAATATTACTCGGCGCTAAAATGAAACTCATTTCCGAAAATCGTTTTGACGACAACGCGCAATTTATCAGTTCCAACGCGCGTTGTATAACAGCGGTTTAATAATAATATATAATAATAATAAGTTTTGCATAACGCGTCGGTGGGTCGTACTTATTTATTATATCGATATAATATTATAGTATATTATCACTAACCTCGGGCCGTCGTCGGCTCCATTGACGACCGTTTTCATTCGGCGGGTCCGAAACATTTCTCCGCGTATTTCGTGCTGGTACATTCGAATAAAAACACCACGACGCGGGCAAACACGCGGGAACGATGATTTCACTACTCGCGCGAACCACGATATTACTATGACACGTTTGTTTTTGGCGGACGGTAAAATTCACAAGCTGTTTTGGCGAACAGCCGCGCACCGCGAACGCGACCGAGACGGAAAATACGATAAACATCGATGGTACGGTAGTATTTTAGCGACGAAATAATTTGGTTGCGCCCACGCGACCGCCGTGAGACGTGCGATTATTCGTCGATAAATACTATTACCATCGCCGCGAAAGGAATTTGTTGAAACCGTGAAAACTGTTTCGTTATAATCGAGACGAGCTTTCTGAACCGCGGTCGACACTAGACTGCACATCGTACATTGGTAAGCTACCGCTGAAGGTTCGGGCGTCTCTCGTTCGGTCGGGTTGCGTGGGCTACTCGGCTGTCATTGGTCGGGCGGAGCGAGCAGCTCGGCTCTCATTGGCCGTGTCACCCGCCCTGTTATGAACTGATGACTCACTTATTCCGGTCTCGCGCAAACATGCCTACGTATAGTTATTCGTTTTATTACTATTACTATTGTTACATAATTATGTACTCATAACGAACTATCATTATATCATTATATAATTAAGTACCAATTATATAATAACTGATTTGTTCGATTTTTATACGTTTCTAGTGCAAAAATCACGATTAATTTTCCCCTTAATTTTTAGTAAATATAGTCCCCCACCCTCAACATTTTCTCCACTTTAGAAATTAGATAAAGGTAAACACATATTGCATCCCCAATAAAATAAAAAAAATAAAAACCACAGAAAGTGCCATCATTAGGTGGCTTCTATCATCAAATTGTTCATGTCAAACAATGTAACTCTCATCAAATATTATGCTCATTGACCATTGTGTCTAGTCTGATACAGATTGTGTATTAAATGATGAAACGAGCAGCGCTCTTTCTTGAGACACCGTTAATCTAGATAAATTAGTTGCCATTTTCCCTATAGTGTTACAGTTAACCACGCTTACGCACTTCGTCTGTAGTTCTGTACAGATATTATAGACGGTGTTGGTGGTGGGCTCATAACATCCTATTCTCAATGTGCGTCCACACCTAACAAACATTTTGGCAAACATTGTTCGTCGAACGTTTTTCGAATGTTTAAAATGTCATACATTTTATTAATGTCAACAAACGTTTGTTCATAATTTAGTTGTTCGTTATATGTTTGCCAACAGTCGTGACAAAAAATAGTATATTGTTTAAATAGTCTGTCACATATTGATACGTATTATTCGCTCAATTGTTGACAAACAAATTTGTTTGGAAACACGTCTACATCAAACAAACGTTTTTCAAATGTTTGTTAGGTGTGGACGCACCTTCAGAGCTACCAAATATATACGAAATTTCATGAAAATCGGCCCAGCCGTTTCGGAGGAGTTCGATAACAAACACTGTGACAGGAGAATTTTATATTTAAGATATATCAAATAGTTTAATATCAAACTACAATTTTTGAATTAACTATCTATTTTCAATCTGATCATATGAGAATAATTAATTGATGAGTAATGGTATGGTAAAAGGTATAAAATTGGATATTTCAACGAATTTCGATTAAAATATTTAATAACAAAATTTTAACGATATAAAATTATTTTAATACACTATTAAATGTATTTAAACAATAATAATATAAAATTTAATAAAGGTCTTGCCTTGAGTATTATAATAAAGAGTGCAAAAAAGTCACGAACGGTTTCGATTAAAAATCATCATCAAGAGTGTGCTCTTTACACCTGATGATGATTTTTAATCGAAACCGTTCGTGACTTTTTTGCACTCTTTATTATAATACTCAAGACAAGACTTTTATTATATTTTCTATTTTTTATGAAAAATATTTAGTTTGATAAAAGTTCGCCCAGAATCCTTTTTTATCAAAGAATGAGACATCAGTTAAAAATATAAAAGAAATTGGCTAAAAAAATGAACCCATGTAAATTTAAATATCCTGAAAATCCATAAAAATTATTTATTGTATTAATATCTGAATCTACGCATTCAGATATTAATACAATAAATTTTAAATTATGAATAAAATAAACTATTAATTGAAAGTGAATAGTGATGCATAGCTCTTAAATCAATTAATCTACCCGGTGTTAAAAATTCATAAAATCTTGTCCGATCTTTTATTGAAAAAACTTCACGGTCTACACGAATGAATAAGTTATTTTGCGGAGCAAAAGAAACGATTTAATTCAGCAGGGTAGATGGAGGTAAAAAAAAAAAACCATTCGAATTTCAAAATAATTTTTTCTACCTCCATCTATCCGACCGAATAAGTTATTTTGCGTGACAAAATTAACGATTCTATTCATCGTGATAAAAACAACAATCGGTCTAATTCCAATCGGCAAAAAATCGGCCAATCCGAATTTTTCGCACCGGGACGAAGAAAATTTAAAACAAATAGCGAGCAAAATCCGGGCGAGCCATGGAATCTAACTCGTGTAAAAAAGAAAAGAAAAAGAAACCACGAAAAACCGCGAAAAGCCTATTTCTGCGGGCCGCCGCCGCCGCGCGAAAACGTCGACACGACAGATTTGGCGTTTAAAATCTTCTTGGCCATGATGCCGTTGAGGCGCTTGGTCTCTTTCCGTCTGACCTCGCGGTTAATAAACGACGAGGTCCTTTGACTGGCATTCATGGACGGCGTCTTCTTCGTCGCCGCGAATTTGTTAACGTCCGCGGCTCGCGGCCGAACATTGTGGTCCCACAGCTCCGACGAAGACTGCCGCCGCCAGTCACCGTCGACGACCGTCGGAGCGGCCATAACACGCGGGACGGAGTCGAACACCTGTGCAAACGAGCGAAACGGGTATCGCCGCAGGACGACGGACATGTCGCCCAACCCGTTCCGCGGTACCGGACTGTACCGCTTCACGTCGTCGCCTTTGACGAGAGGCGGCTTCTTCGTCACGTCGCGTCTGACGATGCGATCTGCCTCCGCGTCGCCTTTGACGATGCGATCTACCTTCGCGTCGCCTTGGACGACGAGAGGCTTCGCGCCGCCTTTGACGACGACAGGCTTCGCGTCGCCTTTGACGACGAGAGGCTTCGCGTCGCCTCTGACGACGACAGGCTTCGCGCCGCCTTTGACGAGAGGCGGCTTCGTCACGTCGCGTCTGACGATGCGATCTGCCTTCGCGTCGCCTTTGACGATGCGATTTACCTTCGCGTCGCCTTGGACGACGAGAGGCTTCGCGCCGCCTTTGACGACGACAGGCTTCGCGTCGCCTTTGACGACGAGAGGCTTCGCGTCGCCTCTGACGACGACAGGCTTCGCGCCGCCTTTGACGAGAGGCGGCTTCGTCACGTCGCGTCTGACGATGCGATCTGCCTTCGCGTCGCCTTTGACGATGCGATTTTCCTTCGCGTCGCCTTGGACGACGAGAGGCTTCGCGCCGCCTTTGACGACGACAGGCTTCGCGTCGCCTTTGACGAGAGGCTTCGCGTCGCCTTTGACGAGAGGCTTCGCGTCGCCTTTGACGACGACAGGCTTCGCGCCGCCTTTGACGAGAGGCGGCTTCGTCACGTCGCGTCTGACGATGCGATCTGCCTTCGCGTCGCCTTTGACGAGAGGCGGCTTCCTCACATCGCGTCTGACGATACGATCTACCTTCGCGTCGCCTTTGACGACGACAGGCTTCGCGCCGCCTTTGACGACGACAGGCTTCGTCACGTCGCCTTTGACGATGAGACTATTCGGTTCGCGGAACGCCAGTTTTTTGGCAGGCTTCTCCTCCGCTGCGATTCGAGCCAAGTACGCGCTGCGGTTGGAGCGGTCGACGGGCACTACGAACGACGACAACGACGCGTCCGAACTGTAAAGCAAGCTCGACCCGCAAGAACTGCTCGCGGGTCGCGTCGGCGCCGTTCGCGAAAGTGGTGCCGCATCAAGCAGCCTCCACTTGGCGGTGAAACTCGACTCCGTCGTCGTCGCGGGGGACGCGGACTTGTTCGTCCGCAACGTCAGCCGACTCTTCGTCAGCCCGATGTTTCGTCTGTTCGCGGCCACGAAGTTCGTGGTAAACCGACGGGCGGCAACGGACGGCGGCCGCACGATGGCGTCGTCGTCGACGGTCTCTTGCGACCACGACGACGGAAGACTGAGGCCGAGCACGTCGCTGCCCGACGAGCTGATGCAGTCGTCTTGCGTCACGTTCAAATCGAAAATCGATTGGTGTTCCATGTCTGTATGTATGTATAATATTGATAATTATTATATCCGCGGTCTGTCGTCGGACGTTGCGGTTGGTTTCTTTTTTCGTGCGTTCTTTTTCTTTACTCTCGGATTTTGAATTTTGATATAGATGCCAACGGAAATGTTGAGATTTTTATTATCGATAATTAATTTGATTTCACTATTCGATTACCGTTGTCGCGTAAATGCTGCCCCGGGTTGCCGTGGTTACCGGGCGAGAGTCGTGACGGACGGCCAGCAAATCTATTATTATTTTCGCAAAACGGCGTGTTTTATTCATATACATTAATTAAATTGAATCGAATCGGATTCGAAATCCTTTGGTCTCGGGAGATTTGAAATTTGAAATTTGTTTTGATTTTTCTTCGTCTCTTTACCTACGTATAATTTTGATAGAATAATAATGGTAGGTTAAATATTTAATGCAAAACCCTCGTACATTGTTCTTATTACTTGTATAGTATTAAAATTTTAAACAACACATACTATGAATATGATACATTTATTTAAAAAAAAAAACAGGTTGCTTAAACAAATGGTGAAGTATTTCATTACACCCAAAGTCTCCGGTTTAAATGTTATACGTATTCGAAATATTGTAAAAATTCAATTGAAAATACATAATATCCGATTTACTGTTTGATCGATAATACGAGTACTAGTGCATAGTATAAATTCAAATATTTTCTTAAAATTTTTAAATTAAAAAATGGTATTTCATATTAAATCAATCTTCCCTGTGCCACTAATACCTATATACGAGTACTTATACACTGTATACTGTATTACTGTATTACTTATACTGTATTTGATATTCAACATTATATTATACTTATGTATAATTTTACATAATACATTTCTCAACGTTTTCTATTAATATTAGTTGATAAACAGTTGATGAAACGAATCCATTAAAACTTCAAAGTTATGTATTCAATAGATGATATGTTTTAACCGTATCTTTATAGTTGCATTATTTATTAATGATTTTGTTTTGAGAAAATATGGACAAATAACATTGTGTTATTGTTTTTTGAGACGACGAGAAGTTATGATTAAATTATATGTAATGTTAAAGTAGGTAATAAATAATATCAATCCATCTTAATTAAATCAATCTGATTAATTCAATTAATTTCAAATGCACCCCATTCGTGAAACAGTTTAACATTGTATACATATTTTAACAGAAATATCTAGTTACCACAAGAAACGTAAGTCATAAAACAATATACCTACATTATATTTTAACATCATAAACAAAAATAAATACGAAACTGTGTTTATAGTAAAATATGTGGTGAGGGCGTTGGTTTGTGAGAATTACATCCCACATTAAAGTATTCTTAACTAGGATAGGATACTATCATTAGGTTTGATAGCATCAAAAGGAATAATATTATAGATACTTACATGTTCACTGTCTGATGACCCATATGTGGTTCATGGTTCATTTATTGAGTAGTCCCTAAAGAAAATTGACAAAAAGTATGCTCTAGTCCACTTCGATAAGGATATTTTAAATTATATTTAGAGTGCCAGAGTAAGCTACATCTATATACAATGATAAATACAAACCGGTTATATTTAAAAATAGTATGATCCATTGTATCAACACACATTGTAAATCATGTGGTCAAGCTTTCTGTACAATTTGCTACAACAAAAGCCATTGGGTTTGATTTATATATGTATATTTAACTAGAATTTAAGTTCATTAAAAAATTACCTATCACAATATCAATATAAGAATAAAGAAAAATATTAGAAAAGTAACTTGCATTTTGGAACAATTTCATTAATTTATAATATTTATAAATGTGTATGTAACTATTATTTAAGGTCATTATAACAATAATAAACCTATATAAACTATATATATATAGGCATTAGAAAGCTTATCAACTCTCCAGTCCAACAGTGTAATCATAAATTTCATAGCATATAGTCCATACAAAAAAATCCACGGGGAAAAAAATGTTTGTATTGAACCAAATGTGAAATAGGCTCAACGTGACCCATATATGGGTCATAGGACTGATGACTTTTAATGATTTAATTTAACATATGGACAGTGAACGTGTTAATAATCTATCATCATCGGATTTACTTATTTTTCTCTATAAACAACATAACTTCTTTCACATATTAGTCATGAGAACTTCCATCAAAAAGGTTTGAGACCATCTTGAACATAAAAATTAAAATTGTTATACAGTATAAAAATATATTACATTTATTATTTACATCAGGGACAAAACAATGTAAAGTTAACGGGCCAAATACACAAACCGAACTCTATATCGATTTATGATGCACTTATATACTTAACAATAATCTATTTTGTTCATTAATCACGCATACTTACGGATATCACACACTATCCATAATATAAATTATTATACATAATATTGATTTATAAAAATAAACATTAAAAAAAAAAATAATAAACATTTGGACAACTACAAACAATTTAATAGGCTGGTTGTTTCTTCATTCTTTTAAATATTCCAAAATAAATTAATATTTGTGCTAGTATTCCGAACGATAGTAATATCGAAATATCTAGATTGAATTCATCACTTACAAAGCTATATTTGTTTAAAACCTCTTCTCCATTGTGTAAACAATTATCAACGTCGATGCACGCTGCAATTACAATAACATTTAGTATTGACAATGTTAAACACAAGTTTAGTGATCAATTAGGTAAGCACTTACGTAGATATTTAACTTTACTCCAAAATAAAACTGATGCTAATTCATTGCCAAGGAAAAATATTGAAAAATGTCTCAGATAATATAGCACCTTTGGTAAAGACCTATAATCGACAAATATTTAGAACACAATAAGTTTAAAATAACCAATAGGAATCGGCACACTTTTAATTACCTGAATGTTACATAAGCACCATTAACAGATAGTGCAACATTATCATATACAGTGGAAATCGCCATTTTGGTTTCTATTCTACTACAACATGCCGACAACATAGATCCTGTAAAATAAAATATTCTATCATTACAAAATGTCAATGATTTTTTATTTTAAATTAAAAACGTTTATTTCAATTTCATTGTTAGGTTTTAATTTCTATATATTTAATTATTTATTTATTTATTATATTTATTATATGCCCTTTGTATTAAGAAGAATAAAGAAGAGAGTTGGTGAACGTAGTGTTTCGGGTATGTACCACGAAGATGTACTTTTATTTTCACCCACATGGAATATGAAGCAGAGTTCATTTTTTCCAATAACTGTTAACATTTGCTTCTTTAAATTGACATTCAACAAGTTTTTTTTTTAAACGCCAATTTATGTGTTCTATGTGATTTAAAAATTAATTTTGTTTTTTGGATATATGTAAATACATTGAGAATATTAAGAAACTTAGTTCATAGTTACCATAAGAATGTGCTACAAATGCCAGCAAAAAAAATGTCAATACTTCATAAGTACCCCATTTAACGCCAACAATCAGAAAAGCTGGAATACATAGAGACATCATTCTTAAAATTATCCAAACCAGCTGTAAAATAAAGTATGGTTATTGGTTGAACAATTAAAAAACAACATTGCACGCAATACCGATATTGATAATTCTGATGCATGATAGGCAGTCAATGAGTACACTTCATTATGGATCTCTCGGTGAACAACTGAAAATTGTTCGTACATTGAAAGGCCTGAATAACTGTTGTTGAACACAAAGGATGTAATAAAGCTGAACCAAAAACCTTCCCAATTTTGAACTGCTTTTGTATCAAATTGCAAGTTAGCAAACGGCGCTGACAGAATAACACTTAATATCTAAAAACATGAATAAAAAAACTTATATAAAAATATTTCCTAAAAATTAAATTACTCATATTCCTATATTGCCTATAAATGGGTACTCTTAATAATAACGCTACTTTTATATTCTAATGAGAAAAAAAGGATCTCTAAACTTTACATTACTGTTCACTGTTCAATTTACTAATATTTCTGTGAGTTACATTCTGACTACAAATACAAGTAGTCATACAAGATAACATCTCAAAAGATAAATTTGACCTATAGGTAATATTTTCAAAGAGTAGTTTAAAGAATTCCCAAGAAACCAAAAAAAAAAACCTTATAGAAAAACTATCAACAAAATTGTATAAAATGACAAAAACCACTTCAACTTTTGGATTTATTCTTAACTTTGAAACTAACAGTAATATTTTCGAATGATGCAACAACAAATTGAAATTTTCTTTATTAATATTTGACTATTTACAGCAAATATTGAGTAAGATATAGTTCTTTCATAAAAGTGATAGTTGTAAGTTTTGCAAACAGATAATTTAAAAATATGTATATGACAAGTAGCAAATTACATTTGCATTTCAAAAAAAAAATATGAAGCGTATAGATTTCAAATTATAATGCCAAAATTTCCATATTTAATATTAAAATACAACTAATTAAACTGAAGTTACATGAAAATAATCTAGATTTTTTAAAATAAATGATTTATCATTTCTGAGTCCTGCCCATCAAATAAATTACATCTACTCTATCTATGATCAGGTTTCTAGTTTTTTAGTAATCTTGTACTATTTACTAAGACTTCAAATGTAAAAATAAAATTATCATTTTGTTATTGATCGTGTAAGGTAGTTAGGCCATATTATGAAATCTGGCAAGCCTAGAAAACACCTATAATTTATAGGTCAATGAAAAATTTCTTTATAGTATTTAATATTTAATCCAATCATATAAACATTTTAACTTAAATTGAAACATGTATTAGTTAAATACACTAATACATACATTTATAAAATAAAATATTGAATACTTTAAAGTGTATTATTGAAGGTTTTTCAGGAGATTATTGGACTTAAATAGTAATTATATATGTCATTACCATACCAAATCCCAGTTTCAGTAGGTTAGTTTGGTAATCTCTAATAAAACATTTGACAGATCTATCCAAAACCCATTTGAACTGCGTTTTCCATCTTGGTTTTAGTCTAAATAAAAAGTAATAAAAAAATCATAGTTTATTCAATCTTCTTATTACCTTAATTATATGTACCAATGTTAGATGACTAAACTACACTCACAAATAAAATCACTTAATAAAAGATTTGCACAAAAATAAATATAATAATTATCATATAACAGTATAACTTACGTTTGTAAATATTGCATATGATTCAATTGTTTCTAAAAAAATATTGTTCATCAGTAATTATCGTGTAATCAATAACGTATATATATTACTTGATTATTGAAGGAATCATTAAAGAAATCTGTTTCTACTTCAGCCGAAGATATTTTGCACATTTCGTCCACACTTTTTTTTACACTATCATTTTCTGAATTCAATATGGCAATTATAAAATCAGCCTCATTAAACATGGCTGGACACGCGTAATTAAACCTAAAATTAAATATAATAATGAAATTATAAAAGTTTAAACATTTTCTATAAAAAATTTTGCATGTTTAAGTAATTTAATTTACTTCTGAAACAACTGATGGACCATAGAAACAGGACCATGATATGCCAGTTTTCCACTGGTTAACAATACAACTTCGTCGAATTTGCCAAAAACACCGGACGCTGGTTGATGGATCGTACATATTACAATTTTACCTGTGCGCGCGACATTTTTTAAAGTGTTAACAACATGTGCGGCCGAGTAGCTGTCAAGACCCGTTGTTATTTCATCGCAAAACAGTATCGGTGGGTCGTTTAACATCTGAACGGCGAGTGCAACTTTCTTACGCTCTCCCCCGGACAAATTCAATACCCTTGTATTCAAAAATCTACTCATGCCCAATAAGGAGACAATATAATCGATGTGCTCTTTCAAAGCTGTTGCTGATGTGTTGCGATCCATTTTCAAATTTGCCTTTAAAAGACACCAAAGTAGAGTACAAGTTAATTCAAAACATGTCTATAATTTGTATGAAATTAATGCCATATCTTACCATCATAACCAGGTGTTCTAGAGCTGTCAACTGATTGAAGCCGATGTCATGTTGTGGAACAAAACCAGACATTTTAATCATCGCTTCTTCGGATATAGGTCGTCCGTTAACTAATAAGTCACCCTCGAAGTTGCCTGAAAAAGAATCAAAAATCAACTGGTATGCCTATATGAACTATGTATACAAATCACTAGGGCTCGGATGTTTATGCACTAAAATTCACTTTAAATACTTATTTAAAATTATTTATTATAATTAAAACCCCAAAATTTGGATAAAAAATAAGTATTTATACTTCTTAAGATATCAAATTGTTTAAAAATAATTTAACTAAATTTTTCAATAAACAAAATATATATAATACAATTAATTAATTAAAAATAAAATCAGGTTTTTTTCATTAAAAATATTGATATTAAATATTTACTATCTTTAAAATTAAAAACAAGCACATTTTATAATTTGCATTACTAGAATAAAATTTACTGATATTGTGAAATTTAATTAGCAGTTGCTTTAAAGACTTATTAAATAAGTCTTTTATTTAAATTGTTTTTAAAAAGATGAAATATGTACTAAAAAAGCATTTATATTCTTAAAATCCCAAAATAAGCATTTAAAATCAAAAACAATTAAATATACATTAATATGCAAAATACAAATAATATTTTTTGATTCGGTAAAACATAAATAAAATTTCTTACTAGGTCAGCATTATATTTAATTAATAGAAAAAAATATGCAATCTCATAAACATCCAAACTCAACAAATCAATATTTAATGTTTATTTATCATCATACTTTTAGTTCGATGACTGATAGTGGCCATTAATGTAGTTTTTCCTGAACCACTAAATAAAAAAATTAATATATTAGATTATAATAGGACATAAAAACAATATTCAAAAAATATTACTATAATTAATTACCTAGATCCCATTATTCCCAGAAGGGTTCCACATTGCACATGCCCACTGACTGAAAACATTACAATAATAATAAATTACAATGTGACATTTTAGATGAGAAATTTTAAGCAACTTAGTACACGCATAGATTAAGTATATTTAATCTATGGTACACGCCATATGCCTAATATATTTTAACTTCATTTTGATAAATTATTTTTATACAATTCCAATTAACAAATGACTACAAAAGACACCATGTCCGGGCGTAGAACTAGGGGAAGATTGTGGAGCTTTTGATTGATCCATATATGTTTTCATAATATTATTTTGTCTCTGTTTAAATACAATTATGTTAGACAATTTTTATTTGAAAATAATATTGGAATATAAATTAATATTCCTCTAAAAATTGAACAGTGAAAAAGTTTCTAAATTTGTGATAATTTTGAGTATTAAAAAATAATGACTGATTTATGTGATTTATTACTTTTGATAGATTTTTTTTTCATTTGTTAATTGAATTTCATTACATATATTTACATCGGTATAACAATTGTAGGCCATTTTTGAAAAGTTTTAAAAACTCATTTTTACTTTGGATGTTATTATTATATTTGTAAACAACTTGAATTATGATGGCATTCTCTTTACTATAATAATGTGTTAAAACCTACAAATAAAAAATGTTATGATTCTAATTCATTTTCAACATCTGATACCAAGTGTTTGTACTACTGTAATTTGCAGTCGGTATCAGACACAGGATGGGCGCAGCGCGCAGTCAAGAGTCAAATTTGAGCTCCAATGTAAATGAAGAGCTTAAGGATTATGTCCTAATGTCCTGTCACACCCTGCATCCACAAAATCTTACTCGATAAAATAGTGTGAATTTTTTTAACGATTATTTATTAATTATTTATTTAAAGAAGGAATTTATTTATTGTATATGATGTTTATAAGAATATTTCATAGAAATTTTTATGATTTTAAAAAACTTTTTCGTATTTTAATTTTCATAACATGATAGATTTTTAGAAAATTTTATCTCAATATTAAATCATTATAATATATTGAAACTGGTCAAGAAATCAAATTCTATAATCACCATTGTACAATATCTGTTTGTACGTTGTCACCGAGGGTTTAAATAACTGTCGGTTGACCTGTTTCACGGACACGTTCAGTTTTTTCCAAGAGAGCACCAGTTGACTGTGCGATTGCTTCGGAATTAAGTGGTCGTCCATACCGTTCCAATCGTTCCACATCTCATTGTACCGCAAATCCAACACCTTATTCTACAAAAACAAAACACCGTTAAATTAACGAAATAGGTTTACATAATAATTCAAATCGGTAAACTCACTCTTGGCGGCATTTCGATCATGTGGTTAACAGTGAAGAACGCGAATTAAACGATAATTTTAAAACGGAATGTCTACAACACCCAATTTCCAGATGATAACTGCGAACTGATAGATATTTACGAAGAAAACACTATTTCGCCATACAGAGACTTGTTTGTCGACTGTCGTGTAGCCAGTAGGTGGGCTAATGCTGCGAGTAACTGCATGCCGGAGCCCGGAATAGTCAGAGAAACAGGTTTTAGAGGTCATCGTCAGATAAACTCGTGCGTTAAAATACGTTTTCGAATAATTATAGTGATTTATACTCGGTATTTTATTCATTTGATCCATACACACATCTATTATAGTACCATCCATCGATTCGATCAACTAATTAACTGTTATAAATGTTTTCGTTACGTAAGATAATACGATATTTACGATAAAAATCCCAAATACGGTTTATTTTCTTGGAAAATGTTGACTTTAAGTCGATACACTGAGGTCCATAGGCGCGACTAGAGGATCTGGAGAGGGGTTAGCTCATTAAACATATAATTTAGGGATTTAGTGTCCCCCCTCAATAAAAAACTTGTTCACTATTTTGAATATTAGTTGAAAAATTATTTTTGTAAAGTATACACTATACAGTAATTATTGTTACTATACATTGTTGCCGAAAACTTTTTCTAATAAAATATCAATGTTGAATGTTAATAACGTCAGGAAATGGAGAAAAAGCTATAATAAGTAAACAAAATGTGTTTACATAAATTACCCAATTTTTTTTCGCACAATTTTAACAGGATAGATAAACAATATTAATTGAATTATATTTTATTGGTAAGTTAGAAATCCTTCAATGAGTAAAAGTTGTATTTCATCCTATTACCGTTCAAATGAAGCGCGCAGTGTTTAATACCTAACCTAACGGTTGTGAAATCAAACATAATTACCATTTTACAATATCTATTCGCATTATGTCACCGAGAGTCATCGATAAGTGCCAATTGATTTGTTTCACTGACCTGTTATTTCTTCCAAAACAGTACTACCACTATAAAAAAAAATTAAAAGCTGTGGCGCATTAACACACTTTTTTTGGGAGGGGTGGAAATTTAAAATAATGAAATAATTTTCAACGGATCGACTTGCAATTTCCGTTAATTTCATGATTTCAAATGATTTTATAGGAAATAAAAACGTTACGTAACCGGGCGGCGACCGAAACCGGTTGTCGGGCGCAACTAAAATGTGGTTGCGGTGTGGAACCGGCATACCACGCGACGACCGCGCCTCGGGGTACACTAATTTCTTGTAAACTTAAAAAATTATTAAAAATCAAAAAAACGCTTTTACCGGGTGGAAACACCCCCGCGCCCCAATAAATACGTCAAAATAATGTAAAAACTATAAATTAGATAGATAAATTCTATTTCACCACGTATTTGTCCCTCCCGTACGCATGCCCGTACCTCTGTGTTCGGGAGGTACAGAGAGGTAGGTAGATTTAAAATCCCAAAAATGAAATGTTTATAGCAAACAGGTCACTTACATTATTCTTCAACGGGCCACAAAATAGCTCTGTACTGACTATAATATTGTTGATGATATGCTAATGTCGCAACGCTGCGTGACACAAAATAGTCTGAATGAACTGGTTTTTTAAGGTTATTTTTTGATCTGCTCGCTTTGAGACGCGAGTTTTCGAATGATTTTAATTACGTTTCACGTTTATTAATTTACACATAATATCCATATTATGCATACGTCGTGTATAGTATAGAAAACAACTCGTCTGTAACGATGTAACAAATCGTAATATTATTTTGATTAGCAAACCTTCCCTATTTTTGTCGGTAACGTAATAAAACGAATATCCGTTTTAATGAAAACAAGGTGAAGGTAACCTATCAAATACGGTTTGTCACTACTTGGCATGATATTATGCGTAAACTGAACGACGCGAATGGGAGTGACCGCTCGCTTTACAAAAATCCAAGAGAGCAATACGCTCTCGATTATTGTATAAATCGAGAAACTAATTAATATTACAAACAATGCGAAAGACGGTTATGCAATTGTATTTTTTCTTAAGGAGTTTAAAGATTTTATGCAGGAAAAATGTTAAATGAGTAAATCCACTCCCATTAGTTATGAATCCGAACTTTTGAAAAATCAAATCATTAATTATACAAAAAAATGACTATACCTATGTGTTCTAAATAACAATAAAATAATTGATTGGTATTTAATCTACATTTCAATTATATCAGGCTATTACAACACATGGCATAAATTTACCGATAAATATTATTTAAATTTAATATGAGTTTTTAACAAAAAAGTACCAGATATAATTTGGTATAATTTACTCTGGTAAAATCGTAGTTCTATTATTGGACATATATTTTTATAATCGAAATAACCATAATAACATTATTATATATTAAACATTATATTACCTATACAGTATATAGTGTAGTGCGGTGTTTCCAAACTTCTTTTACTCGCGGAACTTTTGCAAGAGCTTGAACGTTTAGGAGTTTACTTCACTGTAGTGTGTATGTACAGTGATAATCGTACGCTTTATTAAAATATTAATAGAAAGTTGATGGCAGCACAGAGGTAATTTATTGAGGCACTAGGCTAAAGCCATTTAAGAGAATATTGGTAGTTAGGAGAAAAATTATGATGTTAGTAGTCTTCCCATGTATTAGGTCAATATTTGTATAGCTCTCTTGGTTATGATGTATAATGTGTCACTTGATAATAGGTAATTCATAATAATGTATCCTTAAACAAATTAATTAGAACATTTTAGCAATATATTTTCATAATGTATTTAATAAAATATATTGTATGCTAACGAGTCCAATACAAAGAACAAGAGGATTCCTTGTATAGATTAAAACAACCGTGTTTTAATTCTTATTGAATACCTACAAAATTGCACACAAATAATTGATCAAATAATTAACATAATTCTTTAAGGTTCGACACAAAATTAGAAAACAAAATTTCAAAACGTTAACTCGTCACACTATCGAGGGTGACAAAGTATTTATATTCCGATTTAAAACATAAAAATAGATTTCAGATGAAATAAAAATGATTTTATTTCATATTATTAAAATAACAAATAATAAATCATTTCCAACATAGTGCAATACTTTATGATAAACAAAAACGTGATTAATAATAAATAAATGGCTTTACAACCAACATTTCCAACATGACATAACTGACGCTACAACAAAATTCATAATTTTTAACTACAAAATGGCAGTGATAGCCTCCAATATTAATATTTTAAGGCACATAGATGAATTACTGACTGTTCACTTATACAAATATCTCCATCTTATTGGTTTTACGTACAATTTTTATTTGACCAGGTGCTATGTCAGGTAATCCTAAATATTTGAATGCTATAGTTACTGTTTGATCACCAAAACTTGCATCAAACCTGCAAAACAAAACAGTCTTTAGATGTATTAATTCGAGGTAAAAATGAATTATCATCGAGGCATATATGTATTTTTATTTTTTTTAATTTAAAAACTTAGTGACTTGTAGTAAAATATTACTAATAACATAGTTGATTAATAATAAGTATTTTCATTTAAAATAATTACCTGGTGGATATGTTTACATCAGGTGGACTACCAGATACGTTTTGAATAACTAAAAATAATTTGGTGACAATTTCTATGACATGGCTAGTTTGAAGAACAAAATCTCCTTTTTTTTTGTATGTACTATCAGAAGGACCAACAACAGACCCTTGGTGAAATAAACATCCACTCGGAGATGGTGACCACTCACCACCAAAGTCTTCTTCATCTTCTTCAGAACATCTCACATATGCCTGATAGAGTTCAATAACATTCAAAATCACAAAATGCTCAAAATATGAATTTTTTGTTTTACGAATAGTTATCTATTATATAAGTGAATACATACTGATTTTATATGAAAGACTGCAACATTATCTAAAAACGGCGACAATGATAATCTATATATATCTGCAGCTGGTACTCTGTATTTCACTTGCAATGTTCTCTGATCTAATATCAACATGGACTTTGTTGATATCACTAGGAGAGTTGGTACAAACTAAACAAAACAAGTGGTTTATAAGCCTTGATAAAATAACAAATTATAATAGATGTACTACCTTTCCACTACTCCGTGTAATTTTGTTGACTATATCAGCAAACACTACGTGATGGTCATCACACTGCATAGCAGTCTTCTTCCATTGTGTGTGTTGCCTTAATCGAACATAATCACCAATAAATGGATGTGCCACGCTCTGGCTATAACTTGCTTTACGGTTCTTAAATATAACGCTGGCTGTGACTTTTTCACGCATTCGATTCCTCGATGTCTGATCTAATTTATCCCGGTATTTATGACACTAAAATCAAAAATTACATCAATACACATTATTAAAACATTGATAATGATATCATTCGAAATCAATAAGAATTTCAAAAAACCTTATCACAATAAATCAACAAAAACATCAAATATTAATTCCTTTTAAGTTAAGTTAAATAATATTGATATTTTTCATTTTATTTTCTTATACTTATGTACATTTAATGGCGATTAGTAATAAAAATATTTTAAGACAACTTGTAGAATATTCTTAATGTAGAATATTTAATATTTTTAAATTAATGCATTTTAAATCATCATAACATACAGTAAATTTTTTTAATATTTATTTTATTTGTATAATAATACGTAATATTATCATAATGCATAAAATAAACATGAAAAAAATAAATATCTTACAAAAAATCAGTTTCAAAATTATTTTAAACTTAAAAGAAATTTTCGTTTTACTAAAGAGTTTAAGTTTTGAAGTTTATTATTAAATAATTGTAAATATTATTTAAATTACAAAACAATAATAAAAATGAACTCGGAAGTGTAGAACTTACCCTCCATTTATGGTATAATGTCTCTAACAAATAATGAGTGTGCGCAAATCGTGCATTAGACAATGGTACCCAAGCTCTGCTAATAGGAGACTCTGTAGCTGGACCTAAACTCTTCGATAATTTAGTCAAATATTGACGTTTCTAAAAAATAAGAATAAAAATAAATAAATAACATTATGCTTTTTGTCAACTTTGTAGTTATATATATAAAGTGAGTATTACTAGTTAAATAAGATTTGTCAGAATTTCGAGTGTTTGAATGTAAACTGTTTAATTGGTAAAAACAAGTAGAAAAAATTTATGTACATAAGATCAAGTGTTCAAAATATAAAAATATAAAAATATAAATATGTACCTAACTGCATTTTAATGTATTTAAAAATGTATAGGATATTATGATTTTTAGTTTGAATTTTAAGTCCTTATTTTTTATTAATATTCCTACTTTTTTTTTACAGTGGATTCATAATCAATCCATACCTATAATAAATAGTGATCATAATCTAACTATTATATAATGACAAAAATTTATTAAATTCAGACTTGTTATTTATGTACAGTTATGTTTCAAATCTTTTAACATAATGCTTAAATTTTCAAACACTTCATAATTTGTACACATATAATTTCTAACAAATGACAATTCCATCACATGATCTTTGGACAAATCATATACAAACCAGTAGCTCGCTCTCATATTATTAAAACTATAAACAAATTAATTTAATTTACTACAAGTTTAAAAAATATTAATTTTGTATTTTAAGTTATTATATACATGTAAAAACTCAATTTTACAAGGCAATAAACAAAACATTTTGCTAAATAATATTTGATATACAAATAAAATGTGAAATAAATCAGTTTCTTACCTGCCAAGTTAGAACTGTTCTGACAATGCATCTGGCAGCTGAAATTGAATCATTTATCCTGTCCCATAATATGATAATATTATTAAATTAAATATTTGTGAAAAACTGTTATCATTATTTATCATCAATGTTTCAATATTTATTACCTAAATTGCTGGGGTTTATTTGATGAACCCCGAGGGTTTTTTTGTCGTTTATGCCTATGCCATGCTTCTTGCACCAAAGCTGCAAGCTGATTAAGTCGTTCTGCTCTCAACTGTTCTAATTCCCATACAGATCTTGGTGAACGCACAAATACTTTTGTTACACCATACATAAACTCTCCACTAGGTATTGGCAAACACACAACAAGTGCTCGTACAGAACGGGCCGTATTTCCATACCGAGGTCTAGGCCACGTAACAGGACTAAGCATTTTGTATCGGCTTAGGAATTCTTCAAATGTAAGTCGATAGCAAAAACCTGATCTGCGCAATCGTACAATCTCTACCAGACTAAAATTAGAAATAATAACACTTGGTTTATGACTTGGTTTATTAAATCTCAGACTATATTTATATCTAATTACCTAAACCATCTGACTTGTTGTTGTACAAAAGAAGCATCAAATGAATTTGGTTGACAGTGACGATTAGGTGATATGCATGTTACGTAATGACAACGGCGTCCAGATAATGTTGCAGTAAATGCTTCAGCCCAAACTCGTAATTGACTAGCAGGATTAGAAACAGTACACGATGATATTCGATCGGGATTCCCTAAAAAATATTATTCAGTTTAAACAAATCAGTGTAATACTTTTGATCAATGCACATTGCCTTACTCTTAATTCTAGTTTAGTTAAAAATATGTACTATAAATATATGTACAAAATTTTAAAAAAGACATAATTTATTATATTAAATACCATATAATCAGAATCAGTATAAAAATATATGGCGAAAAAAATATATTTACTTTCAATTATTCACCACAAATTAATAAATAATATGTATAGACAATTATTAATAAATTTTTTAACTTATTATTTACTGAAATTTATTGTTTAAAGCTGAATAATACTTATATTTTTCAGTCAAAATAATAATAAGACAAAAGCAAACATATTATATATTTGTTAGGTCATCTTCTACAAATTGTATTCATTAAATTACCTTCAGGAAACAATGACTTTAATAATGGATGTGTACCATTGTACATAGTAGAACATAGCACAGGACTCAAGTTGTTTTTATTTTTCTCCACAAAAGTATTAATATTATACTTAACAGGCCCCATAAAATGATTCAATCTAAAAACATAATAAAGGATCAAAATATTGCATTATTCAATGAATACATTTAAAACAGTGGCCATGGAATACATTTTTCTTAGAACTGCGGAAAAACAATTTGTAAGAATTATTTTTTTTGGGAAATATTTATTTCTAGTCTATTTTTATTTATTTAATAATCAAAATTGTAGAATGTATAAATTATTATAATATATCGAGATTGTAGATAGTAAAATTTTCATTGACATTTATAATTATTTGGTTAACAGTGAAACAAAAACTTTTCTTTTGCATTATTTATTTTAATATATTATTACAGAAATGTAGAATGTCAAAGATAAAAAATAAAAATGTCATCAACTTATAAATGGTTTAAATAGTACCATGAAAAATAAAATATATTATGTACCTAGTAATTAAATTGATAAATATTTGCAAATTGAAAATGAATAAACATGAGTCATACAATTTTTAATTGATCTCAGATATTTTAATTAAAGTACTTATAGATTTGGACAGTTAGTGTAAGGAAAGAAGAAGGTTAAGTATGTTCCTGACCCAAAAAGACAGAGATAAAAAAGAGATTAAATATTATTGAAGTATAAAATAATTATTTCTTACATAAAAATATATAATTATTGGAAATTATCTTTTCATTTTAGAAGAAGATATTGATAATTGTTCACTAATTTATGAATAGCAAAAATTATTCTTACATGAAACTATCGTTTAATGTTATTTGCTCTACTGCAGTACTAATTTGTTCTTCAGACGATGATGAACTATACTGTCGTTGCAGTGCACAAATTCGTTTAAAAACAATTATACTATTACTATCTAATATTAAATCATCCATAATACTCAATAATCCTCCACGACTCTAAAAATTATCAATAAATATATAATATATTAAAACACACTGTTAACATTATGTTTATAAATATTAAATATATACATTAATTTAACCAGTGTTATTTTTTTTTTTCATTTTGAACGGGTCATAATATTTCATAATAATTATTAGATTATAATCTGATTAATCGTAAATATAACAAAAATTATAAGATATTAATTTGTTAATTATATAAATTATAAATATTGTTTATTCATAAAAATCATATTATTTTAAGTTTTAAGAGTAAAATAAAATGAGTTATAACTTATAAGTTTCATTTAAGAAAATATTTAATAATTTATTGAGTATCCATAATTTAAGAGTATTTAACAGTTTAATGTACAAAATAATAATAACACTGGTTTTTTCTATTCATAGTCTGTAACACAAACTATAAATACAAATAAATATTTAAAAGAAATATTTGATATTCTTATTTTTCAGATGTACAAATATGCTAAATCAATAGCACATAAGACACTGATATAATCACAAAAATTGACTTAAAGTTTTTACTATTAAATTAATTTAAAACTATCTAACTAAACTAATTAACATAACTAACACACCTTGAATATTAGTTCACAAACTGATGTATTATCATAAAATGGAATAAGACACCATTGCAACCTTTCCAGTGCATATTCCTGCTGTTCGTCTTTTAGTGTGGCAGTTATTACTAAATTATGGATTTTATCATTACAAGAGTTCAACACAAAATCATCCCAATCCATTTGGCTATCAGAATAATCAAAACCAAAAGCATCCAAAAAACCCAAATTTCTTCGTTTATACTTTGCTTCTGCTTTGACACTCAGATTTAATCTTGCTATCAACCATGAAAATAATCTAGTATACAATGACTGAGCAAGTAAGTCTTTGGTGTGTCTGGCTTCTTTAGCAGAGATTCCAGATGACACTGCTGATGATGTTAAGACTTTTTTTAAACTCTCGCCATCAGTACCCAATAATTCACCAAGTTCATATAATTCTGAAAAAAAAATGTTAAAATTAATTGCAATCATAATCTGTTTTTATAAAACTAATTTCAAATAGTTTATCAAAAAGTCAAGAGTTTTAAAGTGTTTAAGAAAAAGTGTTTGAACAATAGTATTTAAATACTATACAGGGTTTTAAATACTTTCTGTTTTTTAGTATTTCAATAAGTACTTTAAATACTTTTTTTAAATAATTTCGCCTTAAAATTATTCAAAATACTTTTTTTCAATAAATATACATTTTTTAAATTAGATAACAATTATGTAATATTTTCATTTCCACTCCCTTTATAATTACATATTACTCAAATACTTCTATATATTTAACACTGGTTTATTTACAATGTGATTATTAAATTAGAATTTGAGAGAAAACAAAAGAAAAATTTCAATTATTTATGCGTGTATCTAAAATGAGAATTTCAAATATTTTTCGAAAGTATTTGAGTAAATTCCAAATACATTTTTATAATTATTATTAGAGTAATGTTTTAAGTACTTAAAAATTTTTTTATAATTTGTGTAAAAGTACTTAAATGATTTTTAAAAGTACTCATTACAACACTTCAAAAAATTAAAATTAATAATTATAATCTTATTTTATTTTATTTTTATTTTTTTATAGTATAAATAATAAAACATGGGATTATTAAATGCAAAAATAATTAACTTTATCTTGGATATACACATACAATATTTTTAAATGGTTTGCTAGAAGTTTAGAATAGTAATTTTCTAAAAAATATTTATCATCAAAAGTATGTACCAAATCTTTCTAAGGCAACCAAAATAGACTTTTTATTTGACTATGCAAAAATATAACTTTCAACAAAATCTTTTCTTTCCATCAATATTTTAATAATACAAACAATAGTAAAATAATTTTATTATGAGTATTGAATCTAGTATGATGATTTGAATTTTAAGTATTAAGTTATATGATATAAGTATAAATATTTAGTTTGTATTAAAACCATTATCAATTTTAATTAATGTCATTGGCCAAAAGTAAAAAAATGTCCATAAATATTGTAATAATAACATGATTTAAATACATACCATAATCATTTGTAATAATGCACCCTTCAGTTCCATCAATATTATTAGTAGGCACCATATTTAAATTACCCAATTTTAATATACTGCTAACAATCTTGAAAATATTGGTTATCTCAGATTCACTAAGCCCCAACATTTCAAATCCATACTGTAACATTAATTTTAAGAAAATAAATTAATATTTAATAATTAATTAATGATTAATATTAAAATTATATTTTAAATATTTAATTTTACAATATAAATTACCTTTACTGATTGATATTCTGATTGAAAATTAACAACATCGATTTGTCTAATACGATTGTTACACTTCAAATAAACATAGTTTTCTGAATTCCTGGTAAGTTTTAACGATTCTAAAAATTATAATAGTAAAATATATTATTAAAAAACATTTTTTTATAAAATAAATTATTTTATCTTCAAGGCTAAAATTACAAATCTACATGATGCATTTTTTTAGAATTTTGTTAACATATACTCGTACTTACTCAATAAATGTATATCAGCACCATAAATTAGTTGATAAAATATATGGAAATTTCTATTCAATGCACTTTGCGTTGTTACCCTTGACTGTAAATTAAATAATTTATTATAAATTATTAATAAAATGAATACATAAAACAAAATTTAAAATTATGTATTTATATACATAAGGAATAACAATAAAAGTACAATTTTTATACTCAATAATATATCGGATAAAATAATACTCAATAGTTAGTAAATAACTCACTTTATCCAATAAATCTATCAGCAGCCCAAGTGTAAGAAAACATTTATTATTTAAGAATTAAACTATTCAAATAATCATACTTACATCCTGTAATTGTAGCACCCAAAATATCTCCTTTAAAATTTAATTCTAAATCAACATGTTTTATCTGAAATACAAAAATATTACCAAATCATTTTACATTGATTATATCCAGGTCAAATAAAATATTTAAAAATTTTAATTACTTACAAAACGAGAAGCATCGCCATGAATATGCGTTTTGGCATTTCCAAATGCTAATATAACATAGTACAATATACAATGTAATATTTTTAATACAAAATAATCAAAATTGTTATCACAGTTTAACTTACAATTTAATATGATGTTAGCATTCAACAAACGTTGATTGAGCAAATTATTGTTATTATTGGTCCCACATAAACAATGTAGCAACACCGAAATTGAATGGCTTTTACCCGAGCCAGAAATACCTTGCAGAACAACACACTGATCTTGAGCAGCATCTACCAACCAACGAAAAGCCCATCCAGCCATGGCATATCTAAAATACAAAAAAAATTGCTAATTATTATTTCTATACTATTATTTACAGCTATTTTGTATATATGTTTGAAAGTTATTACAAATGTGGCGGTAGATGGCCCGATCTTGGTGACATATACATTCGACATAGTGGTATAGAATTGTGGTGTACTTCTTTATATGGATTCAGAGCAATGAGCATATTTCCCATGTAGGTCTAGAAAATCAAAATTTAGAGTTTGTATATGAATAAAATTGTTAAGTGATTTTTAGTGAACCTATTAAATAAAAACTTATAAGTTTATATTTTAAAAGTTGAGTAAGTATTAAAGTTAAAAAGTTTTTTAAGATTAAAACAAGTATATTTTATCTGGACCTTGTCAAGAAAAACTATTGTATAGGTTAGGGCTATAATTAATAATAATATACAGGTACATTTAAATCTAAACTAGTCATGATATCAAATCACCAAACATAACTGTAGACAATTAAGTGGGAGAACTGGTTTTACTTTTATGGCTTAATATTGTGTATTACATATAACTCAAACCCACAGATTATTAGTTACAAGTTGAATTGAAATGAAAACAAACAAAAACTGCATTGGGTTAAAGAGAATTAAAGAAAATTAACAACTAGGAAAATAAAAAAATTACCTAATAATAAATCTGTACATTTTTGTTATGAAAATGTTTCGTGAAATTATATTTGTTAATATATGTATATTATATTATATTATATTGTATGTATATTACATATATATAAAGGGAAATTTTATCTGACAAATTTATTCTATTAAAAATAAAAATTATAAAATTAAAACATTAATATTTAATTATAAACTATGATAATGAATACATAAATAAAGAAAATATATATTTATTAATAAATTGTATCATTATAATGTTATGTTACTTACATAAATAATATTTGAATCATATCTACAGTTCAAATTTGATATAAATGTATCTTCTGTCAATGGTTCTAACAACACACTATCCCAGATCCCATCTTCATCATTGAGATCCATTAGGAGAGTTGAGTCTTATGCCAGTAAAATCCCAACTGAAACCTATAACATTATAAAATGCATTATAGGCATGAATTATTATTTTATGTCCGTGACAGGCACTATCTGGTACCATATTGATTGTTCACATCTAATCCACTTATTATTATAAGCACCTGTCAACTTTAATAACATCGGTTATCATTACAACAAATATTAAGATTAAATTGAATTTATCCTATCAACATAAAACTGAGATAAAAAAACTTAAATTTTAATTAGAAATTCGAAATGTAAATTTGTGAAATAACATTAAAAATATAATTAGTGATTTTTATTATTCTTTAGAATCTTTAGATGCTTCTTTTTTTTTTTTTAGTTACCAGTTATTTTAATTCTGTTATATTTTACAAACTTGGTAATTTATAAAATGCATAAATATCCATATTAAAATTGAAAGATAAATATAAATAAAAAACAAATCCTATTTTATTTTATAGGAATCAAATCAAATATTTATTTTTGCATTGTCAGAATATTCATTCAACATTGATGTTTTGTATTCCAATAGTAATTTTGTAATATTAAAATATTCTGTTCATAAATAAAATGGTTCAATTAATAATCAAAACAGTGAAAGTTCTGAATAAACCAGAAATGTCTGTTGACTGATATTGTACAATGAAAAAAAAAGAAATGTGATCGCTTATATGGAAACTTATACTGAGATTATACAATATTTAGATCATTATCGGAAAGATAAGTTTATGATTATCAATATTCTAATTATAAAATAAGTTTGTCCCGTGATAAATAATATTATGTGGGTATATATTTATCATTTTAATATACATAAATGTGTATTTTTTTATCTTCTATTTAAAGAAATTTAAATCTCACGGTACTACAAAAAGTCATCCTCATTCATTATTTCAAGGTTTTAGGTTATTATTGGATATTATCTATTATTCAGAGGTGACCGTTAAAGGAACCTTCACTGCAATTAGGTACATCAAATAAGATTAATTAAAACATGAGAATGCAGTTGAGTAAGATGAATTTTAAATAATCTATTTTCTTAGCAAAAAATATTAGATCCTACATCAGTTTTAAAAATTAAATAACATCTAATATAGTTAATGTCAACCAATATTAAATAATAATAGTCACCAATACTCGGTCCCACCATAGATTACTATATGTGTTAAAATGTATGTTTGTTTTTGACATAGTACACAATACTTTTGTTTTAAAAGTATTATTTTTGAAGACATCTCATTAGAACTAATATAAATTTTATAAATAACTTTTACTAGGGCATCTAAGAATTTTGTGAGATATACATTTTTAAAAAAGACCAAGAAAAGGAGAGATACTTGACCGGAGAGGTATACTCTAGTTGTGTCACTGATACCAAATTAATATTATATTTGTGTATGCATAGAAAGGATCGACACTTAATAGTTACAAGGTTTATGTTGAAAAAAAAATCTGAAATTCAGTTGAATATCAAGTAAATGCCTTCAACACTTATGTGCAATAGGTACTTTGAAAAATTAACTTATAATTTGTATATTTAACTAAAACAATTACATTTAAATACATGTTATTATAATTCTCGTGTTTGCAATGGGCATGTTAAATATTTACCACTTTATAATGAAAACGTAAAAAATTTACCTTATTCTTGTGTCGAAAATCGTTCCGAGTACTGTGAATCTCTTGAGAACAAAATCGTAGCGTGTAACTAAACAAAAAAAAATAACATACAAAACTAATAAAACGACTAATTTAAAAGCAACTAAAACACTTGTATTAAGTCAAACAATCTAAATTTGAAACGAAAATATTACGAGAAAAAAAATTGAGTAGACACTAATACACTATGGACAAGGTAACCGTAATGATAAAATTATCGGCTGGTTTAGTGATAACTGATAAAAGAAACAGTGCAAGTAAATCTATGGAAAGTTCAAATAAAATCGCACTTGACTTAGTACGTAATGATAATATTTGAAACAACAATATTATTATTCCATTGTTATATTCTATTGTTTAATTTGTTTGCACACGAGTAATGATGTTTAATACGCGTTTATTATTTTTTTTTTATTATTTAACGCGACGCCCCCGAGGGGGTAGAGAGAGAGAGAGAGAGTACAGTAAAAGGTATAGCATAGATAAGCGTAGACAATGAATAACAAAGAAAATCACGTAGGTATCTGAGGATTTTTGAAATTTAAAACAACCGTCGTAGATGAAAATACACTTTTTTAACGCGAAATTACATTGACGCGAGAACGGAAAAATTACGATTATTGGGCGTTGTATAAAATGGGAAATCATCGCGCGTGGTATTGATTGGGTTCCAGAGCTCCCCAAACCGATATCGTTCAAAAGAACCGTATGATATAAGGTAGCTTGTGTAAAAAATAAAATATAATCTATACGATAGATTTAATAATCATTATTAACGATCGCCGTCGTTGTTGTAATTGGCGAGACAAAGAAAAATTAAATTAAAATTTTCAGATTGCCCCCCACGCGGCTACACACGCCTACGACCGATAAGCGTTTTATTTATTAATTATTATTATTTTTTTTTTTTGTACGAAATGTATTGAACTCGGACTCGTCAATGTGTATTTATGTAGTTTTTATCAACATCGATGACAATAGGTATTATGACCACGTAGGCATTGTAGCCGTATAAAAAATGCATTCTATTATTACATGCATCTACACGTAACTATATACGTATATGGGTAATCAAATAATGAATATTATGTGCCTACGCAACAATGATTAAATAATATATAAATCGATATTAGGAACAAAAAAAAAAGAAAAAACTATATTTTATACAAGTAAAACAATAACGGAAAATAAAAACAACGTATAATTGTTTGTACACGCTTTATTTTATATTTATTGTACCCACGTTAGACACACTATGATAGTTGTGCTACATTGTCGCGCGTGTCACTATGGTTACACCTGCCTATCTACTACCTACCGATGGATAAGGTAATTGGATTATGGGTAGGCTACAGCCGGGGTGTGTATAAAAGAGAAAGCTTAGAACTAAATCTTAATATTAATATATTGATTTCCTTTCCTGGGCTTCTTCTCTCCCGCTTGTATATAGGTAGGTAGAGGTGCCTGTTCTGTTTACAGTACATGCGCCTCTGCCTTCGCGACTCGCGGGGCCCCAGAGTAGCGCGGGACGGGATTTTTTTTTACGGGGAGGGTTTTGAAATAATTTTTTTCAACGCGCGCGCGGTTTAGTTTAGTCACGGTTTTGTTTTATAAATAATAAAATTAGAAATCACGCCATATTACCACGCCGGAAATTTGATTTTCAATTCAAACACAATACCTTGTGCAGTTATTATACCGCCGCGGGAAGGTTTCGCGTATCTTTAATAACATAAGAATCTTATTAATATTATATATTATTGTCAGTAGATATAACGAATTTATACTAAAGTTTCTTATATCTATCTTATGTCTATCTTGTATCTATCAAGTATCATCGACCTATATCTTAATGCGTTTCTAACAAATTTGTAATTGTTTAACATCCACACTTTGGTGCCAAGAATTTCATTATTATAAAACGGTAGTTTGGGTAGTAGATATTTTGACTTTTGATCATTTCAACTGAGCAACAATATAAGTTGTACGGTAAAAATGTCTGCGTTAAAATATATACTTATATTAATCGTATAACTATAAATTATTACACAGGACCATTTAAACGTAATATGTTCGTTTTAAATGTTTTAATAAAACACTTTTAATATACTATAAAAAAAATCTAGCATAGTTACATTACAATGTGTAATGTAACCTAACTTTAAGTTGTTAATAAAAATTAACTGTGTATTTAATAATAATGTTTCATACAGGTATTTTATGTTTATTTATTAATTCTTTATATAACCCGAAGATAGCCTACGCCGAAACGTGTAGTTATCATTTTGATTTGTATAACTAACTTAATTCGGACCTTGTAAATTTTTATTTCATAATTATACTCAATAACTTATTACTATTAATCATACGAGTAGGTAATAAATAACTTTAATTTTACTAGTTAAGTACACTAAACTTGTATATGGCTATGCATAATGCATATCTCAAAGACCACAGAATTGATTAAACTGATTGATTAATTTTGTGATATAAACACACAAACTATGTAATGTGCCCTTATAGATTTAACTAATAACTAGGTATTAGCTATTAACTAATAACTAATAATTAAATAATATCTACACCATGTTATTACGTGTAAGCATGTACTTTAATCAACATATTATACCTATGTGGGTTTGGTTAACACTTTTGTATTTTGTATTATTACAAAAATATGCAAGTAATTGTTTGTGTAATTAAGTAGATATTATATTATATTGCCTACATTGCCTAATGAGTACCTAATCATTCAAAACTGATCTTTCACTTCTTTATTTTTTGCATCAAATCTACGAATTCACTTTTCTAGATAAATACCGCTCTTATATTTTTTTATTGAAGATGGATGTTATATCCACCTTATTTTTATTATTATTACTCAAGTAGGTATATTGACCCTATAATTATCACTCATCAGATAAAGGCTAGCCGAATAATTAAAAATTATACTATATTTATGAAACGCTAATACAATCAATAAATATTAAACTATAATAAATATGAACGTATTATCACTTACAATAGTAGTTAAAATTCACAATACAAATAATATACGCTATCCATAATATTACGAGTAGGTATATATCATTCTAGAAAAAGTAGATAAAGAATCGTTTAAAAACAAACGCAAGCAGAAAATTACTTCAAATTTAACCTCATACTATCTACTTATAATAAACCATTTTCGTCTATTGTTTAAAAACAGAAGATTTATCTCAGTTAATTTTTTTATAAGTAGGCTGGTAATACCTACGTTTTAAGTTTTAAATTTGAAATACAACATAATTGTTTACACGAATATTCATGCGATTATTTAAATTTTCAGTCTGGTTTTTGTTAAGCAATTTGTAGATAAAAATAAGTGCCTACTCTGCGTTTTAATTGTAACACACCAACACATGCATTTATATCACTCTTTTAGTATACATGACATATTTTTGTGTTTATATGAGATAAGATATTATGTATAAATATGTATGTATGTGCAGTGTGCACATGTATTAAATACATATTAATATTATATATAATGTATATAAATAACGCAGACTTCTGACCTTTGCACGAAATCATTTTTTTTTTTTTTTAATTTCGATGATTTTAATTGAAATTGAAATAAACAAGATGACCGCGATCAATTGGTTAGCTCGGCTTGGCTTAACTCTTAACTACAAAGAGCCCTATTTCGACTCTTCTAATATGGGGTGCGTAATTCTAGATAAAAGTTTTGGTTTGGAAATAAAACAGGAAATCATTATACGTAATATGATCTCCGCGACCGTCCCAAAGATAAAACGTAATATAAGGTTTGAATAACGTACATCCCACTTTTCAACCCTCCCTTATATACATAGCTCAACACTCAGTGTTGAGTCAACAGCCACATCCTGTCCAAGAAGAAGGAGCAAAACAAAGAAAGGGGAACACTAGGTCTCAGTTTCTTAATCATCATTTAAATAATTATGTAAACTAATGTAAAACGTACGTATAATACACCATAAGTTGTAATAATAACTTATAGGTGTTGTAACATGTTATTAGAGTTTAATAATTACCTAGGTCATCGGTATAGTAGGAGAAATTTAAAAAAAAAAAAATTCTGAACAACATACTTACTGTCTTAAGTTCAATTTTTATCTTTCACAATAATCCCTTTGTCAATCTTAAAATGTTTTCAATTATTAAATTACGATATATTGATTGCCGCATTGTATTCACATTATTACTATGAAATAAAAAATAACGATCATTCTCCTTCTTCTGCACTCTTCATTTCTTCAATTAAGCTTTATTGCGATTGCTAAATTTTGATTTATAAAAAATATGTACTTATCCTATAACAAACTGGATACTCAAGAGTATTGAACAATATTTGGGCATGCAAAGTAGGCTGTTAAAAATAAAATACTCCGTGTGTGATACCCCACAAGGCGCCCTGGCCTGAAGGCCAAAATAATCACAAAATATATTTCAATGAATTAAACATAATTTAACATAGACCCTACAAAAATCATTCGGCTCGTACAAATTATAAATAATATTCACACACTTAATGTCACATTTAACTCGTATCAACATGTGCATAATCCAATAGTTTGTATAGTAATTTACGATTATTTTTTGATTTTTACACGAGTACTGGTCTATCATCAATACGAGTATAGATGCCGTTACTATTTTTAAAGTGTTCGATACTAAACGTTAGACATGTTATAAATATTCTATATTTATTATTGCTTATTACTTTATTAGTTATAACAGCAATTAAGATAATATTGAAATTTATGTTTATATTTATATTTTTCATTATATTTTCAATAAATATAAAATCTACAATTTCTAATCATTTTAACTTCCTAAATCATTTTAACTTTAACCCAACTAATAGGTAAAGCTCACCGATAATAAGTTTAAAAATATAATGACCAATTTAATCATGAAATAACTTACGTTCATTACAGACACGTATAGACCTGAAAACTTCTTTCGCTAATCGCCTTCGATACTTGTTGTTATCCCAATACAAGAATAACACTAAACATCACATACTTACTTGCAATAAAATATTTAATAATCAACAGCAAGAAAATAACTATCTACTTTTTTGTTTACTTATGCGCATTATAAATAATATTAATATACTATAGTCATTGTCGAATACACAATAGTAATTAATAATTAAAACTAATTTGTAATTTTGATAAATGGAAATTGATTACTTACGTAGTTACATATTATACAACAATAACATGTTTTACCAAGACACTTAAAGATTCGAATGTCTAGAAAAGTAACTTCTCAATTTAATATTTTTGCATTTCAGTTGTCTCTCATAAGTTTCATTGTTTGTTTTATAAAAAAATCGACCGAGTACAAAATAGTTTAATTCTTTAGTTTTAGTATATTTTAGCAGATAGATTAGCAGTGCTCGAATAGAGCCGTCGGGGCGACCTACGGTTGGGGAACGCAACTCTTTTCTAAGTGTATTTAGCGCGTAAATCAGTAAAATATATTTTTAGCTACTCAGACACAAACATTATGGCGAAATGTAAAATTATTAATAAAATATATTTTTTTATGGGAAAACGTCTACCTGGCAGCCGCTATTATTATTTATTACTTAGTATGACAATTATTTTGTACACTGCACACAATATAATATTATGTATTGGTTAAAAACAAATTTTGACATTCCGTAATGTAAAAAAAAAAAAGTCTTAAATTGAGTATGAAATTGTACCACTCGACACTTTCGTGGGTTTATAAAACAAAGTGTGTCGTAGTACATAATACTATCTGATATTATATTTGTGTATACTTAAATGTAAAAACAACGCATAATGTTGTACATAAAAAAATTATGTAATCAACATAATTTGTAATTGTTCTTACAGAAACGAGTAAAATCAGTAATTTTTAGGTAAGGTACCCGTGTTTTTAAATTAATGTTTTTTTACTATGTGTTTAGTTTTTATTATGTTTAGGTTGTAGCAATTAACACAATGTTTATTATTTTCTATTCAAATTTAAAATATAGGTATGGCTAACTACTTCATTATGAGCATGCAAAAAAACCTATCAGAATTCAAAGTATTGAGTTAAAAGTTTATCACCAAGTTAGAATAGGTGAATGTCATAGAAAGGTTAGAATTTGGCATTAAAATCATTGACATTTTTAATTAACCAGGTAACGAAAGATTACAATAATATTGCATTATATAATGCAAATAAATTATAGTGATAAATGGTAATATAATATAGGTACCTAATTGCATTAATAATAATCAGACTTTGGCTTTTACTAAAATTGTATTATACATTTTTATTGCTTGTAGCCTAACGCAATGATTTAATTGGTTTTTTTTTTATATTGTTTACATGTGATAAAAAAAAGAAAATATTCAAATCATATTGAAGGCATAGGTTGAACGCACACGTTACACATTTGAAGTGTTTTTAGCTGTTGCTTACTTAATATTTTTAATTTGTATTTTGATGTATATAGGTACTAATCAGATCGATAGTATCGATGAGAAACTCGATAATACACGTTCAAGGTTCATTTTGAATTATAATAATTTAATCCTAAACACGCCGCCGCGGCGTAAAATTGCATATAATGTTGCAATTCTTTTTAGAAAAACGTTATTGGTTTTTTTGTATTTTTTTTTTTTTTTTTTTGCGTATTTTCAATTTAATTAGTTTTTTTTTTTATCTGTTGCCATTAAAAAAATTCAAAGAGTTCTTAAAGCGTCATCGTGAGCAGTATAATATTTTATTTTATTTCCACAGCGCGTACCAATTGTTTGAATAACATTCAACAACAAACGTCGTAAAAAGTGCAAATCCTCGACAGATTACCCGCGTAAAAATACAACGTTAGGCCAAAACGAGCCAATAAAATATGTCGACTGCTTCGCGCCGCGCACAGCGAACGACTGCGATTTAGTAGTCGATAAAGATTTCGACTGGGTTCGGTGGCGCCATTCGTGGGGGAAAAGGAATGACAGGGTGTGCTGGCTTTCTCGCAGACCTTTAAAACACGTTTTTAATTTGTATTATACGTCTCAAAGTTCAACTAGTAGGGTCATTTCAGAAGGGATGACTCATTCTAGTGTTTTTATGGCCCTGCATCTCTCGAGTCCGTACATTTTTAAAAATATAAATACGTCTTATTTTCAAAACTATTAAAAAGTATTTACACTCGTTATTCAATCATTCGATTTTACTTTCTTTTAAATATTCGACAAAATTGTTTATGTTTAAAACTAAAAAACAGGTGTGTGACATTGCCGTTATTTTTATATTTACACATATTATTCCCCCACTAGTGTGCACGAGAGTCGGCGTGAAAAAAAATCGTTCGTGTCGCGACCGATCGGTAAAAGTGATGTTGCCTGCCCAAACCTATAGCGAAAAAAAAAACTGAAATCGTGCCACCGAATTCGAGGTGTATTTTTAATTTCTTACTTTATGATCGATAATAAAATGTACATTTTTAAATATAGTCGATTCCACAGTACGAAACGAAATCATAAGCTGACGAATATTCGCATACCCGGGTGACACGCGCGCGATTTGAGTTAAAAATTAATGGCGATAGATTTTCTAGAAATTCTGCACATAGACCCAGATTAAATAATAATAGTTGTAAAATCAAGAACTAGCCCGTACATTTTTACTTTTATCTGCGAAATATGTTTATATTAAACTTGCTTTGATAATTTAAATTCACTATTATCTTTCTCGGTACTAATGTATCTTTTTCAATACTTATAAGACTGGCTATTTATTAAATCTCCACTTGCTTCTGAGTCGCGTAATTCAAACGTCATTTTATAATACAGGAAAACACGTCCTTTGCTATAGTAGCCGATTAAAAAAATGGTCCTAAACTTAAATCCTGTTGCATTTGCACGGCTATTATACGTTACATAGTATTGAGTTGTCGTGGGAAATTAATAAAACCTTACTATTTTAAAATGGTTTTTATGTTCGGCTTGTGCTCAGTCAAAAATTAAAATGGCGACTAAATATAACACGTTTTGTGCACTAAAACATTCGAATGTGCCTAATACAGATTCGTGTTCACGAATAATTAACTGCAGTCGATAATAATGCATATACTATGTAGGTATAGTCATAAAGACACATCGCATGTATATACTAACAGGGTGCACGTTCTACGTCATGACAAATTGAAAAACATTAGTTCTATTCTATATTTTATGATATTCTTTTTTCAAATAGTTTTGATATTTTTGCACTTGAAGATTGCCATTTTATAAATGCAAGACATAGAAAAACGTCGATGTTTATAACTTTTAATTAGGTATTTAAGTCGTTAGTTTTATACGATTTTTTAAATTCGTTAAAATTTCAAAATCTTTTTCGATATTCGATATCATATTACGTAATCAAAAGGCAATTGCCGCAAGTGAATAATTGCAATACATAACATTAGAATAATTGTAGACATTTAACGAGTAATCATTGATTCTGATACCAACATTTTTTCCAAAGTTAAAATTGTAAAAAAAGATCTTTTGGAATTCGAGAAAAAAAAAATTAAAAACGAATATATAATACGATAACTACTGTTAGCGCGCGAGGTTAGGTTAGGTCAGATTAAAGTTCTAAAGTCATTTGAGTTATATTAAATTCGTCAAATCTCCGCGGGACACCCTGTATGTGTTATACATTGGCCGGGAAACAACGTATGCGTGCAAAGGCAAAAGTTCCGGACGAGGGCATTGCCCTCGCCTATCCGAGGGTTCCTGCAGTGACCACCCACACAACTAATAAAAAAAATCCACGAGAAATGACCATTTTACCTGTCGTTCCATACACGAGGGAGCTAGCTATTATTCAAATGAATGTCAGTGTCTAAGTAACTAAACTGGTCTCCAGTTTACCAAAAACCATACATACATATATATATATATATATATATATATATATATATATATATATGTATATATTATTCAAGTTTGGTTTACAGTATGATCATCGAGACAACACGATAACGTTAATATACTTGATAGTTTAGCGGATAAAAAAAAAATAAAATACTAATTAAAAAATAATACTCGACTTACGTCAATACTACGTTGTCTGAATTAGCGCTCAGGTTGTACAAAAATTGACCTTCCGTATACTTGTATTACTTTACAGAGTTCAAATTAATTAATAATTTTGTTTCGTCGTAAGCATTCACGAGTAGGTATGCACAATTACGCGCTGCGTCATTGCGACGTTTTCAAGTGATTGCGTTAACTATATTACATTTGCCGATTTGCGTCTATTATGAATAAAAAATAAAAACGGTGTAAATTAAATGAAAATAATAATATTAATAGTAAAAAAAAAAAAAAGAGTTCGGTATTCTAGTGTACGCGTTCATGTCTTATACGAGTTATAGAACATAATATTAGAGTTTTGTTGTAATTATTATAACGTCAAACGTAAAACGGAGGAGAAAACATAAAAAAAAAGTGGTTCTTGGACGCCGGCCAAATACGAAAAAACCTTCAACCCGCGACCGACGATTCTCTCCACACGGAAAAGCCTAAAAATATTTGTTGAAATAATGTCACTGCGGGAAACAACGTCTCAACAGATGGCTCCTTAGGATATTAAAATATTCGTGTTGTGTAGCCGCGGGATTTTAGTTTCGAATACAGACTTAAAAATTATTTATTTTACGTACGACACATTACTCAAAGGACGTCATTCGAGGGATTTAAACTACCTATAACTGTGCGCGTATACTTTCGCTTCCCTTTTTTCTCGCACCATTGGTCCGCATCGAGTAAAACATATATTTAAAATGGTTTTAAACACTAAAAATACGTGACCCGACAAATATTACATGTTGTGTTGTCAAGTAGTTTTTTAATTCTAATAATAATATTGTCTAATGAGTATAATTTATATAACATTAATCACGCAAACTCCACGACTAAATAGCGTATATATATAAGTAAACGGTGTATAGAAGATTCAATTTGTATTTTTGGTAGAGCGAAAATTCGGGCCACAATGTGTTTGCTAATTAGAAGAAAAATAACTGAAATATACTACCCTAGTAAAACATTAGAATACGTATTAAAAGTATACGCGCGCACGAACGTCGTCGTAATGCACCGGCGACAACGCATTTCCAAGTGATTACAAACGACGGAACAAAAAGCGGACGCGACTATTACTGTTTCCGGGCAATGTTTCCTTCGTCTTTTTTTCAGCCGTCTAAAAAAAAAACTTGGTCCCGTCCGGTCCGTGTTCCGTACACAATATACAAATCCGTCTATCACCAATATAGGTCCGAGTCATATTATCGTAGTCTGATTTGATCTGGGTCTAAATTTTAGACGCCAATATATTAAATATATTTTTTATATATTACGTAGTAAAATCAATGACATTATATAATTTGAAAGACCGATTCGCCAGTATCGATCGCCCGTCACCTGGAGCGTTTCGTCCAAGTCTTGTGTCTCACGTTTTCTTTTTTCGATCATTTGCAAAACATTAATGAAAATTGTGAACATCGTAATAATGTTCAATAATATTATGTAGGAGACAAACGATTCTAAACTTTTGATCGCCACGAATATTGTTGAAGCCGGTTTTCTCAGTGGTGTGCGGTATTCCGGTGTTTGTTAACCCGTATGCATTCGTAAACGTTTTTATTCCACAGACCTCTTACCGGACTTACAGGGACACCTATGGTAATAAAAGTTCCGCGCTAAATAATGAACCGACGACGTGTCGTCGTGTCGGATCTCGGGGAAAACGCGGACGGGGGGGGGGGGGTTAATTCTGTGATCGTACGACTTCCGGTCGTCATGGAGACCGGGCACCGCGGCGGTTGAACTTTTAAGTGGGAAAGAAACGCGTAACATTTTAATGCGATCGCCGCGGTCGTGTACGATGTACAGCGACGCCGCCGCACGGGGGAAAAAAAAAGAGACGCGAAACGGGGCAAGACATACGAGTGCGGGTCGGTCTGAAACGCATTGTGCGCGAGTTTACACGTCATCGCCGCAACAATGAACGCGACGCGGCGACGGACAGACTACCGAGAACCACCGTCGCGCGTCGATGCCGTATTATAATATAGTTTTTGATCGTGAAACCGCACGACGGACAAGGCAATAAACACACATGCAGTGGGGCGGCCGGATTGCCAGGACGTTTGCGACCGATATTGATTGTCGGGCACGACGTTAACACGAAAACGGGTCCCGAGTTTTTCGGCGTTTCATATAATAATAATTCGCGTGTCGCGCAGGATCACTGAAAGCTCTGTTTATAGACACGGCGAGTCCACACTTCCACGGTGCACGGCGCAGGTACCGCGACTACTCCGGGGGGCCGCCGCCGCCGGCGCTGCTATAATAATATTATTGTACACACGAGAAATACGCGTACATTTTTTTCTTTTTTCGATTTTATTACGCCGCATTAATTACATAAAAAATTAGTCATCAAGAAAAAGACTGTTACGGGAAAGATTGTACGACTAAAAACACCGCGCGTTTCCCCCACAGTAACCCCGAACAAACGTGAACACGCACGGACATGTCTGTTCGTGCGCGGACTACGTACACATTAACACGCGTCGAACGTTTAGCAACGTTGCAAAACGTTTTGCCCGTTTGGCGTGGACCCGGCTTCAGATAAAGGCTGGTGATCTGAGGATAACTGTCGCAGGTGACGATTTATATTTTAAGTAAACATTTGTTTTCAATTGAAGTATTTCCAGTGATTTCGCCAAACATCTAGAAGACTCGTGGACTGCTCTTGACACTACGAAATCCTCCTCCCCGAAAAAGTATTAGTATATATTATTTTGGAGCGAGTGACCCGGGGAATTTCTCTTTTCCGGATGGTACGCGGAGAGTAGTTCTACGCACAAAGACGGGTTAGGTTATGATTACTACGCCGCCGAAGACGGTCGTTTTCTTTTAAGCCACTGCCCCGGGGAAACCTCGAACGGGATCGGTACCTACAGAGTATAATAATGGACGCGTATTTATAGTCGGATAGTATAAAACAAAAACGCGGAGTAAAAGCCGACGCGCGGGGGTGGGGTGATTAAATTGAAGTGTTCGCGCCTCGGGTTCGGCGCCGGCACTGCTGCGCTCCGATTCCGGGCAACAATTAAATCGTAGTGATTAAAACAATATTATTATGTTTGTCCCGAGCGGCCCCGGTCGGGGAGCGAGGTTATTATCGTCTCGGTATAGCCGGCCCGAGTGCATTTCGCCGCCGCCGCCGATTTTAAGGGTGCGCCGAACAGTTCACCGACCTCTTGTCAAACTGTCCAGTTGGATGCGTTCTTCAAAATTGACCAACCCGCGCCGATTGCCCCTACGGCCCGACACCGACGATTGCCTCGCCGCTCGCGATCACAAAGAACACGAGAGAGACACGACGCGAATCGCGTCGGGCCCCGCAAACAATCTCGAGACATCCGCCCGAGACGAGACAAAGGAAGGGGCTTTGAGGCGACGATTTTTTTCCATAATTTATTCATAACGTCCGTAATAATAATCAATGACAACGACGATAGAGTAAATAAAGTCGCGCGCGCGGTTTATCTACGACGAAAAAAACGCGGTCATTATCAATCGCCGCCGTCGCCGTACCACTTGACGCTCTACATAATATAATACATAATAGATGGGGGAAAAAAATAGAACAATAATAAAATATAGCCGACAGGTTCCCCCGGACACGAAGACGTTCCTCGCGGCGGCTCGTCGTCCCGCGGATAGTGTCGTGCGTGCGCGCGCGTGTGTGTTATGCGGCGCGTGCGTGCGACCGCCGCCTGCTGGTGTTTTGTGTACACGGCGGCGGCGATGATCAATACGACGCAGTTTGTGTGACGTCAGCCCCCCGCGACGGACCCGGGCGACCAATGGTGGGGGACCGCTGGACGGCCCGTAAAACCAAGAGGAGAACGCGATCAGCTGGCTTTCATCTGTCTCTCGTTCTGGTTGTCGGTCCGTTTTTCATTTTTTTTGTTTCCGTTTTTTTTTTGTATTATTGTTTCCAAGTGTATATATATATATATAATATATATACATACGTAAACGTTTTATTAATTTTAAAAAATAGTTTTTATTTATTCGTATACCGTGTCGAGTATATTCATATAAAATATATTCATTTTATTAATTTATTTTATTGTATAGCTTAAATTCGTATACACACACACACCTTTAAATATATATATATATATATAATATATTGTTTACGAAGATCTCTTGTACATAATATTATAAATTATTATTAATCGTACGCCGCCGCCGCCGCTACAGTTATCTCTGCCATATTATTCTAAAGGTGAGTGGTTTTTTTTTCGTTACGCCTTGTAATATTATTATGATTTCTAACTTTAAGTGTGATATAAACAATATTTAAGTGTAATATAAATAATATAATACAATACAACAACTGGCATACGACGTAGTATAGTGTTTTTCGATTGTTTCAAAATGTTCACCTACGTCGCGACGGCCCGTTTAAAACGCAATCCGCTGTTAACGGACACTTTACAGCTGCCCCCCCCCCCCCGGTCCTCCTTTGTTCTCGTCGTCGTCGTCGGTGCGATACGTTATGCGTGTGGGTTTTACGAGAGCGATTTACGTTTCACGAAATTTCTCGATGATAATTTATATTATATCGTTATGATAAATAAAACAAACAGACGCGCGCGCGGTGTGTTTAAAAAAAAAACAGTCGCAGTACATCTCGGGAATTATTTATCGTCGGATAATATAAACGCCCCCCTCCCCCGTTCGACCTAAATAATATTTGAAATTCACGCGCAACGATATTATATTATTTTATTGCGCGTATTTCATTAACCCGTCGATGATATATTACGCGCGCGCCGCGGCGGAAAAGACCTGAAATATTACACTTCCGACCGACGACGAACCGATAACGTATAATATTATTATTATCGGAGTGTATCACGACCGTTTTACTCGTGAGTAATAATAAATAATTGGCGTGTAAACAGAAAGGAAAAAAAAAAAAACCAAATAAATAAATAATAATCAGCTGTGTTTTTGTTTTCTCGTAAACTGTGCGGGTAAGCTGCCGCCGCTGCTTTCTTTCTTTATCGTTTGTGTACAAACCGTCGCCGGTTGCGTCGTTCAGGGTCGCCGCGGCGGCCGAGAACGGTCCGTGTCTCTTTCTGTCCGTTTCTGCATTTATACGCCTGCATAGTATTCAAAAATTATATTCGCTATTATTATTATTCTTCTTTCTCTGGTCACGGCCACCGTACGTTGCCCTAAATGATGATGATGATGACGACGATGAGATGATGACGACGATATCGTTGTCCTCGTCACGGCCGATGATGACAATACAATAAATACGGGAAACGACGACGTTGCACTCGTCGTATATTATTGAGACGAGCAGTGCAGTAGAGAGCACGGCGAGGAAAGGCCGAGGGGAGAGCTATTAACGCGCGTGCATGTACACAAACACGAATTTCTTTGTTCCCGTCGGCGGAGCCCCTCCTCCGCTCGCCCGCTCCGTGCACCGTTCGGCGGCGGCGGCGGTCAGCTGTTTCCGTCGCGCTTTTGTTCCGTAACGATTTTTTTTTTTCAAGTTTTGTTTTCTGCTCTTTCTACTTTTCTTTCTTTTCCGGCCGCCGCGACGACGAGGAGAACTACTCCGGAGCGGTCGTGCGTACGCGGATCCACGGTCTCCTCGCCGCACAAACAGTAGCGTTAATGTACGCGCGCGTCGCCACTCGGGCGAAGGACTTGAGGACACGCAGCTCGACGAGATTTTTCGCGGGGGAGGGAAATGGTTTTGAACGCGGCGCGTATGACTCGATGGGATGCGGATATCGTGGTGCTTTTTTTTTTTTTTTATTGCGATGAATACGCCGCGAGCGTTCGGCCCTGACGATCGCGCGCGCGACCGCCTTCTTTTCGATTTAATAATATAAACACACGAGCTAGCGCGCGCGCGCGCGCGCGAGAGAGCGTGCGACAAAATATTATTTATATAGGACGTTCGGAGGTCACCGTCGTAAATCCGAAAAAATTTTTTAACGAAACAACTTGGTAGTTAAAATATACCTCCATATGAAATCGCCGAACGGAAGACTCGCCGAGTCCGCTTTGCGAATCGCGCAGCGCGCCTCTCTGGTAGTAACGCTTCGCGAGAATAATAAAATTAAACTCCCACACGTTATATATACCAAGTGTCCGGGGGGAAAATGGACGATTTTAAAACACGGTCTCGAAATTATTCGTTAGTAAAATGAGCAGTTGGCAATTATTATTCTCACCAATATTGTGTATCCAAAGAGAGGTGGGGGAGAGGAGGACGAGTGAGAATTACTGCCTCGGGAAGAATTTTTCATCTTGGGAACTTCTTGGATAGAGCACATTTTAAACAAGTAGAGTTTTTTTCGCTCGTATCGTTTCCATCGATTTGTCTTTTTCCCGTGTTTCCGATCTTTTTCAATACGTTGGATCGTTAGAAAAACCACACAAGGGTGTTAGCGCGAGCAGGGCGAACGCGAGACGCAATTCGCCCCGTAGTGTGGTGTAAATCCCAATTACGGCACTTAAGCGATTCTTCTATTTTTTAACGCGCGCGAATTGAACTTTATCTAATGTAGGAAACGTATAAACATACATTAGGTACATATATATATATATATATATAGGTGTGACGAGCGATTCGCGTCGCGTATGTTCTCATTGGGAAAACGTAGTAGGGCGATCTGAATACACGCGAAAAAGAACCTTCGCAGAGTCCTTTGTGCGTATAATAAACACGAATCGTTCGTATTTTCCGATATTTTATGACCCAATACGCCAGAGTGTGTTTTATTTTTTTTATACCGATATTCTCTCGCCGCTCGTATTAAATACGACGAAGCGACGACGGCCACCCGTTGATTGTTTCCGGCCGATGCGTCGACGATAATTTTATATTATTATTGTTCGGATGCAAAACGTATTATTATTAGGTACCTGTCGGAATATTTTACGGTGTTATTCGAGCAATGCTAATAATAATTACACTCCGCTGGACCGTGTATCCACCACAAGCGAAAATATTCAATGATTACGATGAATAAAAAAAACCAGTACACTGCAGCTGTGAGCCAGTCGTTGCTGCAGATTTCGTCGTAACATTATCGTCGTGATTACCGTTCTTTGTGCGCGTGCGCGTGTTGCAATGTAGGAAGAGAACAACCTAGTGCAATAAATATAATTGCATGTCACGAATGCAATAGTATATTACTACTGTGTAGTCAATGCGCGAGCGCGTTGATGCACAACCGGGGCGATCTCGTTTTCTTTTTTTTTTTGTTCGAAGTAGTAAGCACATCGCGCCGTCTAAGCTCGGAGAAATAATAATATCGAATCACAACGACGACCTCGTTCGAATCGGTTTTGTTTCCATCAAGGCTGGGTGTCATATTTTTACGTCGATCTCTGATTCGGCGACTTTATTTTCATCTTTCGGACGTTATTTTATTCGTTTTCTACATGGCGCTCTTAAAATAATTTTTCGAATTCGTCATTACGTCGTAGTTGATATTCTAATCACCTCGAAATGTAGGTGCCCTTGGCGCTAATGGCTAGATTACCTTGTTTCGTTATGAATAAAAAGGAAAAAAAAAAACAATTTCGATTTAAAAAAAACTAAACAATTAATATCGAAAAGGAAATTTAAGAAAAATTATTCGTACGATCTCGAAATAATCTATTCATTATCAACTCCTAACATAATAAGAATATTAATGTTTTTAAATGGGTGAATTCGGTTGTATGAGATTGACCTATGCTCTGTATTTCAACGATCATTTGAACGTTTCAATCATCAAACTTATTTGTAATCATCTCATTGTGTCGATAACAATTTTCTTATTATATTTTTTAAAGAAAAAGTTCATTTGTATTATTTACGTAAAATATTATGAGATAAAAACTACACTTTTTGTATGTTTATGTGTACAATACGCAATCGATTAATGATATTAATATTATATTTTGAATTTAATAATAATTAATTAAATACGCGTAAACAAAGGTTGTAAACAATTGGGTCATTCGGGTCAGTGTGTGTCACACTGTCATATTATATTATTATCAAACAATATTTTTTTACGTATGTTTACAAAGTCTGTCCAAGTACCTACCGATATCTCGTCGTTTATCATCAAATATTAAATAATATTATAATGACAATGTCTTCGTTAAATTTAATGAAAAACGTATATACTAACTATACGGCGATTATGCACTTTCATACGACATACACGCGCGCGCGAGAGAGATCGCAAATACATAATGAACGATACTGGTTATTTTTAAACTTACTGCGTCGTAGGAAATAAACAGAAAATAAAATGTGTCGAAGACGAAACACGTTGTGGTGGGGCAGGGAAAAGATGAGCGAGCGAGAGAGTCGAGATGATGCATAAACCGGTTTTTCTTTGTTGCCTTGTCGTTGTATAGAATGACGGTCCATACGCCTAAAGCCGCTGCAATATGTTTACGTATTATATTGTATAATGCACCTCTATATTTGTCGAGTTTAGCCAAGTCTAAAGTAAAAAATAGGATTACGATTTAAATTCAAACCTATTTTTCATAAAATACATTGATCGTCAAATACGCCGAATCTTTTTCTTTATACTTATAAATATATAACGTACGTGTTTTTGAATAACAATAAAATAAAAAAATAAATAAAGCTGCATAATATAATGTATAATATTAATAACAATATATTATTGTAGTTTTTTTTAACCATTTAACACGATAACAAAGCCAACGAGAATTCGGTGAGAATGATATTTTCACACGTAGTCGGTTATTATTATTATTACCTATAATACTGCAATAATATTGTATAGCGATACGAAAAAAAAATAACGTATCGAGTAAAATTTCTTGAGAAAATTGCAGAACTCAAAGTAAAATCTAAACTTATTAGATCCCGCGAAAGTTATTACTGTACTTACTCGTCATAATTTCGATTTCCTCCATCCTAGTAATGTTGACGGTGGTCAGTGCAAACCGCAGTATAGTTCCTATGCAATTCGTCTCCGGTTATCGAGAATCCGATTGGTTTGACGCAGTTGCAGTTCCCGAGTATCTTGGCACGATTCTATTTGTTGTTCTTTTTTATAATAGACTTTTTTCGTTCTCAATAATATTTCATGAAAACCATATAACCTACTAAGTTTGAAAAAATAAGGATAAATGCACCGCGCACACAAGTTTAACCTCGTCAGTGAGTTTGTACAAAGAAACCAATTACTTACTAAACATTATATCTTCGTATCCAATATTATTACCGAAAAACTTACAAATTCTTCGTTCACGGTCATTTACGCCAACCGACTCTTGAGGTTATACAATTATAAACAATAGTATGCGACTAGAATTTCGATTAAATATAAAAAAAAAATTTAATGTCGCATTAGCTAAAGTTTGTCGGTTTTTTTCTACTCGCCGTTTGGCAAATCGGAAAAGATTATGTTTTGTTTTGCGTTGGCATTATGTATTGGCAAAGTTGGGCTACACACTGCCCTTGGCTCAGAACTATATCGTGTATGTAAATTCGTTAGTGTGCGTAAAAGTCCGCTTGTTTATTTGGTTCTCGTTCGCTTTCATTTGCCAAAACTGTGTTTTTTCTTTTACTCCATTTTAATTATAGACAATTTTCACTATTCAGCTTACGCAATTTATAAATTTTCTATGAAAATAAAACCTTCAAAATTCATAGTTTTATTTTGTTTTTGTTACAGTTCCTGACTGACCACAACTATTCGTGCCACGATCCGACAGTGATTTAAAAAAGGTATGTACGCTCGTTCTAAACTATTATTATTATTATTATTCGCTAGAAATTCTGTTATAAATAATTCAGTATAATCGTAATAATTTTTTCATATAATTTAAACAAGTCGTGATAATTATAATGTAATAATATAATCTGCATGACTTATGCGTATGATTTTGATATAATAATATAAATAAATTTAACGATAATTATAAATCATAAATGTAATTCGAAAAAATTGACTTATTTTTGTTTCAAGTGTGTTATCGCGCTTTTATATGCTTTTAATAATATACTGGTTGTGACATAATTACAATTAATTCCGTACCACTCGTCGTAAGCTATTTAGTTCGCCGGGGTCGATAAACTCTGCATTTGTATATTTTATCAACAGTTATATTTTGAGAATCGTGCGAAAATAACTACAATAAGTTTTGTTTGAAAAGTATAAGATTTATTTTTTCGCTGTGAGCAATATTTAAAAAAAAAAAACGTCCTTTGTAATGATTAATTTGTTATTATTTTAGTCATTGTGTAATACTCGTGATTACACCATGGCTACTGAGAAACGTAGATAGGTATAGTTGAACAATTGAACAGAAAAAAAGAGTAAATAAAAAAATGTTTCAATCGATATTTAATTTAATATAAATGATTCGTTTTATTGTTTTTTCGTGCTATCGTGCGATACATATATCATTATAATCATTGGGTAGAATAGCGAGTACGTCTTAATAAAGCACAAGTCTAGTTCAGAACGTGTATGTGGAACATGATTTAAACCAGATTTATGACGTTCAAGGTCATCACTTTCCAATATAAATATATCGAGTTCTTGTTACAATATAATAATAATAATAAATATGAGCATTAGTAAATATGGCATACATAATGAAATAAGTAAAACCAGAACTAGTTTTTTTTTTTTTTTACCGAACTTGACATTGAATGAATATTATATATTGACATGTGCAGTCACGTTGTTGTATAATAAATAGGTAACATTTATACCATATCAACTTTATAAGCAATACAATGTAATTAGTTTCCATTGTTTTTCTTTTGTGATTTGGTTGACATTAGTCAAATGTTGTTTTTTTTTTTTTTAATTTCCTATCAAGTAAACCAACTCTTTTTCTTTGTCAGCTATAACTAATATTGTTATGCCATATTCAAAACAAACAAAATAAAATAATAATCGTTTTTTAAGTAATTTCCCAGTCCCCTGATAATCTTATTTCGAAATTGTACAACTACTACTGCTACTAATACTTACACTATGAGTGTTCGATTTTCTTTTAATTTCAAAATATGTTTTAGCAAGCCAAAATGTTTTCGAACTTATCCAGCTGGTTCTATGGAAGTAACGCAACTGAAAAGAATGATGAATTGGCGACTGAGCCTTGTCCAGACTCTTTGATTGAAGTTGATGAAAACTTCGAACCCATTGAAATCGACGAATCCGACGACTGGGTCATCCTAGGCAAAGGTAAAATATAAATTATTTTGCTTTGCTGTAATAAACAATTTTAATATATTTTCACATTCAACAGGTGAATCAGAGTCGGATTCTAAGAAGACTGATGATGAGGGATGTGGAAGTGCTGTCGATCGGCACAGCCGGTCATCGTCTTCCTGCCAAAATGAGGAAGGCTGGTTTGTTACTCCTCCGCCATGTTTTACGTCTGTTGGCCCTGCAGACATGGAGACTACACCTTTGGAGAATCTTCTCATTGAACACCCAAGCATGTCTGTGTATCACAGCCCCACTGTGAGCGCAGTATTTCCCGAGAAGAGAACACTAGCTTCGATTGCTAGCAACAACGAATCATTTGATGATGATACACCAATCATATTTGAAACTGTTAAATGCAAAGAAAAATTACCAAAACACCCCAAGAAAAAGACCATGAAGAAATCTGTGCCTCTTGATGAGTTCAAAATGGCACCAGAAACCATTTTGGGTGACGTATCAAGTGTTCCGGCACCTGTCGTTGTTGAGATTAAAAAGGTCGAGCGTTCTCAGGTTGAAATGTTTCCAGTGTTGGCCCCAATTTCCAAACCTAAAGTAAGCTCACCAATAGTTATTCGTAGCTATAAAGAAGTAGCAGCATCTTTAAAGCGAAGGCAACCAAAAACTGACGTGTCTGAAACAAAACATGTCAAGATTGAGTCTAAAGTTGAAGATGTTGTTGACACACCAAAATCAGTTATACATCTGGAGCAAACGCAGACTGCTGTGAAAGTCCTTACACCTAAAAAAGTGATGAAGAAAGGTCGCAAACCACCATGCCCATTACCTCATTTAATAAAAAATGAACCGCAAAAGATGCCAAAAGAAATAATTGTTCCTAAAATGCGTGCCCAAGAACGGTTGGTCAGGTTGAGTTCCTTTAGCGTCATACAATCAGATGTGCCAAAAAGCTCCAAAACAACAAAAAGAAATTCTATCAAAACTATTGAAAAACCACAGAAAATTGTCAATAATTCAACAAGTATTGTTGCCGATGCACCTAAACCTGCACCTGCAGTTACTGTAGATGCTGAAGAAAAAAAGAAAAAGAAGGTACAGCAAAAATGTGTTGTTGTTAAAGAAACCAAAATCGTCGAAAAAATCGAGTCTCATCCAGTTACCCAAGCAGTAGTCATTAGACCAAAATGTGATATTGTGGTTGAAAAGAGGGACCAAAAGTCTCCTGTGAAAAAGGAGAATATCATCATACCATTAACTACATCTATTGCACTTAATTCTTTAGTGTCTCGACCTGAAGAGAATGCTTACAAGCATGAGTTGCTAAAAAGAGAGCTGGCAATGATTGCTGGCACCAACAAAGCACAGAAGGTAAGATTACTTATACAATTAATTATTAAGCCAGTGCATTAAACATATTATTTATAAATTTAGTAGGTAACTAATATAAAATAATGATTAAATGTTTTACGTTTTTTTTTTTCTACAGCTGCAAGCACACAGAGAGACTCGTATTTTATGTCGCAACCAGCTGACACATATCAACCGTGTAAATTTGATGTTAAGTGCCAGTAACAAAAGACTGAGGAGGGCCGACAAGAACTTGCGACCATCGGGTGCTAACAATAACCGTAAATGCTGTTAACTCTAAAAAAAAAAAAATTATACTGGCTTCTAATATAATCAGTTAGTAAAAATATAATGGGTTGAAATAATATAATTTTAGATTACATGGGGGTCAAGGGAAAAAATTACAAAAGAAAAAAAAAAATTAAAACTTTAACAAAATAGAAAAGAATAAAAATTTAAAACAAAAAAAAAAATATACCAAAAAAATGTGTGACTATTAATTACATAATTATATTCAATTTATAATAATTAGATCACAACATTATTTGTAATTTTTGGTAACTGATTAATTAGGGAATAATTGATTTCAAACAATTTATTTCTTCTTCAATATAAGCGCTAAACCTTCTAGTTTACATTTGCATATTATAATATTATTATTATGTCATATCATAATGACGGTTATAATTTTATAATCGTAATATTAATATTTTTAAAATATTATACGTATATTAATATTATAAGTGTGCTGTTTGGTTTATAACTGAAGAGAAGTAAATTATTTAGGATACAGCGAAACAAAGTTTGAAGTTTAATTTTAATTAAATCTACCTTCTACGATATTATGTTTTTTTTTCTTTAAGTTAGATATTCATCTCTATGTTACCAAGCAATAAAAAACTGTAATATTTGGCCAGTATACAGATATTTTTATCTTATGTATTTCCTCCATACATAAAAACCAAAAGAAATTATTATTTGTACCTGATTAAGGAAGAGACCAGCTTTTCAAGCGATTCTGTATTGTATGTACACTCTTTAATGATTAAGTCGTATTTTAGATTATCTTAATTTATTAAAATTAACAGTAATATTCAAAGTGAAAGTATGTAGTTATATTCTAAATTGTAAGGTGCAACACCATTACTTTTTAACTTGAATCATTACTGATAAATGTGGTGGCTAGGCCTTATGTGTGTATTCAATCATTTTTATTTATTCACTTTTTGGTTTTACCATAATATATTATCATTAATTTATTATAATAATATTCTCTAACACACTACAACTTACAAGATTATAATTAATACAAAAAAAAATAAATTCTAAAAAAAAAATATAAAAAAAAACAAAGTATTTATATTATAGGTATATTTCATGTACCATACTAGATAAATACTATTACTGTACGTTATTTATGATATATATATCAAAATATTAAATATTCACTTACTAAATACCGCGGATACATAATGTATTATTTCTTCTTGATTTCTTTACCGCACATAATATCATGTTATATAAATAATATGTGCACTGATATTGGATTTATAAGCAGGTGATTTAGAAGTTTGAATCATCAACTGCATCATACTATCCGAATTTTGTCCCAGTTATATCGTTAACAGTTCGACCTCCTCCATTTGACGTTACATGTTATTGTAATATGGCGGACAGAATAACTTATCATAGGGTATTCGTCATTATAAATCGGCAATAATTTGAGTCACTTACGTCAGTTTTTGACATTTAAAAAAAAAAATTTTAAATATTATATAGCTTATAAGATTGTTTTAATTGTCATTGTATTAGTAAGATCGTAACTTGTGATGTTTCCAATCAATACTATATAATTTAGATATCTAATAAACCCAGTTTTCGGGCCTACAATTAAATGTATAAATTGAAAGCTCGTAGTTGCGTTTACTATTTGTTTGCAACGTGTCATTGAATTTTTTTTTTCTCTTTCATCTGACACAGTGATTGGAAAAATATATATTATAAAATATCGATATTGTTTAATATAATACTTTTTAAATTATTTGTTAAATATTACTTATTTTTTTTATCATTATTATTATTATTTTTTTTTATTTTTTTTTTTTTTAACAATGTGTATAAATTAAAAAGATTATTTATATTTATTTCCCATTTAAAACTTACATCGACGTTGTGTGTTGTAATAAATTGTTGATAATTTTTTTTTTTTTTTATTATTACGATGATTATTTAACCATGTACATAATAATATTATATTAATACGTTAATACGAGTAACAATAATGTACACGAAACCACAAAGAATTGTAAATGGTTTATTATTATTACTATTGATATTTTATCATTTTTTCTGATTTGATTTGTAATATTTAAAAAAAAAAAAAACATATATGTCAAAACCTGTGATCTAAATAAAACTTCTATGAAGCAATAAGATTCAAATTTTAATATGTAAAAATTAGAATGACATGATTAAATTAATGAAAATCAATTGTTCGATTTATATTATTATATTATATTGTAAAAAAAAAAAGAAAAATTCTATAAATATATTAATTGTAGATAACAGAGAAAAAACTTGTTATAAAGTTGCTGATCGAACTATATGTGTTGACTATAAGTATTTAAATTAAAGTAAACAAAAAAAAAAAAATCATGTAATCCAAAGCAAAGCTGTGTAACTTATACTTTGTTGTAACATGCTGTAATTATTGTACTTTGGAAATATTAATAGTCCACCATTGTGTTTATTTTATTGTTTGATTCATAAATTTCCAATTTTATTAGATATTTTATTAAATTAATTTAGTGACATGCAAATCATATATTTATAAATTTATCATATAGATATATTATAATACAATATTTAGTAGGGTACAAGTTTGTGTTCAAAAGAAAAAAAAAGATTGATGAAATTAAAAAAAAAAAAAAAAGTATTAAACCATCTGAACATAATCTGACTAGTGTTTTTATTTATTTGCTATTCCTTCTCGACCTACCTTATTGTTGTAATCTACTGACATTTTCATAACTGAATATTTGGTTTTATTGGCTTTAATGGGTGATAAAACTTATTACGTAATTTACTGTGATAAATTAGCAGCTAATGCAGTCATATTTTAATGTTTAATTTCACAACAATGGCATTATCTTGCCGAATTCATAAAATGTATCAATCGTCTAAATTAAGACTAATTAAGTCTAAAAACTAATAAAACTATTTAAAATTCATTAAATTTTTCTAAAAATAATGATAATTTATAATAATGTAAATAATTGTGTTGCTAAATTTTGTGATATTGTATTAGTTGTATTAATTCCTATTTATTTATTTATTGTTTAGATGTTTCTAAAGATTCAGAATTAAATGTCTCATATAATGAAATACTTCAGTCATAAATGTCTCAAATTGATAATGAATAAAATATACATGACTACTGTAGGTAAGCTAATTAATAAATGCCCATCATTTTTCTAAACATTATGTCAATTTATAATAATGTAATTGTACAGCTAAATGTTGTAATGTTGTATTAATACCTACTTATTTATAAAATTGATGTACCCTATCTCAAGATTCAAAATTAAATGTTTCAAATGATGGATTACTCCTGATACCTAAACCTGGATTAAAATTGATAATTTATTTGATATACATGTTTCTACTTCAGGTAAATTAAAATTAAACATTTTTCTATGTTGTTGATATATAATCATTTAGTAAAATATATATAAACACAACTGGCTACTGGCTAGTGGCTAGTATATACACAATTAACAATGTAAAATAAATACATAATAAAACAATAATTATTGAAATCGAAACTGAATGTGTATTACAGAATATTACAAACCAAAACTTATACTTCAGGCCAAGTTTTTAGTTAATTATATATATATTTTTCATACATTGTTAATTTTGAATACACTAGATTGTTTTTGATTAAATTAAATACTTGATATATTAAATTATTATATTTTTTATTCATTTATGAGTTTCTATTTATTTATGACAATTTTTTTGTTTTTTTTTTTTATTATACAAAATAATATTAATTTATAGTAGATAATATGTTTATATTACCTACTAACCATCAATTTTTACTTAAGTGCAAAGTGCAAGTCTGGATTAAATAAACGTAGGCTGGGTTAGATAGCATTATTAATAAACTGTAAAAAGTATAATGTAATTACTAATTATATATTTGGTTATATTGAATAGTAAATTAATAGATATCTATTTTAATATATAAGTACCTATTATATTGGTGATTCATTATTTTTTGACGATCGGATAAATAAACATATGACTATAAGAGTGTGCGTACTGCGTACCTAATAAATGTAGACTCGGCGACGCGCGTAATGGATTTTATCCGTTCTCGTTATTAATATTACTCGGCGCCAAAATGAAACTCATTTCCGAAAATCGTATTGATGACAACGCGCAATTTATCAGTTCCAACGCGCGTTATATAACAGCGGTTTAATAATAATATATAATAATAATAAGTTTTGCATAACGCGTCGGTGGGTCGTACTTATTTATTATATCGATATAATATTATAGTATATTATCACTAACCTCGGGCCGTCGTCGGCTCCATTGACGACCGTTTTCATTCGGCGGGTCCGAAACATTTCTCCGCGTATTTCGTGCTGGTACATTCGAATAAAAACACCACGACGCGGGCAAACACGCGGGAACGATGATTTCACTACTCGCGCGAACCACGATATTACTATGACACGTTTGTTTTTGGCGGACGGTAAAATTCACAAGCCGTTTTGGTCGAACGGCGGAGGCGCAGCACTGCGACCGCGACCGATACGAAAAATACGTTAAACACCGAATATGCCGACGGTACGGTACGGTAGTAAATAAAGCGACAAATAATTTGGTTCCACCCACGCGACCGCCGTGAGACGTGCGATTATTCGTCGATAATTACTACTTACCATCGACGCGAAACGAAATTTTGAAACCGAGAAACGAGATTATGGCGGTCGGCATAAAAATCTCGAAACACGGACCCGTTCGGTGAAGCCCACCACACACACGCGAACCGACGAAGACTGAAAAGACAACGGAAAGGAAATCCCCGCGTCGTCCGTTAAAACGGTTGAAACAAACAAGCCAATGAGAATAATTCAGGAATCATGGAAAGTAATTGTTTTCGTAACGGCTTTTTCTTAACCGAGAATCGTTACCGCGGTATCCGGAGTTCCGTCCGCTGCGCGCGACCGCGTCGTCGTCGTCCCGTCACAGCGGCCACGCGGCCACGCTAATATAGACCTAGCGTCGCATTCCTCATTCGTTCGACCGAGTGGCCGTCGAATTCACTAATACTACACTCGCTACTCGGCGCTCGGGCTCGCCCGGCGGATTAGTAGGCACTTTTTGAACGAACACTATGGTATAATAGTATATGTATATTATTGTAAAAACATACATTTTAGGGCTCTCCCTTCGAAACGACGATAGGGCCCAATTTAGCCTAGTCGCGCCACTGGACGAACAGCGTAAATTTTTACTAGTGTGAACCAAGATACGTATAACATGTAGTTCCATCCGCCGCGGATGTTATATTTAAGCTGTGCCAAATCCGCATTACCAACACCATAACGAATGACTTTGTGATTCAGCGCGCGTGATAGGAGACGATCGGATAAATAAACATATATGACTATAAGAGTGTGCGTACCTAATATAGACGACTTGGCGACGAACGCGACGCGCGTAATGGATTTTATCCGTTCTCGTTATTAATATTACTCGACGCCGAAATGAAACTCATTTCCGAAAATCGTATTGATGACAACGCGCAATTTATCAGTTCCAACGCGCGTTATATAACAGTGGTTTAATAATAATATATAATAACAATAAGTTCTTCATAACGCGTCGGTGGGTCGTACTTATTTATTACATGGATATAATATTATAATATATTATCACTAACCTCGGGCCGTCGTCGACTCCATTGACGACCGTTTTCATTTGGCGGGTCCGAAACATTTCACAGCGTATTTCGTGCTGGTACATTCAAATAAAAACACCAAGACGCGGGCAAACACGCCGAAATGATTATTTCACTATTCGCGCGAACCACGATAATACTATGATACGTTTGTTTTTGGCGGACGATAAAATTCACAAGCTGTTTTGGCGAACGGCGGCGGCGCACCGCGAACGCGACCGAGGTGGAAAATATGCTTAACACCAAATATCGATAGAGCAAACGGTGGCGATCGCACCGACCACGACGAATACGATACGAAACGACGACATCAAAAAACGCACACTCGAAGCCTTTACCGGCTTGGATTAGACGTCGTCCGAGCCTCGACGGAATCGTTGAATATCCGAAGGCGACGGCCATTACACTCGCGTAATGGATCGCGCACCGGACGCGACGGCGGCGATACGATACGAAAAGTACGTTAAACACCGAATATCGACGGTACGGTAGTATTTTAGCGACAAATAATTTGGTTCCACCCACGCGACGGCCGTGAGACGTACGATTATTCGTCGATAATTACTACTTACCATCGACGCGAAACGAAATTTTGAAACCGAGAAACGAGATTATGGCGGTCGGCATAAAACCCTCGAAACACGGACCCGCACGGAGCACCCCAACACATACACGCGAACCGACGAAGACTGACTCGAAAGGGAAAACCGGAAAACCAGTAGCCCCACGTCGGCCAAAATGGTTGGAAAAACGAGCAGCCAATGACAATTATTTACGAATTCATGGAAAGTAACATCTTTTTTTTTAACGGTCGTTTTTTTAAACGACCTCCGGACGGACGACAGCGACCGCGGTATCCAGAGTTCTGTCCGCAGCGCGCGACCACGTCGTCGTCGTCCCGTCACGGCGGCCACGCGACCACACGGCCACGGCAACGCGTACCGCGCGTCCCGTTTTATATTTTAATGGGAAACGGAAAATTCAAGTGCCGCGCGGTACGCCGTTCGTGATTCGCAGTGCTGTCGTTATCGGCGTTTTTACCGAAATAGGTTTTCGAATAAAACAAGCTCACCTCGAAATCATCGCCCCGAATGCCTTCCTGAATTGCCAGGTCTGAATACTGATTCATGCCTCTGCTATATAAAACGAAACTATTGACCAAACTTAATACCACAAAGCTCCAGTGGCTCCGGATTTTTTCCATTTTTACCGCTTTTAACCCCCTTAGGGTTGATTTTCTTAATTTTTTTTTCCGTAAGGTCCTTCTCGTGACAATAACAAACACAACAAAAAAAAAAAGAATTAGCTACATCGGTCCAGCCGTTCACGCGTGATGAGGATACCTGGTAAATAGGGATTCATTTTTATATATTATTTTTACCGATTTCAACACTTTAAAAACAAAATTTTGAAAATCGGGCGACGTGGTGACACTCAGAAAGGTATTTGGAACAATTCTATGAAAAAAATTGGAAAAGAGTCAAATAGCGTCGTCACAAAATGGGAACATAAAAAAGGCCTGTTCTTTTATATATATACTACCTAATCCGGCAAACGTTGTTTTGCCATATATTTCTAGTGAATTTTGTAGTATAAAAAATAACTGACTTTTTGAAAGTATGTGTAAGACGGCGTCTACGACTGAAAGAGGAATGGAGCACGCACGCAATTTCGGTAAAAATTGTGTAATAATATGATATTGCAAAATCAATACCTTTTGGTAAAGATCGTCGGGTTTTTTGATGACATAATAATCTATTTAGACAAAATGCAAATTACCACGCACTCGCTGATCGTTACATCTCAAAATCTAGCCCATGAAAAGTTTTTCCTAGTATGAGGGAAAAATAACGTTCTTCATTTTCAACCCCTCTAACCCCCTCAGGGGTTGAATTTTGAAAAATAAGTTAATAGATTTTTTTCATTATTTGATTTACAGAATATGTATGCTAAGTTTCAAAAAAATCCGATCGAGAAATAACGTTTTCCACTTTTAACACATTTTACTCCTTCAACCCCCTTATGGTTAATTTTCTTAATTTTTTTTCAATAAGATGAAATTATCATTTCAAACTTTGAAAGTGGCCAGTGGGTGAAAAAGTTATTGCAGACACGATTTCTAATCGGCTTAGACAATTGAAATAATAAAATATTGTTATGTAATTATGAAGTTTCTCGTAGATTGTTCTTACTCGTGTAGAAAAATATTGAAAATCCATAAATAATTTTAATACAGTAAACACTAAGATTTAAGCTCTAGTTGCGCCACCATTGTTTAGTGTTAGCATATTAGCTGGGATCTCAAAATTAGTTACGTAACTCTATTTAGGCTTGGCCTGCAATATTATTTTCGTGACTCGAGAGAAATTTTCAATTTGCAACAAATTTAATGACTAAACGTGCAACATAAATTATTACAGCATGAACTGAGGCCAAAACAAATGACGCTGTACTATAATTATTATGTGTACTGTGCGTTTTTTTCAAACACAAGTATTGTAAAAGACGTCGCCGCCGTTCAGTGTATCGCGAGCAAACATAATTTTGCAATGGAATTTCTAACGTAAGAGAACGGGTGGCCAACATGAGCGAAATAAACAAACAATATTAATAAATAATAACGAAAAGCTTTTAAAAATAGAAATAAGAGAGTCAAATGGCTTAGGTCTACTTGGGTCTATTATACATGTACGAATGTATAATAATTTATGTACTCGTAAACAGTAAATATTACTTAAACATAGGCAACAAACAAAACCTATTCTGTTATTCTGCGGTAATACTTGTGTGAAGTTATTTAAAAAACAACTGAAACGCCTGCTCTTGAGTGTTTGAGATGATTCGAACAGAACCTTGAATTTTAAAATGGAAAATAAATTAAAATAAAGTGTAATGTAAATGTACTTATAAAAATTGCATAAAATTCATTTTTAACTTTTTAAGTATAACTAATTATATTGTTATTGTTTTTAATAAATGGCCGGTATAAATAATGTGACATAGTATGTATGCTGTGTTTTTTTGTTATTTGCTCCAAGAATAAGACCATCACTATAAATTGTATAATAATTAATTGTGTTTATAATTATTATTTTATTTCTATGTTTGAGGGGTTTCTTGTAAATTTTAGGGACAGAGTTTCAAATTACGCCAATTTCTTTTATATAATAATTCATTAAAAACAAATAAAACATATTTCAGTTAATGTCCTAGATTTAAATGGATAATTTGAATATAATCAACTGTTATTTTAAATTGATTTAAGTAAATAAATATTAAGATATTGCCTCAAATTGTCGAATATAATTGCGCCAGTTAGGTTTGTAACCTAAGTCAGTGTTTGATCTCCAATGTCCAATGTCCAAATGATTTTCATGGTACAGTATTCAATTTTCACATAACATTAGCAATCATTCTGTAGAGTCCTGACAATAAATCACCATTAAAAATATAGTTAAATGAATTAAACTTTATGTAACAATATATAAGTGAGTACTTGACTACTTTAAGATTGAAAAAAATTTTAATTTAAATACGCATCTAATTAGGTCTACTTTTTTGTGATGACTAAAATAATAATAGATAATAAAAATATTATAAGCTCTCCGCATTAACAAATGTCAATGAAAAAAACTACTATTAGTTTCATAAATATTATATATCTCTTTTATTCTTTATGATAAACTAATAAAAGTATTAACAAAATATTTTGCAGAAATAATAATAACAATAAAAAAAAAAATAAAATAAATATTATTACACAGTCCACACAGACCCCAGCCTTCCCATTGTGGCGATTTCAACAATCGCAGGAAGCACAAACAGTACAGAAGGTCTTTAAAGACTTCACAGTTCCGTATAATAAAAATAGATTTTGCTCACTTAAAAAATATTTAATTTTAATTGCAAATGTTTCTGGAGATATTTGAGCCGTTATACATCTCTATTGGATGATTTGATTGACTTGAGTTGAGCAATTTAATCCGGCAGCCATTTGAATGGCAGAACACGATTTTTGCTTAGCATTTGTCAATATTCTCATTGTTTCTGCCATGAGGTGTTCTGCCTCTACGCGATTCACTATTAACAGCCACGATACATTGCCACTGAAGTGTAAGCCGAGTGTTTCTTCGTTTTTATCCTGTAAAAAAAAAAAAAACATTTTTCACCATGTGGTTTAAAAAAAACACCAGTCACATTAAATTGTTATATCTTACGACACGAATGAACGTCTTCATGCTTTGCACATGAGCTAATGTGGGAAATTGTTCTTCATAAGGCAGTAGCCATGCACATTCACCGCTTAATACTACTAATTCGTATTCAGTAATCACAACGCCTGGTAAGTCAATAATCTCTACGAGTCCTAAAATACATAAACGCACATAATATTACCATGGAACTAAATAATTATCAAATCATAAATGTTGATTCTAACGAGGCTGATAGAAACAAACTGAATTCAATGATAATCATTTTCTAGTGTTCAACAAATATTATTACCGCTCTCCGTGACAATGGTCGCACATTCACAAAACACAACATGAATAATGGGCAAGTGCAACTCATTTCTGTAGAGGATATTGTTGACGTATAAATAAGAATTGGTGTTTGGAGACGAGATAAATATTTCTCGATTTTCAAATGGTTTTATGCCTGAAACAATGGTTTTATTCACGATATTGTATACAATTCAGTCACTCAACAGAATGAAAATGGTAAAAGATATGTAGACGAACACATACTTTCCATAAATGCAAGTAATCGTATTGTAATGTGTGGCACAAAAAGAACAAACGTATACTTCATATCATTCTCTGGCTGGCTGACGCAAATAGCTATACCGACATTCCACGGAAGTGTGGCTATGGATTTGATAAGACTCAGTCGATGGCTGGACACTTTCTGTAAGCTGTAAAAAAACGTTATGTTTAAGAATGAACGAAAATAACATTGGTCAATCAGTGTTTCTGCTTACAGTTCATCCGGTTGACCGATGAATTTGAACACATACAGTGATCTGTTGGATATGATCACACATCCGTCGAGTCGATGATCGGGACTTGTCATTATACAATTGCACTGTATTAAGGAAAAAAAATTATGAATTATAATTTAAAAAAATATATTGCATAACTTACCCGAAAGACAAGAACAAATTCCTCGTTTTCTCGGAAATATTTATGTTGGACATAAAATTTTAACCGCTGGTCAATTATAGCAAAATCGTCATATGAGAACTGAATAGGCAAATCTGTTACCGAGGGAATCCTAGAATCTACATTATTTCCAGTTTCTAAAATATAAACAACATATTTTGAATGTATTATTTAGTTATATAATACACCACCACATGGAGCTATAAAATACAATACCTTTTACTGTGGAACTGTCGTTGCGTTGTTTTTGACTTTCATAAGCAGTACACACACTATCCGTCATTGATCCTAATATTAATATTAATTTGATTAAAATGCAAAACCAAAACAAAACACAACTCAATAAATATTTTAAAAATGAACCGATGAAAATTTATAATTGGTTAATATTTATAAAAAGTAGGTTATATAATTTAAGTTAATATCTATTTATTATGAGAAAATTCAACTGGAAATTGAAGGGTTATTTAATTAATTTCATCTAATAAATTTGCATTTAATTTATATTGATAATATTTTTAAATCAAATTATATTTTATTCGTATATTTCATTCTACTAATAAGTAAATTAATAATTTTGAATGACATTTGTTGAACAAGAGTATATTATCAATTGTAAAATTATATTCAAAATGAACTACAAGGTATGACTGTATGAGTGAAATTTGTAATATATTACTTTCAAAATTAAATTAAATATTATATCATACAGCGTTTTTATTTTAGTAAATATTTTATAATATAGAATTATTGAAAAATTAATTTATAATAATACTCACCACATGTCAAATTCACACATAATCAGAAATTAGATTAAGACCAAAATCAATATTTTATTTACATAACACATAATAGTTTGTAGTTACTGAACATATTTTAATGATAAAATATAGACTCATAATAAATAGAATTAATAAGGAACTCAATACCCCAGACAAAAGAAATTTGATGAAATCTGGCTTTTTTTACATAATAACAATAGGTATTTTGTATTGATTTTGGTCGTTATTTTATTTCTAACAAAAAATTAATTGAAATAATAAACATTATAATTAAACATCTGAAGTACATACCCGAAGAGCTACTTTCAGTCAAGGCAGTACGAACGTCAACAGTCAGTTGGGGTTTTTCTGACTTCACTTTATTACTGAAATAAAATATTAATATTAATATGGGACATATGTATTTGTTATTATTATAATATAAAAAGCAATGTGTTTGAAAAAATTATTTTTAAAGATGCTTTTGTGGTATTCTTTACAAAAAACATAAATTATTTTTTTGGGTCCCATTAAACAGTATAGTTACCTAATTGTATTGAAAAATACTGTCTAAAAATCAAATAATAATAATGAAATAAACATATTTAATTAACTACAGGGTACTAAATATGTTGTATTCATAAAGGCCTGACAAGCACACTAGGAAAGTTAGAAGGTATAATTCAATAATAACTCAGGAATAATTAACTGATTAATGATCAATTGGGTTCATGCACAGAACATAACAGTAAATCAGTAAATTATGAAAAAGATTATTAAATACATTTTAAATAATAAGGTGAAGATAAATTAAAGTAAACTTATAAATTCTTTAAGTTTAAAAAATGTCTTTATATGTGCTTTTATACTTAACAAAATAACAAATAAATATATATATTTGGAAATACACACCTTGATATTACTTCAAGAATTTCAACAGATTTCTCACTAGGATTACTTATAATTTCTATATCGCTCTCATTTCTTGATAATCTACCAGGATCTGGTTCTTCAGAACCTTCAAGAAAATATAATTAATATTTTACTATACATTGTATCAAATGTGTACTAATTTTCTCACTAGATCTTGAATTAATAGGTGTTGAATCATTGGAATTGTCTTCTTCAAATACATCTTGTTCATCCATTTCCGAAGATTGGGTCTGAAGATTATTAGAAGAAGATGGAAGAGGTTCTTCTTCTATTTGAACAACAATTGAACTGCCACAACTAGGACAGTAAGTTTTTTTTTTTTCTTCTGGAAAACAAATATTGTTTTCATAAAATTGCAAAGAAGACCATCATAAATTATGAACGATAATCTCTTTTAACGGTTTTAACTCTATATTTCAGAAATAAAATGAAAATTTACATTTTGAGATGTTTTAAAATACAATATAAATCATTATTTCCTTTCAACAATCAATAATTTAATATAAATAACAGAAAGTACTTACTAAGAACTAGTCTACTACTTTCTTGACAAAATATTGTTGTACATTTTACACATTTAAAAACAAGTTGGTTCATTTCACTCAAAGTTCTTGACTCCAACTCCATAGAAATAACTTTTATGAAGTCCTGAAAAAAAGAATTAGATCATATTATTCTTTTCAAATTATGTTTATTTGTTAAAAATATATTAATTAATTTTAACTGATTATAGAAATTAATTAAGAATGGTTACAAGGTTTTGGTGTACAAAATATAATACTTGTTTTCATATGGTCAACATTTTAGAAAAATTTACATTTTACAAAAATAATTGGCTTTACAATACAAGATTTAACTAATTAACACATTTTCTAAATTTTTTAATTATTTTTGGGAGTAACTTTAAAATTAAAAGTTTGCAGACTCATATGAAGTAGAGGTCGAAATTACTTAATGTGATTATAGATGTAATATAAAATAACATCAACATTCAAAACATGTAACGACAATAGTATATACCTTTTAGTGTAAAACTTTTGATAAACTAAAATAATTTCAAAAAATTAACTTGACTTTTGAATAAAACAATATATATGAATATTATACAAGACATAAAAAAAAAACAGAAGTGTATGAATATGTTACTTTATATGGACTAAGTGAAAGTTAATAAAAATAAGTCTGTTCACAACTCTAAATTGTTTTTAACTTACTTTTGCATCGTCATCACTCATTGTATAAATTCTTTGATTTAGATTTTTTCGAATAGTCATAAAGTTCAATTGAATTTTAATAGGATCAAAGCTGATTTTGACACAACTTTCAATTGAATCTCGACTCCAGGTAGCAAGCAAATGACCGTCAATAGAATTTTTTTCTCTCAATTCTCTACAACATATTGATTTGTAAATGTTAACAACAATGTTTTTTAATATTAACCACATAAGGGAAAATTGATTTCTTCACAACGTAAAAACATTTATAAAATAATATAAAATAATTGAATTAGTCTTACACAAGTATAGTATTTTATTGTAAAGACAGAAAGAAAAATTTTCTCAGAGAACTTATTTTTTTAATGAAATTATAAGACAGGATCTATGATATTATATAAATAAGTATTTATAAAACAATAAGTGAAAATTAAATAAAACTTATAGAGATATATTCAGTTGAAATACTAACCTTTCTGTTAAACATAAACAGATATTGGAATAATTGCCAGTTTTTGAATCTAAAATTTGAGCTCTCCAATTATTTTCTAAAAATAAAATAATACATGTAAATAAATTATTAGATATTGTAAAAAAGTCTAAACAAACAAATGAAACAAATTGAATAAACATAGATATTCTAATAAAATTCACATTTTTTTACATTTTATAGGAAAACCATAGCGAAATGTAATATTAAATGTCACTTAAAGACATGAAATTAGTTTTTTTTTTTTGTTGATACAAGATTTAATTAAATGAATAAAATATACAATTTCAAAGATGGTATTTTGATTTTACATAATTTTAAAAAGCAAAACTTATACTTGAAAATAATGTAACTTATTTCTTGCAAAGTGAATTTTTATTTATTTTTAGAATAAAGTAGTGAACTGACCTGGGAGTTTTAAAAATTCATCACATAATTTTAAATTATCCAAATTTGAGCAATCTTCAAATGTTTGAACAATTATTTCTGGTTCAATATCCATTTGTTCATGAGATTCATTACTTAATACAGGAAGTTCTTTTTTGTCAGTAAATTCATTAAATTGTTCAATAGTTTGTTGAGGCTATAAAAAAAGAATAACTTTATTACCAATACATACTTTTTTAAAAAAACATGCATACACCTTTTTAAGCTTAGATAATGCACTTTTTCAAATTCTGAATTTTGGAAAATGTATACATACTTGAAGATTATATTTTCTAATACATAAATGCTTTGCACCTCTTAAAGAATATTTAATAGCAGTTTCGAATATTGTTTTTAAATGAGAACATTAATTTTTTACACAAATAGTTCATTTTGCAGGAATTATTTCAAGATCGTGCGAATATAATAAAATGTGTAACATGATACAAATGTGTTGAGATAAAAATATTTTAATTAATTGACACCTTTTGTATGAAATTTTAAAATGTAATACTTCTAAACTCACTGGTTAGAATTTTAACTAATTCACATTAAAAAATAGTGTTCTCATATGAAAAGCTTAAGTTTATATTGACACACAAGACACTCATTAAGAGGTATAAAAAATAAGTATCAGAAAATATCATCTTTAAATACAATACAATTTTTGTTTTAAATCAGAATTTCAATAAGTACATCATTTTAGTATAAAAAAGAGGTGAGCAAGCTTAAAAATCACCCTGTATAAATATTAATATTGGGAAATAATAATATAAGTACATTAGTTTCTGAAGGAATAGATTCACTTTCTGACTGCTGCTTGATACCCAAAATATCTTGAACATAACTTCCAGCATGACTATGTAACCAATTCTCTTCTCCATACATTTCACGTACGCTTTCTATTTGTTTTTTGGTAGTTAAATGTTCGGACTTCAACATTTCTAAAAATAAAAGAAATAAATGAAATAAAATACATGAATTACTAAGTGGTAAAATAGTGTATGGAACCTTTTTTGGGGGTAGTTTTTTGTACAGGAATTTGAACAACACTGTTTGCATCCCAGGCGTGGTTTTCAATCACAGGAGATCTAATTTTTGTGGCTTTAACACTTGCTAAAAAAATACAAACATAAATATTGTTAAATCAATTCAAATACATAATCAATTTATATAATTTACTAGGTGACTGTTGGTAATGTAAAAATGACAGATCTAATGATCTAGAAGACTGTCCAGCAAATTTCTTTTCAGATTTTGAAAGTAGTCGATTGTCAAGTTCAAACTATGACATAAATAATCATAATGAAAAAACAAAAATAACAATTTTTATTAATATATCATTCAATTACTTACGAGTTCAACTGCTGCATTTTCATGGAGATATCTACAAGTTATTTGTCTATGGTTCTCTATGAATGCAATAGGATTATGTTCCAAATTTAAATATTTTAAAAAAGCCATATCTCCCACAGCTGATATTAATTCGTGGTGAACAATCATGTTATTTGATAAATCTAACACTTTCAAATTTGTCAACTTTGATAGACCTGTAAAAATAAATGTACATATTGGTATTTATAGATCAAAGTAATTTAAAAATACCAAGGAAACATTTGATGTTTTTCACATTTTATATGAAACACAGTTTAATAAATATAAATACAATCAATTTATTAATTACCTGTTAAATTATTTATGCAGTTATAACTCAATATTAATACAGTCAAATTTCTAGCACCATAATCACTTAAAATGGGCACTTGAGTAAGTCTATTTATGCTTAAATTTAAACAGTCTAAGCATTCCAGTTTTTCAACATACTGAATATCAGTTAATAAGTTTCTAGGAGCTTCCAAGTATGTAAGAGAAGGTGCGAGTAATATCGACTCATCTAATACTCTAATATGGCTGCCCCTTAGGACTAAATACTTGAGATTACTCCATTTTCGCCTTAACAATGTAGCTAAAGATTTGATTGAGCCATGTATAACTAGAACTTCAATATTTTCATAATTCAGACCTATCAATGATTCTATATCTATATTGTGAAGTTCTAAATAAATTAAACTATGAAATGGAGTCAGATTAATAGAACTGTTATGTTCCGAATTAGATGATTTCAATAATTTTAACTTGGCAATTTTTTTCAAAATTTCAGATAAATAGTGATGATTTAATATATGATCAGAGTGCAGAGAGGACAATACTTTGGTGATAATTGTCTGAAGAATTTCTGTATTGAGTGTGAGTTTTTCATGACCGGTGACCAAATATTCTCCACTACGTTTCAATTGATGAATCAACTTATTAATGTCTTCCATTACTGAAAAAAAAAATATAATACTATTTACTTAGTGATTTTAGTTATACTAATTATATATCGTTATAAATAGTATGAGATATAACCTAAACATTTATTATTAAATGCATGAGATATATGATTTAACTTAATTTGAATTTCTTAATAAATATTACTCAAATATCTATATATTGTTTGAGACTTCATATAAAGGTCCGTGTATTCCAAGTGTTACCTTTATAGAATAAAGCTATGAAAATGAAAAAAATGCTTTGACGATTTTGTTCATTGAAAAGACCATTAAGGTTTTGGCAATAGCTTACTGCATAGGAACGATTAGTGTACCTTTTTCTTATTGAATGACTAATTGGAAAAATGTTGATTGCATAATTACAATTGCAAGAAGAATAATTGAAATATTAGCTGATTAGTCCAATTGTATATTTTAAAAATGCAAAATTATAATTAATAATATCAGTATTATATTAAAGAATTATTTACAATCAATGTAGTGATTCATTGAAAACACCAAACAATATTAATAAACCGATCACACTCGTCAAACTCGTATTTATTGTTTAACTTTGCAAATTACTTTTAGTTTAAAACCAAAATTTACAATTGTAATAGAATAAAAAGATAGGATTTATGATTTTAATTTAAATTCAAAACATTTAAACAAGTTTTCAAACAGAATTTAATCAAGTTTATATTTTTATGAGAATAGTATTACCTATGCACGTGCAATAGCTAAACAATAGCAATAAAAAAATAAAAACTTGGAATTTCTTTTATAAACTGTTACTAGTATACTTAATAACCAAGAACATTCTTTATTAAAAATGTTATAATATTAATTATCAACAATCCATTAATTGACAATGAAAATTATACTACGCAACTGTATACTAATTTTTCAATCCTTCCGATAAGAATTTTTCAAAATCAAATAAACTAAATGCATTTAATTACAAATAGATAATTTGATAAGTGGGTAAATAACAGTATATCAATAATCAGTAGAAAACAAATTAAAAAATGAATACTAGACGTGGATAGGTACCAATATGAATAATAATGTTAAAAAGCGGCGTGAAAACAAACAACCGCAAGGTAAATAAACGCGATACTCACAATCCGATTTCAGACAATAACAGCAAAAGGGTTTAGTTTTCAAAATACGATGTTCGTGCTTCGGTCTGTTCGCGTTTGGGTTGATTTACATTTTGTTCGCGGTGCAATAATTCTTCCCGATCAACGGACCATTGTCCAAAACGGGCGGGCGCGTGGTTACGTTAATATTCATTACAACACTATGCTAAATATCGAACAAAGATGCATAAAATTTATAATCGCGAACAGTTGTAGGTGAATAACAATAACAAATATATAGGTAGGTACGACGTTCTATAAAGACGGTTATCAACAGAACGGTGAAATGAAAATAAAGAGCTCAAAGGTTGATAAGGAATCAATATACGCACAATAATATCATGTGTGGCGTATATTCTGTGATAATAAACAGGTGTCGTAGATAATATCATATAATCTGTCCTGGTTCTTATAGTCTTATTAGTTTATTACCTATCAATGGCTGCGACGACGTCACGAGTCGGTCGATCGATTATTAGAAAATTAGAAATTTCGAACACTATTATTGTACAAATACCAACGTCATATTGTATGTATCGTAAAACGTATTAACTATAACGGCCACGATATGGTACAGCGGTTTGAAACGATTTTGAAATGCATCGGTAGAATGTATTGAAAGTCGCGATATAATACTGCTACAAATCGTCATTTACTGAGCATTTATTTGTTTAATGACGTTTTTTTTTTTTTTAAACTATTCACCGATATCGATAACCCGGTAACCGGTATCTCTCGTCCGAATTTTCCGACTTCTGTGTAAGTTCTATACACACAATTTTTTGTGGTCAACATAGAATGCGGCGCCCCTCGTTTGCCCTGTCCTCGGGACGGCACTGGCACACTTGCACGACGAGAAAGATAAAAAGCCGTCGATTAATCTGAACAAAAAAAATCCAAGTACATTTTGCTTTTACGAATTAACATCTCAAAAAACGTGGGACATGGCACCCACTCAATTGCGACACTGCCCGTTGTGAGAAACAAAATTATATTTTTAAACTCGTTGATACTCGCGTTCCTCATAATAATTCATAAGCCTGAAGTAAGTTTTATGAAGCCGGGGGGAGGGGGTCCGTACACATTGTAAATTCCTTCCCGTCCAGAATAAAAAAAAAATAAATAAATAAATAAAAATCTCAATTCCCAGTTGGCGATCCAATAAACTTCTGCGAGTCCACTAAAAAACGTTAAATATTTGCTGACGTTTCCTTCGTCTTCAATTCATATTTTCATTGCACACCCTCACCCTCGAATTTTCAATAAGTGTATAATATTGTATATAATATTGTACGCTGACATTTCTGAGATATTTTGTATAACAATTTGATCATTTAAATAATTAAAAATAAGTAATCAAACAAAATAGCTACCGGTTGATATATCTATTCGATACTAATAGTTAATACTAGTTGATCCGAGAACTTGGTCGATACATATTAAAATGGCATAACTTCATCGGCTATCTGACGTAATAAATAATACTCGAGTGTTTTTACTCAATAAAGATAATGATTTTGTTTTGATACATTGTTTTGATCAACAATATAATATACAATAAATATTTAACCATTTTAAAAGTAATAACATAAATGAATATAATAGTTACCTATGTTAGATACACGTCATTGACATTTGAACTGTCTTGGATTTTGATTCAGATCCATTCGCGTTCTGCGATTTTTTCTCCGCGATCGATTTTTTCTTCGGCTTTTCGATTACAGAATATTCCATAAAACATAGACGCGAATCGACCGTTGATTTTACAAAACGAATACGCACATCATACAATTACACAACTATAATATATTATTAAAGTCTATTATGAAAATAACTATATTATTTATTTAATTTTTAATAAACGAAAGAACATATTATAAATTAAAACGTGTTTGATTTTAATAGAAATATTAGATAAAAGAAATATTTTTGATAAAACTATTTGGGAGGGAAACGTTATTTGTTATTAGTTTTATGTTTAGGATTTAGAGGTATAGGTTAGGACGGTTAGGTTAGGTTAGTTAGGTACCAGTGTACCACACAAGGGTTTGATTCAGATTAAAACATATGAAATGCTGTATTGTCTTTTTTTCTTCCGTTTTTGATATTTTTAAATGTTTTTATTTATTTATTAAAATTTTAATAAGAGCAGTATTGCAGTAGGTACCTATACCTACCTAATTAATAACCACGTTTCTTCTTAACTGTTTATATCTAAAATCGTTTTAATAACGTTAAGTGGTGGTAGCTAATTGTTTACATATTTTATACTTAATAACAATAAACGCCAGACGAAAAGTAGTACAGTTGAGATAAATAACATATTTATAAATTAATAGTTAGAAGACTAAAAACAATATTATACTCAAGAAGAGGGAAACGGCGAGGTCGAAAATTGCTCGCGACATTCAACGACGACGGAGTAGTTGGTTTTCGTCGTGATAAATTGTTGTGTAATAATGAAACGTTATTTACTATTTAGATGCAGTGGGACGGCGGGACAGACAGACGTGCGACGCGAGGCGTTTGAAAATTAATTCAAGATAATAACGCAAGAGAATAGATTTTTCCATCAAGTATGTGTTCCAATGAGAGTTAGATTAGCTTCGTGCTTACGATAAACCAAAGAAACTAAGAGCAGATGACATTAACGCATCCTAATTGAAGGGGTCCCTTCAATTATTCTTATAGGTATGACTCTTATCGGTATATTATGGGTATGTTTCATTAAGTAATTTCCTAATAGCTTGTTTTAATTGCTGTAATCGTCTAATTGTCGCACAATTAGAAATGCGAAGAGCCGTGTATTGCTCTAGATTATTCAAATTATAGCATGCACATCATAATACGAACAGTCGTTGCAAGGAGAATATAATATACACACATACGCCGAGGGACAACAATTTTATTATTATTATTGTTGGTTATATTTAAAAATATCAATGGCAGTTGCTTGCGCTGACGCCCTACATCCCTACCTATTTATAATCATAAAAGGTCAAGTAAAAAAAGAAAGAAAAAACTATTTTTAGATGGTAGGTAGATTATTACTAATTATACATTTATCCATGTTTATTCTATAGTAAAGTAGGTTATAGCGTTGATTATAGAATAGTTTATTATATAGTTTATTCTATAATCAATGGTTATAGTGATAAATACTTGAAAGTACACATATGATTATAATTTAGCCAGCATTATTGGAAATTGGAATCGACAAAATTCGTTATTATTTTCCATTGTTGTGAACGAAATTTGAATTTCTTATAACATATCTATTCACATAAAATAGAAAATCTGTACATTATTCGACTCCTCGTCAAATGCGACGCGGTTGTCAACATCTAAAACACATAACTTGACATATTATTCGCTTGTTATTGTTATTATTTACTTTACATTAAACTTAACTTTGGGCAGTCGACTCAAAAATGGCTTAGAAGTTTGTAGACTGCGAGTGCTCAGCAATTAGCACTGTAATTATATTTCCTCTATACATATTGTTCTATTAAGTATTAAATCATATAGTGTAAATAATGTGTAATTGCCGAGGACATTTTTTTTTGTGTTTATTGATGTCATATTATGTATTGCAAGTAGTAAATATCTATGTACAAACCGTGATAATAACTAATAATGTACCTATTTTCTACTAGTTTTAATAATTTCTGCACTGCTATTACTAGGTAGGTGATTTGGTTTGTACTGTAAAATCATTGCTTAGGTATCAACAAAAATATATTAATCAGTAATCACAATTTATAATTGCATTAGGTGTTATTGGTAGGTATTAATAGTGATTTAACAATAACAGCACTTTCAGACTAAATAATTGTAACCTACACTCACACACATTGACCATAATATCATTGTTATATCTTAAGATATTATACTGGTGTAGTCAGTTGTCACAATAGTTAGTTGGTTCATAAATAATATCCTACTATAAATGTATCGTTAGATAAAAAATATACATTTTATTTTTTTTACGTTCTTCGCAAGACTTCAAAAGTTGTGGTTGACATTCTAATTGGTTTAATCTTCTTACTTTCATTAATTTCTTCTTTCTGTACGTTCTAGTCGTTCTACTACTATTTCGTTTTCGTACATTGACCGACACAATTGACCCCGTCTATAGTGAGAGTATGTGAGAAACTGAGAAAGATGTGTTTTTATTTCTTTTCGATAAATCTAAATTTCAAATTCAAACATACAACATAAAATATCGAATTGGATTGATAAAATACAGTTTGACGAAAAACTTTTATTCGAATCGAACACAAAAAACAGGGAACTCACCGCAGTTATTGTTGTAACCAATTAATATGTTTGTGTTAAAGAGTTCTTAGAAAATTCGTTGGTCAATTAATATTGTTGAAAATCATTTGAGAAGATATTTGGTTATTTTATCTGTAAAAAAAACTATTGGTTTAGTAAAGCAAAACATTCCTCAGCCCGTGCAATAGCTTCGGTAATTATTTTAGTGCTTAATTATATTCGATTTTATCAATTTTATTTTATGAATAATTTATGTTAAATCACACGTTTCTTGTACTATAAAAATGCAATTAAATTGGAATGTGTGGCTGATGATCACTGAGCGGCAGTAGGTAGGGAAAGTTGTTCGTAGAAAGATAAATTGTAAGCGTGTACAACATAACATGATATTTTTATTAACTTGTTTTATATTTAAAAAAAAAAAAATATATAGACTTATATATTATAGTATATACATATATACCTATATATATATATATAGGTATGCATTTTATTTAATACTACTCTCTCATAAGAATATGAAAATTAATTGAAATGTTGTTGCAAGAAAGTTATAAACCTTTAAACTGTTAAATTAGGAAATTAAGAGGACCACTTAAAATTTAATGGGAACATTAAAATATGTAAATGTAATTTAAAGTTATCAGGCATAATGAATAAATTCGATTCATCAAATTTTGAATCATTTCAATCGATTCTTATAGAAATCATTGTAGTAATAAATCATCCATAAGTTCACGATTTTTTTATAGTTACAATGGATTCTAAAATATAGTATGTACCCATTAAAAAAATCAAATTGTATACAATATTTATGTTTTATGAAATTAATTATGTTTAACTTAAAAAAAATACTTTAGTAGTATTTGTAAACTGTAAAGTATATATTGTATTATAATATACTTGTATATTTAATCTATGATATTATATAATGCCATATTGTTATTTTCGTTTGGTATTTAACATAGAGACAACCAGGGCTGTTTAGATCGCCAATGCAAGAAGTGCATTAAAATTGTACAAGGACCGTTGCATTTAAAACATTTTAGGGCTCCGAGTATTATGGTTTTCCAGATTTTTCTTTATTATACCAATTAGGTACCTAGATGAAGTGAAGTAATCATTTTTCAAAATGAAAATTGCTCAAGCATTTCAATTTTCATCACGGAAAGAGCTAATTAAAACCATTAATATTGAAAGGCATTGATGTCAGGAGGAAAAACATTTCAGGATAGAATAACTAATTTTAACTACGATTTAATGTAAGTATAATGTTAGCTAATAAATAGTATGCATTTAATGATAAAGTGAAGTACCTTTGGTGAAATTTCTTTCTAGAAATGCTCCAAAAGTTCAATATCAAGCACTGAAAATGACCGGGTGAATTTAGTCAATACAAGAATATTGGTACAATGACACAAATTCAATTCATGACCGTCCAGTGTGGCCAATTGACCGACCGTTGGATTAATTTTAGTAAACGATTTAGATACTAACAAGTGATATTCTAATATACAGAAATATTGCATCTACTATTTGAATTTGTGAAGTAAACAGTTAAATTATTCAAGTAGTAATTATTCATTTACAGATGTAAGTATTTAAATAATAAATGTATGTAAAGAAATAATTTAAGAATGATTGGATGTGTATTAGTTAAGAGTTTCGGTTTCAGGATTACAAAACATTTGCAATAGCAACATTTTGTAGTCACAAATGTAAAAATATATGACTCAGTAAACCAGGGAAATGTAATTGTTTATCAAAGATAATTTAGAAAACCAATAGACAAAAATGACATGTATAATAAATTACAAACATTTATTTTTCAAATATTTTTAGAGAGAATAAAATTATAATCCTAATATTTTGCCTAAAAGACAACTTTGGATAATTAGGAATGTCTAAAAAAATTTCCATATACGTAAATAATTATCAAATAAATACATTTAATTATATTCTCTTTTCATTCAGTCAGTATAAAAAAATTATAAATCAAAAGCAGACATGCTATGATCAAGGAATGCTTTGAGCTGTAAATAACTTACTGGAATGTAGGCCTAATGCATCGGATTTTTTTTATATAATTTTGATTCTTATTTAAAAAAAAAAATACAGGAAAATTTAAATAAAAAATACAGATTTTTAGGAAAATAAATATAAAAGTATTTAGAAGCACTTTCTGTGCACAATAGATGGGCCTGATTCGTCGTACTCCTGTTTGGAGATCCACATCTGTTGGAAGGTTGACAGAGAAGCCAAGATAGATCCTCCAATCCATACGGAGTATTTCCTCTCAGGTGGAGCAATGATCTTGATCTTCATTGTAGATGGAGCCAAAGCAGTAATTTCTTTCTGCATTCTGTCAGCAATGCCAGGGTACATGGTGGTACCTCCAGACAATACAGTGTTGGCGTACAAGTCCTTACGGATATCTACATCGCACTTCATGATGGAGTTGTAAGTGGTTTCATGGATACCACAAGCTTCCATTCCCAAGAATGAAGGTTGGAATAAGGCTTCTGGGCAACGGAATCTAATAATATAAATATAATTAATAAAAGGCATTCAAAAACTTATAAAATCAAAAGATTTAAAATCAATATTTTACCGTTCGTTTCCGATGGTGATGACTTGTCCATCAGGCAATTCATAAGATTTTTCCAAAGAGCTGGAAGAAGCAGCAGTAGCCATTTCTTGTTCAAAGTCCAAAGCGACATAGCACAATTTCTCTTTGATGTCACGGACGATTTCACGCTCAGCAGTGGTTGTGAAACTGTATCCACGTTCAGTCAAGATCTTCATTAAGTAATCGGTGAGGTCACGACCAGCAAGATCCAAACGGAGGATAGCATGGGGTAAGGCATATCCTTCATAGATTGGGACAGTGTGAGACACACCATCACCAGAATCCAAGACGATACCGGTGGTACGTCCAGAAGCATACAATGAAAGTACAGCTTGGATAGCAACATACATGGCAGGTGTGTTGAATGTTTCAAACATGATCTGGAAGTGATACATTACGAGGTTAAGAAAATATAGAACATATTTAAGGGTTCGACATAGAGATGTCTTAAATCAAATCAAGAAAACTATTTACTTGGGTCATCTTTTCACGGTTAGCCTTGGGGTTCAATGGAGCTTCAGTAAGCAATACTGGGTGTTCTTCTGGGGCAACACGCAATTCGTTGTAGAAGGTGTGGTGCCAGATTTTCTCCATATCGTCCCAGTTTGTAACGATACCGTGTTCAATGGGGTATTTCAGGGTAAGGATACCTCTCTTGGATTGAGCTTCATCTCCTACATAGCTGTCTTTTTGTCCCATGCCAACCATGACTCCCTAATTATAAATAATATTAATTTTAATTAAATAATGAATATTATATATAGATATAAATATATTAAATAATAGTAATTATATTTACCTGATGACGGGGACGGCCAACAATGGATGGAAAGACGGCACGGGGTGCGTCATCTCCAGCGAAACCGGCTTTGCACATACCAGATCCATTGTCTACTACCAATGCGGCTACTTCTTCGTCACACATTTTGAATTGATTTATTTATTGAAGCTAAAAAAATTAATTTAAATTAAATATTAAAACACACTATATAATAACTATAACCGGAGTACAGAATAATTAAAAAAATTGAAGTTAAGAAAAATCAATAATAATAAAGGAGCAATATTATAAATGTTCACAAATAGATAAAAATAATGAAATAATTATCAATTAAAGAACTATTAAGTCTCTAAATCATTCGGTTATCAAAATTATTTTATAGTCTTATAACATTTAATTATTATACGACATCATTAAATTTGATTAGAGGCAAGAGAACTTTGAACAGTACTTAAATTATTTGACGTGTCAAAATCGTATTAAATTTAATTGCAAATAAATTCCGAATCTCCGAACTCGTATTAATTAAAACCGATCATGAAAAAAATAGAAAGTGTCGCAGAAAATGACAGAATGTCAATGACGATTGATCACCAACGCGTAAAAACGAAAATTATTTAATTTAGAAACTAGAAAACAACTTTTTCGGTAAAAAAATAAATAATCGCATCATTTGAAATATCACACCGCGTTACCGTAGAGTACACAACACTCAGAACAAAGTCGGTTAAAATTAAAAGAAAAAAACCCAAAGCTCCGCGGTATATAGATAAAATATTAATAACCGGCGACAAAAATTATTAATCGTGTCGATAAACGGGTTTCGAATGGAAACGATAAAAAAAAAAAAACCAAAGCGTCACTACGTACCAGAAATAAAATGTTTAGAAAATCCAAAAAAAATTTGGAATTGTAACGTAACTGAAACGCGCACGTTGTCGGTCGGGTATACGCGAACGTGTCGATCGTCGAACAAACTGGTCGTTGGAAAGCACCGAAGCCGGTATAAGTAGCATCTGCACTGTTGATAACTCCTTCCCATGGACCCCGCCCTTCTTCTCCGAGCCGGAAAACGACGACGACGACCACGTCGTCATCGCCATCGTCATCGCTGCCGTCATCACCACCACCCCTACTTCCCCCTACCGATAACGACACCACACCCGTTCGCGAAAGGGCTGTTCGGCGGGGCAAGCGCATTGTATTAATACCTATATATAGACGTGAAAACCGTGAGAAACGATCGAGAGTGACGAGAAAAAACAGTTCTCGAGACCCTCACCCCACCCCTAATTAGCATAACACGTCGACGTCGACATAAAAAGGTACGAACGAGCGCAAAAGGCCATCAATACATAAATAATAACGGACGCCCGACGATAAACATCGCAAACGGAACGGGAAAAAAGCAACACACGAGAGGTGGGTTATTTTTCGAAAAGTTCGACGGGGCTTTACGGAAAGGGCGTCGACCGGCGGCGGCGATGGTTCCGTGCGAATCGTACCTACATATAAAGAGCGGCACGGCAGATGATCGCCGAAAAGCCGAAGGAATCGCGTCCGACGGACGGCGGGCGAAACGTAGAACGAAAAACGAAAAAAAAAAAAATTGAAAAAGACGGAAAACGAGACGAAAAACAATAATTCGGTAAAAAGCGTCGAACGCGGCGTTTACGGGGAGGAAGAAACCGATAAATAAAAACGAAAAATAATACGAAAATCATATTTACCTGTGGCGAAGCGATTGAAAAACGACCGTTGGGCTGGAGGAGCTGCTGGTGAAAACGTATTCGCGTTCCGGTGACAGAGACGGGACGGTTACGGAAGTTTTGGTTAAAATGGCTGAGCGGTCCGGGGCCGGTGTGCATCCTGCCGGGCGAGTCCATCGCTGCCGGTTCGCGGGGCGGCGGACCGCGCGCGCCGATGGACGGGCGCGGCGCGGCGCCCGGAGCGCGTCGACCGTGGTTCCCTACCCCAGCGCCGCGCGATGGACTCGCCCGACGCACCGCCACTTTCCGCCGGTCGCGCGGCATTACCTTATATGGGCATAAAACGAACGGCACCACGCGATTGGCCGAGACCCGGCACAAGCCGGCGACCGCGGCCGAACGCATTCCAATTTCCAAACGGCATCGCCGGTATCAGCGGCCGCCGCCGCCACCGCCCGGCGGAGACGCACCGCCACGCACCGCGCCCCCCGCCGCCGCCCCTCGCCCGTTCTTGCACCGGCGGCGGCGGTGCAGTGACGTGTCGTCTAGACGCGATAGTGGTGCACGTTCGATTTATTTCGAACACCCTGTACGGCCGCGCTCCGGTGCAGCGCGCGGGGCGGCGTTTTTTTTCTATATTTATTTTTTTTCAATTTTTTTTTCGTCTTCCTGCTCGTTTCCCTCCTGCAACTCGAATTTTGTTCCTCTCTCTCGTAGCTTTTTCGCATTGGAAATCGTTAATTTAAATATTATCATCAATCGCGTAAACGATGACTAATACGCCGCCCGCGGTCAAACTCGATTCGTCGTCGTCGTCGTCGAGTCACACAATATCTCGTCGTACCACCGACGCGTATTTTACTTTTTTTTTCGCCACGGATTTTGTGTTTCGGTTTTTTCACATTTCTACATTGCGGCGTTTTTCGACTGCGAAACGGTTTCGCGCCCCGTGTTCTCATTTTTCTGGAAGCCCCCCCCCCCCCCCCCCCCCCGACGTTTCGATTTTGACGATTTACCACGGACGGTCGGTACGCCAGCCGGTATATCAGTTTTAATACTATTATCTACATTCCGGGGTTATACCTCCTATTGTGCGACGACGGTGCAAATATTTTTAAAAATATTAGCACGGAAAAACGTACCTCTCTATTCGTGTACCTGCATAATATCGCTTGCCACTTTTTCTACGTCCAGTTAAGCCGCCGCCGACCGACGAAACCAGTTTTGAATCTCAATAATGACAATGGAACGGACGCGCTACAAAGTACAAATTTCTACTCGCGAAACAAATATTCACGTCCACAATATTATTATCCTATTGCTGATAATAATTCTCAAGTACCTACACTTTGTAAATTCGTTACTATACAGTAAACGTGCGTTTGAAACTCACAAATTACTCTATTCTTGTAAATTAAATGGATAATAATATTAACCCAGATGAGATTTTGATTCGCATTTGGTTAAAAACAACAAACCATAGACAATATACGTACGGAATGATATTATTGTTATAATGGCGAACGGGGTTGTAGGTTGATTCACCTCAACGGTCGAAACATGGCCAGAAGCCAGGGAAATGTATTTCCTGTTCGTTGTCCGCGTTTTTATAACGTGAACGGTTTAGTGAAATACATAATATTGCGGTCGGTCAAAGAAATCCGCGAAATCGTCTTACTCACTTTTTACCGTCATCATTTTTCCCCGGTATATTGCCGAATTCGTAACACGTAAATTGTTGCTTGATTTTATTTACTTACAATTTGAATACGGATTATACAAAGTTAATAGAAATAGATCAATATTATGTCGAGTTAAAAACATTATTACATGTATACACAGATGGGTGTACGTCTAAATTAATTGATCAAATAAGTCTTGCGTTGCCTGTTTGTTATTGCCGCTTCCTACATACCTACAAAATAATTACGAATGTCTGACAATTTGATTTTGCATACTAAATAGTAAATATACTATATAGGTATTAACGCCCATAGTTTAATTGACTTATTCGTGGCGACTTGGTAAAATCCAATTATCGTTTCAAAAAACATTTTATAATACACATCATATACATAATATCACAAAAATCTACTTGATATCAAACTGAATAAATTATTCAATGCAATATTCTGTTTACGCTCATAAGCACCAAACACTACAAACAGTGTTTCAAGTGTTTCAATTTAATGAAAAGTGTATAGAAGGTAATAATTAAAAAAAAAATTACCCACAAGTCAACACACATATTGCATGTATAAGTATATAAATATTATATTATGTAGGTATACAAGAATCTACCTTAAACTTAATAATTATTACAACTAGATTAATTGCTACTTAATTTTTAAATACAATAAGAATTTAAAATGTCGAAAACAATTTATATATCATAAACAATTATTATATTACTTCAGAAAACCAGGAAGTAGTAGATATTGACTAAATTATGCTATAAGAAAACATTACTATATATGGTTCGTCTCCATGGTTACCGCAGCTCTGTACCTATTCATACTTTTGAGTTTGTCTTGGAATAAATTTCGACTACTACATTGAACATTTTAAACGTTCTGCTATGTAATCTGAATATCTGATCCTCGATGTATGTATTAAAATACAACGTTTGTTGTGCTAGTTTATTCAGTTCAAATAGTCCTTAATATATTGTTTAGGTATGCTGCTACAAGTACAATAATGATATGCATATTATTATCTATTTGAATTTGTAATAGTCGATATTTTTACTTTTCAGTGATGTTATTTTATAAACAATATTTAAATAAAAAGGAGTTACAAGTGTGTATAGATACGAAACATAAACCGACGGACAAATATGGATCGAAAGACGCGAATAAGGAAAAAGAATGTACAGAAAGTATTTAAAATATTTGCTAGAACAAAGTATTTGTATTTTTCTTGTATAGATACGAAATAGTTTTTACCATAGAGCCTTCTTTGTTAATCGTTGGTGTCGTTTTTGTGTACATATTGATTTATTTTTATAAATTTATTTTTATGTACACATAATATGACTGTAGGCACATACATGTATGCTATTAATTTCGTTATGTGTTAGAAAATAAATTATTTTTTACGAAGTCGTAAGAATTTGAATCGTATCATCATCTATATATATTATATACTTGATAAAATAATATAGACATGAATAATAAATAACATTTTTTATTCACATATATATCGATCGTGTAATTAGTATTTACCATTTAGTAGTTTAAATTAATAAATATTTATAATTTATTGATATAAGTTTTTCAACATTTACAGAGGAAATTAATTCGCGAAATGTTTCTACAGAATAATTAGGACGTTACGAATTGACCGTTATGTTAGGTGCATGTACGCAGTGTACGTTCTCGTCTTTCGGTTTATTTTAATTTCAAACTCGTGTGAGGCTAATAAAAAAAAAATCACACCATCTTTTTACATTTTTTTTTCATATTTATTTATTACCATTGTAGAATTAATAATAATTGGAGAGTATTCAGCTGTGTACTGCAGTACATCGGTGTCCAGAAATAATAGGTAGATTCGCTAAATTGAATGACGCTATATTTGCCTATAATATTATGGTTACTGTACGTATTTTTTTTGCAACACACGGTTCGTTTTAAAATAATAATAATAATAATAATAAAAATCGCGTTTTTCCCCTCAGAACAGTTAAGTTTTATACGTCGAGGAATTTATTTATTCCGTGTTCTCGTAAAATACTATTATTTCAACGTTTTTGGCGATTTCAGTTTCAATATTATACGTATAATATATACGTATGTATATCGATTCTATGTGCGGTATAATGTAAAAGTAATTATCTGCAGTAGGACGTATATATTATTATAAACACGCAATCCCGGGTTCAGTATCCTATGGAGAATATGAATTACGAAGAAAAAATTATATGCGTTTTACTTTTGAAAATAATTGTAATCGATATGAAATCAACGTCGCGGGGCATGAATACGAAACGATCGCGAACCAGAACTCATATTATCAAAAAGCCCGTCGGGCCGTGTTCGTACGCGCAAACGTAAGCGCCGCGTCGGAGGCAGGGGGTCACACAAAGAGGAAGAAGCACAACTGAAATAAAAAAAAAAAAAAAAATGAAAAAAAATATATATACCAAAAGGTCACGGAGTTGATCAATTCTCGCGTCCAGGTACGCACATATAATATAATCGTATAATATCCCTTCTCCCGCGCTCCTGTACCGACGAAATGACGCCCCTGGCTGACTTGCATTCCATTATGTAGCGATGTCGTCTGCTGTTTATCTACCTCCCCGAATACCTATACGTATACGCATTGCGTACCTATGTACTACTACTACTACTACTGTATAAAGACCTGAATATATGCTTTGTAAACGCGACGGACTATATACGATTTATGCCAACGGCCTCGACGACTTATCGCGCGCCCGGGTATACGTATAAAATAATAACAATTATAACGCCGTAGACCGTACGTACGTCTGTCTACGTCTATATTATGCGCGTACGAAAACAGTCATTAGGTACAGACAATAATAATAATAATAATAATCTCTAATGTGTATGTTATGTTATTATTTATTTATATTACAGTAGTAGGTACAAAGCACGGCCACGAAACGGTTTATATTATGGAAAACGAACGAGACTCCTCGTGTCATCTGGTGTCAACACGGCCCCGGCTATGTGACGCGGTGCGTTCGATAATAACGACGGCTGTAATATTATATTACACGGTCTGCGTTCCCCCCTTGATATGTAAAAAAAAACAAAAAAATTAAGAGAATAATAACCTCTGATCGCTACGTTTATTTGTATCGGACCTAAACATTTCAAAGTATAACATGTTTGTTACAATAGTCTAGTTCAAAAATCACCTGGCCGGCGGCGGCGTGTTGAACTGTTTTCGCCCGAGGAACGAAGATTTATACCTATAATACAGTCGTATTATACGTCCCACCCGTTTTATTTGAATAGAACCGCCTACCGAAGCCACTAATTTCGCTCGAATTGTGATTTTCAGCAAAATAATATGCACATCATATTTTGTATTTTTATATACTTCCGTTTTTTATTCTTCTCATCTCGTCCAAACTTGAAATCCTAAAAATAATCATCGATAACGATATGTTTTATTTATTTTCAATCATCATTATTATATACTTGTTTGGGAATTCTGGATTTTTCATCAATTTTACCGACGTAATGTGGTATGATAATGTACACACATGAATACGAATTGCTTCATTATAATATTACATATATTCAATATCAAAGTCTCAATTTATTTCAACATCAATAAGTATTTAAATAAATTAATATAAATCAAAACGTCATTGCTCGAACGTGTGTAATACAAGTATTATCGCTACGATATTGCATATTTTAATACTTGTTTAGTCTTAGCTAAAAGGTCTTAGCCAACTAATTATCTACCACCCTAGTACCCGACGAATTTCAAAAGAGAAGCCACTCCTCAAAACATTGACATCAACGGGTAAGTACTGGGTATACGTCAAGTACTAGAAAACATAATATCATTAATAATTCGAATAATTTTAAAAGCATACTAAATTAACGTCGTGATGGGGATTTTTTTTTATGTCGAGTTGTAAAATTTGCGCCTCTTTTAGAATCGCGCGGTCCTGTTTGCGCGTCGTTCGAAAATCTGAAAATTTTGATTTAACGCAAACATAATGTTCGCGAGTCAAAGCGTATTTTTTAGTCGTTGCTGGTCGTCGTCGCGTCTTTACGAACAGTAATTTTGTGTTTTTTTTTTCTCGAAACCGTAAAAAACGTCGTCGCGCATGTACACATATTATATAAATACATACGACGGATGGGTGGGTATATCCAGTATCTACTAGTGATGCACATATTATGCATTTTTCAGGGTTACATCGTACAGAGTATTCCTACCGAACGCTTTAAGTGCATACGATTTCGGTCTCTTTCAGAATGAATAATAATAATATTATAATATGCCGATCGACGGCGTCGCGGCGCGGCGGACGGACGGACGGATATGGGTAATAATAATAATAATAATAATAATAATATAATACCCCCCCGTTTTCACTTGGCACCGGAGGCAAACCTTGACGGCAACACGGCCGGACGACGCGCGTGCAGGAGTAGACCGCGCAGATTTTTAGATCCGAATATGGAAACGTCGGATGTATCTCGTAACACACACACACGCGCTCGCGCGCCATCGCACACAATATTATGTTATTATACAAACAGTAGTCGTGTCGCGTATAATATTATTATATATTGTGCCTCTATATAATACCCGCAGCGTGTATAGTGTACTATGTATTCGTACAATATAGTACAATTGGCGCAGAATTAACATGGCCGAGGACAAGCATTTGTTCTACATGGCGTTTCTTTTGGAACGAAGAAAACCTTCATGGTATGATTGCGTTAGGCATCGCGGGTACCTCTTGTATATATATATAATATACATATATATGTGTATGTACATACACATAGATTTATACGATATATACATAGATTTATGCGGACGATGCTGCAGCATTAATGGTGGAGCACAATGAACTCTGCTGTGTGTGTGTGTGTGTGTGTGCCGCCACCGCCGCGTATAATAAATAATATCACACGTGCAATTATGAGACGATTTCGTTTGATTGGATTTTTGTTATCCGGGCGATATGGGCTCGGGGGTATAATACGTATATTATGTTTAGTATATTATATCATCGCCGCCGCCGTCGAGGAGAGTCGGTTTTCGCACAACAATAACTCCGTTTCGACGCGCGCGTGGGATTTTTAGAAACTCTGCACTTTGCGATCGATCTGGGCGGCGGATTTTTTTTTTACGGAGGGGAGATCAGGACCGGATTTAACGGAGGATTAGAGGGGGCTCCGTTTATTCGGGTGTAATGTATAAAAGCTCAAGGAACTTCCTGGGGGCTGCGAATTTTTTTTTTAATTATTATTTTTTATTAATATGATATTATTTCTTAACCTCATCGTTTTCTTTTCTTTTTTTACTGTGGGGAGATAATAAGGAGAAACGCACGTGGGGGACTCATACGAACGAAAGGGAGGGGGATGAAGAGTTGTAAATAAACACGGTTTACTTAGAACGGCAAATGTTTTAATACGCTACTGATTGGGAGAAGGATCGACAGAAATCCACAGGCAATCATTTCAGAGTTGCTGAAATTACCCACCTGTTTTACAACAACATAATTATTTAAACATTATAACTATTTTAGTTCTATACACGTTTATTCACTATTTGTGAATTGTGGGGACTTAAAAAATTATTAATATTATTATTTTAATATACGAGTATAATATACTCGTATATAATAAAAAATAATATGCTGGTTAATTTTTAACTTAACTTATTTTTACTCACATCAACTTAACTTAACGAGTTGAAAAAAAACCGTCGACTTGCCCAGCCTTGTTTATATATTATATTAACAAGTGATATTCAAATCAGCTGTTTTTCGATTATGTGAAGATAGGTACTTATTGAAAATACTTATAATGTTTAAAAAAACATTACGATTTCAATTAAATGAAAACCAAAATTAACCAACACATATATGTTTTCAAAACGTATTCAATTGTTTTAAGAACGTACACTAATACGTATAAATAGTCACGCAGATATATATTTAAAAATAATAATGAACACATATTCGCGTGTATAATATTTCAGTAAGAACCTTCAAATGTTCAATTTTTTTATATTTACGTGGAATAGTTTATCAGAAAAATGTGTGATAACATGTTTACATATTATATAAAATATATTACACATTATATCTTTTCGCATTAGTATATTGTATTGTTAGTTTAAATGAAATAATAGGCAACAAAAACACTTATCTCATTGGTTTTAATATATTATTACAAAATCAATGTGCCTCTATACAGTGTAAATCTACCAAAATTATTGTAATATTTTGTGTTCGTAATACGAATATATAACAGGAAAACCATAAAACTAAATGCATACAAATAGATGATCACTGATCAGTAATCACATTTAATAAGTAATTATCACAATTATAATTTATATAAATATTTTAGATAAACATATGACCAATAGAAGACGTAATGTTAAAATTGTAATTATTTCACGTACTCCCAAAAGCAAAAAAACACATTATTTTTAAACCAGTGACCCATATTAATACGACATGCATTAATAAGCTATAATACGCGTTTATCATAAAAATTATAAATATTATAACATTACTGTATTATGTATATGGTAATAATAGTTGATATCATATTGTTAATCAATGTTTAACATATAGCATTTTATGTCATCGTTACAATAGTATACTACAACTAGATAATGTATGTCTATGCTTGTAACATATGTATATATACATAATACACAAGTATATATTGTATATTGTGCAAGTAAGACAATTATATAGCCGTGATAATAACTAGAATAAGGATAAACTACAGTAAAACCTCTGTTATTCGTCACTAACTCGTCCACCAGCTTCTGTTACACATCGCCCACCATTAAAATGGTATCGTATATACTAATAGATGAAGCCAATTTGTCTAATCTAATGTTATAAAGAAAAATAAAAACTTTGTTTACAAAAAAAAGCCCGGGATTCTAACAATCAAACTAAAATAACTAATTTATTCAAATTATTTTTTTCCTAATCATAATTACACTAATAAATGTAACATTAAAATTAACATACAATAATATTATAGACATAGGAATGAATTTTTTCTTTTATCCGTTTAATTCGGTTATCCCCGTAACCTTCTTTGTCCCATTGCAGACGGTTAATCGAGGCATAACTTAATCATCCAGCGATGAATTTTCTGATAGGAATTCCTTCGTTAAAGCATTTGAGCAGGACGATTATTATTGTTTCCATCGTCAGACCACTCAATTCCAGTAAATACTTGTACCTATATTTTATTCAGCGGTTCGTGTATTTTATTTTATATTAGTGTCTAATAGTTTAACGAATTTTAATTCATAACTTTTTTCACCTTTTGGTCTATTTATGTGTATTAGGTACTAAATAACCAATACAACCGTCGAGGCGATTGGAAATTTCAGAATGCCGATGAAAAAAAAAAAAACAAGAACAAATAGGAGTATTAACGTACGTACATCTTATCAGTCCTTAAATTACGCCCCTGCCGTCATAGTATCATACTAACTTAAAAATATTAATTATTGACTTTCGATTAATGCTTCAATTAGCCGTCATAATCAACTTATATAAAATTATATTATTATAGTATATTATTAGTTTGGATCGTGCAGTTGTTGGCGTGAACATTGGTGTGTAAAATTTTGTTTCATTTGATATTTTGTTGACAATTTTCATAAAATAAAATGACGTCAGTGGTTTCTAGTGAAAAAAATAAAACTTTACTTAATGTAGACGGATATACATTTCGCCATCATGAAACATCAACATTTTTTAATTTTTTAATACTAATTTAATTTACATACATACTTCTAATTGCATAAAAACGACAAAAACAATATTTTTAACCTACCGCCGGTGGTAATAATTCGCAGTCCTAAGTCTGTATAGAATGGGAAGGAAAATAATGTTCTTACGTCAGGACGCAATTTGTGTATTCGTTAAATATCGTCGGGACGAAATTCATGCGGAAAAAGGGATTTCGGGACGCAATTCGTGCGAGAAGCCTGTGTTTGTTTTAGGTTAAATTTTCAAAATAATGAAGTCGCTCGGGTGAATTTTGAGTAGCCGCATACGATTTATTATAATAACAATAGGTAGTTATTTAATCCACTGTGACTAGACGTCTGATTATTGAAAAATCAAAACCAACGCATAGCCTATAGGCTTATTTGTGATACTGAAATTCTATGGATCATTCATTCCAAACCGAATGCACATGAAAAAAGTCGTGTTTTGTTTCCTAATAACGGGGCCGATTATTTAACCTTTCGTATATTGCAACCTATCGGATGACATTATTTCCTGTCATTATTTTCCAATCTAATCTACATAGTTTCCCTTCAGTTAGGAAAACGGATATACACTCCTACAATAATCAGCACGGCAATGTACGATTAAATTATATGCGCGCCAGTTTAGACTTATTCCTTTAGGTACGACAATTTATGTATTGTATTTTCCTAATAGGTACTGCTGGAACAATTATTAAGCGCCTGAATAATATATATTAGTATTTAACTGAAGCTTAATATATATATTATTTATATAAACTCGTTCAATTGTTATGGATGTATCAATAATAAAATATTCATATTTGATTAGACGATAAACAGAGATTTTTTATAAAATATAGACATGTTTTGAAATAATATATTTATAAGCATTTTTATGGTCTAATCACAATTAAGTGGTCAAATAATCAAAAGTAGTCAGTGGCAGATTGACATGATAATGGGTAAGATTGCAAAAATAAAAAAATTCTTCGTCTACTTTAGAATGTGTGGAAAAATAATCAATTAAATCAATTGTATAAAAAATAAAAAACGTCATGCAAGGTACAGTTGTACGAAGCTACTTATAGTTTAGACGATACTCACCTAATGTGATTTTGAGCATCCATTTGTTTTAAGTCTATTAACCCCTCAGTCCTATACTAATGATTTTCTAAGGTCTTCTTCGGTGAGTGTAATTTTGATACATTTTTCATTTTTTATAGAAGAGATCAATTTTATTGAACGTTACATTTTAGTTTTTAATTTACCTACACAATTATACTCCTGTTGTACGTTAAATATTTAGGGAAAACAATTTCTACTTCATACTAATGCTTTTTCCATGTATAATAAAATATAACTTGGTACATAAATTTTAACTAATAAACTATAATTGATTTGTTATTAAACTCAAACTAAAATTGATAGCTGATTATAGTTTATTAAATTAAACGAGATAAAAAACGGACGTAACTAATTTTTGTTTTACAAAATTCTAGTATTAAAATAACTTTCTCATAAAAAAAAGAAATAAACTATTTTATAGTTATAATTTTTATTTGTATCATATAAATTTAAAACGTATTCTAATCATTCAAGTATCAAAGTGGTACATTTAATGTAGTTTCCAGAAAATTATAATTGCTTGTAGTTTTCAACGTTTAGTTCTGTGGTTTAGAAAAGGTCAACATGTGTTGAGATGTTTGCTGCTATTATATACAACTATTTTTGACCTTTTTTTATCATTGTTATTTACCGATTTTATTGAAAATTACGGTGAAATTAAAAAATATAACTCCATAAAAGGTACTGTGAATGTTTAATTAGGTACTACTACTAATTAATTAAACTGTATAATAAAAAAAAAAACGGAATAAAAACAACACACACACCGTAAAACCAATGGCTTAAAAATGCATTCCTGTACGTTATGCTAAGAGTCTAAAGCAGTGATGCCAAACTTTTTTTCTTCGACGAGGCCACTTCGGCAAACAATTATTATCTTCGAGCGGGCCACCAAATATAAAAGTACGAATGATCTCAATCTCAATCTTAATGACGATATTATAATCCTGTACGTGCAGGTACATATTGGTTATGTTTTCTTATCATTTATTGACTATTGAAAAGATTACGGATTGAGGTAACACACATTGGTTTGATCAGTTTTAGGTGCACGGGTGATATCGATATTAAATCGTAAAATTTCTATTTGAAAACGTCCGACAGATAAGGTGCAAATACAATGATTTTAATGCGAAATGGTCAATATAAATTACTTTCTCATTGGACTCCAAGGAAAATCTGTTTGCCTCGTGTTTCGTGAAACGGTTTTAGTTTTTGAAGAATTTAACAAGAAACGAAATTACGAATCAAAACGTCAAAAAAAATAATTGCCCATTTAAAAGGTAAGCTATTATTTTCGATTAAGTGACAAAAGCTCAATGCAGTATGCAGTAAAATAATCCATGGGAAAAAATTGTATTTTACTTTTTCTACGTTTTGTTTTATTTTAAACATTTGTAACGAGCCACACACACACACACACACGGAATACCGCGGGTTGGGCACCACTGGTCTATGGCGATCTGGAAACTTATTTGTATATTGTTTAAATTTTTTTACAAATTTAATTAAAATATGTTGTAAATTGAATTTATAATTTATGACGCATGTGTAGGTTAGGTATTCGCGTGTAATTCGGCATTATTAATTTTTCAATAATAAAAAGCAGCTACTATGATAATACGAGCCGTCGATAAGTAATAATTTCGAAGGATGTTCGAGAAGTTTATGAGTCATCTCACACATTTACAAATAACCCATTGCAATGCATACGATACAAATCACTTGATTAGGTACAGCGCTGCGATAATCGCATACTGCTTGTTCATGAGTAACACGACACACTGACGTAATAACCACGCGACAACATACTATTAATATGTGTCATGTGATGATATGATGTTGAATGGAAACGACAATAATAATGATTATCATTATATAATAATAATTTGTTCTTTTTTTTTTATTTTATGAAATCGATATAAACTGATAACTATTTTTCCCGATGATTTTAGATTTTTTATTTTCGCCATAATAATTTACTATAATATATTTTATTACAGTAGGTACTGTTGTAAGCACTGCGAACGTTTTCTCAGTAGGAAACGGTTGATATTAAAATATCCACGATGAGTCATATACCAGACACCTATTATTAAAATATAAAGAAAAAGTTATGAATATTTCCGTATTTTTTTTATACGCATATCGATTCATTAAAATCATGCTATGCCACGAGTATAATATGCCCCGAGGAGTTATAAGATATCCTACTCCTTTCTCTTGCGCGTGAGATATGAACAATATTATGTTATTGTGACACTGTAAAACGAAATTCGAGTTTGAATAAAATCATTTTGAAATTCGAAATCAGACGTTCACGTCGCATCACGCCGGATCACGGGTGAATTTATTCTGCCTGTACAAGAACGCGTAGTCGAGATGGGACATTGTGGAGTACACAATTATTAGATATGGATTTTTTCCACAAAAAAATAACTGTACGAATTTCAACGTGTATGTGTTTATTGTACATTTTTCCGTTTGCAAGGAAAGTATAAAGACGCTCGATCAAAATTGAATTCGGCCAACGTCAGTTCCCCCGAGGTATTTATTTATTTTTTCAAACTGTCTACTAGATAATAAATTTGTAAAATTACCTACTTTACTACATTAGAATGCGATGTGAAAGTATTTCAGCGTGTACGTCGGTATCAATACTACCTATAATATTTGCAGAAAACGAAATGCCTCAAATGTTTGTTGCATTTTGTTTGCGTACGAATCGAGAACAAACAAATGTCGGTTTTTTAAATGTTTACTGTTCTATCGAAAACATTTAACTGAATATTTATAATATATTAAACCTTCACAGCTTACAATGGCCAACGTTCAAGTACGGACGTACGGTATCATATACCTATTGTAAATAATAAAAAAAAAAATCACATAACCTTCTTTATCATCCGTATTGCTATTCCACATAGTGTTCATTTAATAGCCCCGTCACGAAACCTTGCCGACGAAAGGACGTGCCTATGAGATATTACTCGATTTTCCTGGAAGTTAATTAATCGGTTTTTTTTCTGTTTAAAACAACAACAACAACAAAGTACCATACATATTATATATATATAGGTAAACGAAATGGATCAAAATTATCGATCAATGGCTTTGAATTAAGTGTAACATAAAAAATAAAAAAAAAAACGTATATATTGTATATTGTAAGTGGAATACAGTAATGTATTTGTAATGCAGCAGTACCGCGGCTAGGGGGCCACGGGTACAGAAGCCCTATCTCAAAGACGTCGAATGGTTATCAAGTCAAATATTAACTTATCAAATAGTAAATACTACGTGGTGTAAGCCTTCATTCGTAGAAATTTAAATATCGTCACTGACGTTATAATCGATACCTTTGGTAATTAATAGAAAGATTGACTATTCGACGATGTTATGTAACACAAAATGAATTGATATTCTTTATATGAATACTTTTTCGCAGCCATAAGTAAGATTCGCGAATTCAAAAGATTGAAAAACCTACAGAGACAAGTGACTGGTGTGTAGTCTTAAATTCAATTGTTTTTTAATAAAAATCACCGTCGAACATTTTTTTCAAAGCTCCACTGGAAAAAAAATCTCGGCCACGACATATCGTGTGGATAATTATTGTTATGCAGGCAGGTACTCCTCTCGCGTTTACGTGCTATAGACATTTTTTCTATAACTACAAGAGGCGTGCTAGAACCGTAGAAACTTAAAAACTTCTAGACGTACATCGTCGTGTTTTAAAGTACGGTCTTGTTTGCGGTCTCGTCTCTAATGCGTATAATTTTATGCGGTTAATTCGTATGTTTTATATATTATTATTATTTTTGCTCTAACGCCGTGCCCACTGTGTTTGTATCAACAATTTGTATTACCTTATCTGTACACGGCACACGCGCTATCATTGCATTTCCCCCGAGCTCCTCCGTCACAATACACAACCATGTGCAGTGCATAGAAGAAATCCTCGAATAGCAGGCCGTTTATCAAGTACGCATGCCTAGTTAGCTAGCATAGCGTTAAATTTTTATTTTCGCTCCCATAACAATTTTTCAAGAGAAAGTCCGCAGAACATTAAGTCCGCGCCACTGGAAACTGAGATTGATAGTCTTATTTGTAGATCATTACTACTCCTCAACAGCAGCTAGCACACGGTATAATATTCGACTGTTCAGAGATGCGTACAAGAGCGCGCGCAGTCGGCAGTTGGCCGGCACCGCTCGGGCTATTAATTTAACGTACATTAATAAAAATCTAATTGTTCTTTTTCACTTAATTTTCTTACAGAAAAAAAAAAAAAACCAACACGTTCTTATGTTTTGCAATTACAATAATTACGTGCAATTTGATCCAGTAGCAGATTTTTTTCCATTATCAATACGTATAGTATATATAGTAGGTATATAATAGCCCGCAGTCGGTTACCTCTACGTAACACGCGTCGTAATTAGTCGCCGTTATTAATTCGTTGCTTCGGTTAAAATGTAAACCGATCCGAAGAACCGGGAAGGACATTTCCTAAAAATAAAATAAATCCAGCCTCCTCATTATGGACCATTATAGTATACACCATTGTGTGCAGGTGCGGTCTTTTAGGTGTGCTAATATTATGCATTATGTTTAAAACTCATTGTATCTGTGTGTGCGCGGTGCCATTTCAAATACGATTTTACGTTTAAATAGTAATGTTATCGGGTAAAAATACACACGGTACGATAATTGAACCCTCTGTATATAACTTTTTCAAAACCAGTTTATCGAAACAGCTAGAGTTTTCACTTATATATTATGTCCAACGCCCGTGCGCTTTTTTATTGTTTTGTTTTTAAATCGAAAGCAAAAGTAATGGGCATACCCGCACCGCGTAGAATACGCGCGGAACTCGCCGCGTTGGACAAAGATAAAACACGATGGTAATAATATGTAACTCGATCTGTTCTATATGCAACAGAGGATAATATTGTTCAACGCGTCTCTGTGAAGCTTTAAAACATTTCAATATACGTATGTATTTCCACGGAAACGACGTCAGTTTTGACTTATGACTGTTCGAGATCTCGAGATAAATATACCGCGATAGACGGGCTAATTCATTTCAAGGGCACTTGAAAATGCATTGGTTTTACAATGTTACGAGTATTACAAATATTACGAATTCGTTTTGAAATATTTTCGAAATTAACGCGGCAAGTTGAAAATGTTATGTGGGATTTTCGAAATGTCTAGTATTTATATTTTATCGGACCAAATGCCAAACACGAGGACGACACCTGGAACTCGAGCCTTTTACACTATTCGCATCGAGTTTACGAAAAAGCCATTAAAGAATAATTTTAAATTCCCGTTGTAATTATTATTATTAATTTATGTACAGTAAGAACCTATAAAATAACTTAATAAAATAAAATCGTAAAAAAACGAACAGGTACAATATACATATTTAGGTGTGTTAAAATAATTTACTGTTATATTAACTCGATTATAATATACGAGACGAAGTAACGAACTGTATGCGTCTTGTTTACTCTAGTATTTATGTTTTATTATAATACAGAACTCTGAACTAGCATTGTCGGGTAAAGATTTAGATCGAAACAGTCTATTCAGTGCCGATTGAAATCCTTTTTTGGTCGTGTATATTTAAACCTCGTAAAAACTTGTCCCCTCTTCATAGGTTTTTTTCCAGAGACGACTGCATTAATCGTGAGGGTCACTAATTGATGTCGGTTTGTTTAATCGAGGGGATCTACTTGGTTTTCAGTTATTATTTGTCGCGTACCTATCGAAATGATCGATTGCTAATGAAAACTTACCGATGTCGTCGTATGTAACACTATACCTAACGAATGCGTAAACATTTTTGTAAACAATTTAAGACACGATATTGTTATACTCTTCGGAACGCGAATCGAAATCGATTTACCAATATGAAAATATGGTTGTTTTTTTTTCAACGGTTATTCATTCCGTTATTACATAAAATACGGATTACATCATTTTTATTTTTTTTTTTTCGCTTCTTTGTTTATAGACTTAATAAACACCGTCACACGTTTTTGAGTCGTTCTTACTGTATAACATTATTTACGTTCATGGCGTTATAAAAACAAATAAATATAATCATGTTTTGAATTCTACTATTGTTGATAGTAATTTCGGTATTTGTTTATGTTATTGTTGTATTAAAATATTATTATGTGCGAGATTACCCGCCCATGTTTTCACCTTCTCAACACTATGTGAAATGTGTATCGTATAAATATGTTTGCGTGTGTGTGTGCGCGAGTACGTAGTGTATATCGGCCCATGTTTGGCGTTGCCGGTTATTCTCCACCTCCCAGTTTGCCACTACTACCAAAGCTACGACAAACCCATAAAGAGAACCGCTGCATCGTTCAAATGCCCAAAATTAGTCATATCGTTTAAGTTGACGGTTCAAAACCTTTCCTGTCTCGGGCCGTTTAACGAGTTAAGAAAGTGATCCGCGATGTATGCCGAATAGCCTCATTCCATACAACGCAAAACCTATTAGTCCGCAACTCGATTGATCAGTCGTCAGAGTATAGTATCTAATAAATATAATATATATATATATATATAGCAATAACGGTTTCGACGCAAAATCGTCCTTGCCGTGGGATTTCTTCTACCCCTTTCACGACCGACGTGTGTTGAAAATACGATTTGCTCTTTCGAAAACTTCGTCAACACCTACTTAAAAATCCGTACGCAATGTCGAAATGTTCTCGGATGCATTATTACTTAGATTCATTTCGAATTCATTTTAAAAAATGTAATAAAGAGTTTTTCATAAATTGATCATAATGAAAACATTATAGAAATACATTGGCAAGATTTTTTTTATAAGCTTTCGAATGATTACATTTTAATGAAATTCTGTAAAAACAAAAAAAAAAACTGCAAACTTATTGAAGCTAATCCGTCTGACTTCCTTCACTCAAAATCGTTTTTTATTTTTATTTTTGAACAATGGTACATTGGTTCCAAAACTAAAAGATCAATTTACTAGTATATTTAATCACCCGTCACCTGTATCTCATTCGAGTCTTTTCAACTTTTGAATTTGATAAACTCACAGCGTTTATAGAATACAAAAACCAAATAAAATCTCATTTGAAACTCTGAACTTTATTTTGTTGTTCAACGTACTCGAGAATCCATATCAACCCCTAGGTGAAATGAGTTCTGTTATTGGTAAAGTTTGAATTCACCTATATGTAGTTCACGGACTCGGGTAAATTATTTATACAATTTTCACAGAAATAACCTCTTTTATTAATATTCGAGTGAGTAATTATTATTTATGGATACATTTTTAATGATTGTTCTTTATGATACTTAAAAATATATTTTTTAAAGCGCATACGTGGTTATACATATTAATATGTTTGACACACAGAACACTATATTGCGTCTATAGGCGAACAGTTATGTAAGCTTTTTCATACTTAAATTTGAATACATTATCCCTATGGCTTTGAATAACAGCTTACGAATAATTAATGAAAACGAAATACGTACGTGAATTTTTCGTTTCACAGTATAAATAAATTTACAATTTCGTGAAATAAAAAACCGTATTAACGCGCGCTTGAACAATGATAAACAAAAGTTAAATAGTGGATTCATATAGGTAAATATTATATCTGCGTAAAACAAGCGATTAGGATTTATTTGCTAAAAATATAAGTTCTATCAGCGAGTTCTGGCAACACGGTTACATACGTATCAAAAGTAATGTCATTCTTAAAATCGAATTACCGTTATATTTTCTATTTTAACACCGGACGAGCGTACTTGTTTAATAATAATGTTATATTTTATGAAATTCATTAAATCAACAGCACAACAAAATAAGGAGTTCCATATTTCATTCGAACACATCATACGATTGTACTGATTGTAGGGTATTTTTCTTTCAAAACACGAGTGTTTGTAGTTTGTATACAGTATGTGGTGCAAAACTGCACTCGAAAAACATTAAGTACACACACACACTACGTATAATACCATACCTGTAGAATATTTACTCTGAAGCACGTACTAAGCCACGCATAATAAAATACCAAATAGTACTTTAATCAACAGAGCTATAATTATTTTTATCGTTCGCATCGGGCACTCGTAAAATATAATATAACGATGCACATGTCAAAAGCTTCGGTTTCCAGTTTGAAGTCATCGAGTCGTCAGTTTTCCCAGTTTACAGTTACTATGTGACTTGTTAGATGCGGCTCGAGACTAAAATAGTCTGCCGCCGTAGCGTATATTTTGATATTTTTACGTAATAATATCGGCGCAACGAAATGCTTTATATACGATATCAATTGCAGTGCTTCTCAATATTTGCCCGTCATTATTTTACTCTTAGATATTATAATCTAGTTACCCCACGTATTACCGTCGGACGACTTGCTCTGTCTCTGCGACTCGTGTTATGAATATTATTATGTGACGTGATTAAATCAAAACGTAGTTAGATGTGCACCATCTCTTGGGTAAGCAATAACGAATTTTAATTAGTATTTTAATAGCGATTTTGTCCTGTAGTTCTGTAAATATACGTTTAATCATAACAGTACTTTTTATTACGTTAATTTTCGGTACTTAGATTTCAGGCCGGAGGTCAGGATGCGTTAGGCCAGGGAACCACGCGCGGCAATATCGTTGACTACTGCCGAGGGGAAATAATAAAAGGGGAAGAAAACGGGGGAAAAAAAACAAAAACGCGTAAGCACACTTTCATTTTGTTTTGAAGAGCGTGAAATGTCTAAAGAATCGCACAGAGGAAACCCCGTGTGTAAGGTACCTTTTACGTTGCGTTCGGGACTGTGTTTACTCTTATGAACAGTGTTATCGTGCGACGTTGAGTCACGCGAAGAAAACATACGGCCCGCAACCAGCATTACGACGATGACTCACCCGTCATCACATCCAACCCCTAGGGTTAGAAATTAAGGACGAAACCGCTATTTTGTCAGACATCACGGCGCGAGTGGTGCGTTGCACGCGCGCGCGTAGTCGTATTATTACAGCAGTGACTAACCCGCCGACAACGGTTAAAATATCATTCCGGTCGACCGTGTATGGCTGGACCGAATTTTCGGTAAGGATTATTTATCGTCGACATCGAATACATATATCGAACGCGACCAAAGCAGAGTTTTTGAAAAAGATGGCAAAAGAACGAATAATTCCTTAAACGATGAGTTAAAGTCGACCCGCAGTGTAAATCGTAAATCGTTATTGTAATCGATTGAGTTTCTTTACGTCACGGCTATGTTATATGTGTCCGATAAATTATACGAATTAAGTTCCGGAGGGAGGGAGGGGGGTAGTATCAGCCCCCAACTTCTCCCTCGGATAATATTATGACCTCGGCGGACATTAAGTATAATTCAGACGTTCACACGCGAGTCGCCCTTCCGGCATGGGATCGTCGTCGATGTTTGTTGGCATTACTTTATCAGTTTTTATCGACGGCCCCCGTCGTCGTCGGATATTAAACGAAAACCGCGCCCTGCGCCATGTGTTCAATGTTCACCGTTCGCGCGACCCCGGCATACGGGTTTACAGTTCCGACAGTGTTTCTAAAACGGTGCGACACAACAGTAAAATTGTTCGTTGTTTATTTTTTCCATTTAAAACGCCGATCGAGAACTAACAGCAATTTATAAATCCGTGCCGCGCACGTTTATCCATTATATAAAAAAGAACAGGCCTATTTTGTGGCGACACTATTTAACTCTTTTCCAATTTTTTTTTCACAGAGTTGTTCCAAATACCTTTCCGAGTGTCACCGCGTCGCGCGATTTTCAAAATTTTGCTTTTAAAAGGTTGAAATCGGTAAAAATAATATTATACAAAAACGAATCCCTATTTATCAGGTATCCTCATCACGCGTGAACGGCTGGACCGATTTAGCTAATTCTTTTTCTTTTTTTTTGTTGTGTTTGTTATTGTCAGGAGAAGGACCTTACGGAAAAAAAATTATGAAAATCAACCCTAACGGGGTTAAAAGGGGTAAAAATGGAAAAAATCCAGAGCCACTGGAGTTTTGTGGTGTTAAATTTGGTCAATAGTTTCGTTTTATATAGCAGAAGCCCCTCAAGAAAGGATTTTCCAAAGTTCAAGCCCCAGGGTGGTTAGAAGGGGTAAAATGTGTTAAAAATGGAAAACGTTATAAATCTCGATCGGATTTTTTTGAAACTTAGCGTATACATTCTGTGTAAATCAAATAATGAAAAAATCTATTAACTTTTTTTTCTAAATTCAACCCCTAAGGGGGTTAAAGGGGTTGAAAATGAAGAACGTTATCTCTCCCTCATACCGGGGAAAACTTTTCACGGGCTAGATTTTGAGATGCAACGATCAGCGAGTGCGTGGTAATTTGCATTTTATGTAATTAGATTATTATGTCATCAAAAAACCCGACGATCTATACCAAAAGGTATTGATTTTGCAATATCATATTATTACATAACTTTTACTGAAATTGCGTGCGTGCGATGAACAAAAGAAGAAGAACGAATACAATAGAACTTTTTTCATTGGACGGTCGAATACGATCGCATGCAAATCTATTGTCATTGGTCGATAAGCTCGACCGATTGGCCGTGACGCATACAATTAAAAAGCGAAAACCCGACGATGTTTACCAAAAGGTATGGATTTTGCAACGTCATATATTATTACATAACTTTTACCGAAATTGCGTGCGCGCTCCATTCCTCTTTCAGTCGTAGACGCCGTCGGTCGCCACATATTTACAATAAATCGGTTATTTTTCATACTACAAAATTCACTAGAAATTTATGGCAAAACAACGTTTGCCGGGTCAACTAGTAATGTACGTATATTATATAGGTACTTTTAAATTGTTAACATTTATTTAGATTTGACCCTGGGAACAGTTTCTGTAAAGTCGGACAATATATATCGTATTATGTTGTTTTGATTTCGGTTTTAATTCAATAAAATAGTTTATAAGTGAATTCACGAACCTATCGAATATGATACACGCGGGCAAATTGATTCCGAGACGCGAGGGGGTTTAAATTTCTATTATATTATAGCGTCGACCCCGCGACGCGGACTCTCCACTCACACTCCCCTATAAAATACACACTCGTTGATTTATGTATGTATGACTTGTACCTACTTTATTGTGTGTGCATTAAACTACTGGACTTAAATTGTTATGATTTTATCGATTTCGCCGATTTAAAGTGAAAGAAAAAAAACGAGTGAAAATCAAAAACGATTCGGCGGACATACTCGTACGTACAAACGGGTGTGTATTTTCAAACCGTGCGAAACAAAAGCGAATATTACATTTTTAATTTACCGGTAATTATTAATACTTTTTATTACTAATAAACTATTATTTATAAATTATAACAATTCATTAGTTTTTTTTTTTTCAAAGGGGACTTATCTCGCGAAAAAATCAATACTTGTCGGTACAGTCATAGTTACATACAATACGTGTTTAGATATTATCCGATCGACACAAACATATTATTGCAAAATAATTATTTTAGATTTACTGCCGAATCAATTTATAACTTTTCACAGACGTCAAACTATAATTTATTAAAGTGCCTACTCCTATTTTAAAGACACCTACGTTACGCGGGATGAAATGATTCAAGTTTCAATTTTTCATTTAGTTTTCAAGTCTTTCAATTAACAGCCTCTTTTAAATAATCGAAAAAGATGAAATAAAAGTTACTAATGGTACTTAGAAAGTAGGTAACACACATTAATAATACACAAAGTTCTGGTACGGTTTTAAATTATATAATTTCTACTTTTAAAGTATATATACTTATTATGATTAGCGGTGTAATTATTTTGTTGTTTTCCAAGAGTTTTTCTCGAAGTCCAGAAAACAACGATTACAATATTTTATAATTAAATGTACAAATGCAATTTATTTGTAAATTCTGATTAATTGATTGTGCATGGCGAGTCTAAGAAAAACTGTCTCAATAAATCGAAGAAACTATTTACTACATTAATCGTTTAAAAGAAACATTCGAACATTATACGAACATTGTTATAGAGTTGAGTTCGTTTTCATTTCGTCGGCATACGATCTAACTCGACTGTTTGTTGAGAATCAAAAGTATTTGTAATATCGTTTACGGAGGTGTCCGTTAGTAGTGGAAGTTCGGGAAGTGGGAGACAAACAAAATTTGTATTTATGTAAATATAATTTTATACAAACACTGAAATACACACTGTGTTTTCATTGTTAATATTTGTATTGGGATACTCAGATACTAGGGTGCAGTTATTATCTCGATGCTCGTCTGTATAGGCACAATTGTATCGTTGCATGTCTTAATTTTGAAAATAAATTAGTTTAGAAACCACGTTTCAATGTTTTGTCCAAAGTTAAATAGAAGGCCTATTAAATAAGCTTAAGACGTGAATACGTTTACGCGTAACGATTATGAATGAAAAATATTTTTTTATTCTTCAAAAATTGAATTTTAATTCAATCATAGTTTTGAAAGAGTGTTGAGAAAAATTACAAACGCCGGTGAACAGTTATAAAACACATAATTAAAACACACTTCCCTGGTAGTTATTTTAATTACTCGCATAGTTTTCACTGGCGTGAATTGAATGAACGTTTATTATTTCGTTACAGCGTATGAGAACCAATTCTTCTCAAAAGGGAAATCTCATATCATTGTCATACTATAAGCTGCTACCTCATTTGATGGTTTCTAAAAGCAACAGGAAATGGTGATAATTCAAATCGAAATCAAACAGTATTCTCCATGAAGTAATAAGGTGTACACGATGAACATTTTAAAAAAAAAAATTGGTTATAATATATTGTTCATACTATATATTTCGTATACATTTCATTTTAATCGATTTTTGTTATTTCCCCGTGATTTCAGATTTGTCAGTTCGAAATTTGGAAAATTTTTGTAATTTTTATTCTCCGCAAATGTCCAATCATAAACATCAGGTTATTTTAAGTTTTCTTCTACAGAACAAAAAAAAAAAAAGCGATAGGTATCTATCGATGTACATCTGAAGACTACAATTATTAATACAATTAAGATCTTCAACGATCCATTTAATATGTTTGATACTCGTGGTGAGTGTGAAAACAAAATCAAATAGGCATCTATAAATAATTTAGAAACATCATGCATGTGCAAATCATGCGCACGTATTTATTTTTTATTTTTCAAATTTAATCTGTTAGTAAATTATAAAATTGTAAAACAATTTCTACGTCGAATCACTAAACAGTCATAAATCACACCGTGTTTATCAGCAGGTAATTTTCCTGAGGTTATACAACTGTCAACTTAAAATATTTTCAATTATTACGTGTAGTCTACAGAAAACAGTACCCATCGAGATAAACACTGCGGTCACGGTCGCGAATAAAGTTCATGGACTTCTGTGGTAATGTTAAATAAGTTATTTAAAATTATTTATACAACATAATTTGAACTGCACGAAACACTAAAGTGTAATATTATACCGTAGTAATATTTGGAGTAAAACTTCTTGAAAACAATGCATTAGGTTTTTATTTTTTTTTTTTGTTGTACGCTACTACGTGCAAACCGATAACTCGAGAATAGTATATAATATAATATTGTATAAAGGACTTATGTTAATCTCTATATTCTGCGGTACTCTATTTTATGAAGTAGCTGTTCGGTAAACGCTTGAAAATATAAAACATTATATTGAAAAAAAAAAAAAAACGCGTTGCTAAAGGGACAATCTAAGTATTATTATGTTTTATGCGATCACATTTGATTGAAGGTTTTTAGATACGAAAGTTATTTACAATGGTATTTTTAACATTTTTTTTTTTTTCTTTCTACAAGTAGATACGAACCGCGCTGTAAGAGTTTAATATAATATCTATAGCTGTACTATAGTGGTAGTAAACATATATTTTATAGACGTATAATATACTGAGTGTTTTCCCCGACAGTTAACTTATTGGAAATACCGGAGTATTTGAAATTACGTTACTTCCACGTGTTACGCACTTGAAAATAAAAAAAATACTGTATAGTCGCCAGTATAATATTATATAATATAACGTTTCAAAATGTTAATTTTCGAATAGTGAAAAACGTAAAATTTGTAACAAATCCGTAGTTTATTCAAATATTCTGCTCATCTATTTGTTAGGATCGAAAGCTTCGAAGTTCCGAAGATAATAGTAAAAAATTCTATCCATACTTTAAAACCTCGTTAAAACGTTATTTATTGACCTCGTAAAGTCGTAAATCGTCAGCACAGTTTTTTCTGCACATCGTAGATGCATAGTTTATATTCTGGCGTTCTTTGCGTTTACCTGAAGCTTGACAAAAGCCCTTTACATATGAATATTTCATTTGATAACATACGTCTATTTCGAAAATTATATTCAACAGTTTTACTTGAAAAACGTTTAACAATGTATAAACTCATTGTACGCGTCGAAAATCTAATCGATCGACGTGTAATGTACATTTTTATAGGTAATATTTGTATTATGTAAGACTAGAGTTATTGAGTTTATTATTATAATGTTCTGTGGTTGTTAAAACTTTATTAAAATTAAACACAATAGTCACTACTTATAACATTTATAATCTATAAATTGCAATCAATATAATAAAAATATGTAGTGTAATTCTGTATAGTTTAGTAATGACATCATCGCATACCATCGATGGAGATTAGCTCGTTTTCCATTTGTTCGATAGTTGTTTCCTCGTTTAGTCGACAAATATAAAAAAACGGAAACTTATTCAACGTGAATAGGATCCATACATTTTTTTGTTTGTACTGTAAATTTTCACTCGAAATATTTATAGTAGAAAAAAATTATCCGCGAAAAAATATTACGAAACAAAGGGGAAAAAAACTGTACAAAGTTCTATCTAGGTACCTTAGTTTTTCAATAAGCAGGGAAAAACTGTGTGTTGACATTTAAAGTCTGAACAAAAATCTATTGTTAACTTTATTCGAATAACCTGCCACCGATGTGCGGTTTTTACATAAAATGTCATCAATGCAATTTCAAAGACTTAGAAATTTGTAAAAATCGAATATTGCCGCCTAGCTTAATGTTTCATAAAATATAATAATTTAGGTGAATATGTATAATATTACGTCTACTACGATGGTATAATATAAGGATTACGTATAGTTATTAATTTATGGTGTATAATAATATGAATTATAGCCTGTATAAATTGATTTTGTATTATTATATTCCATTATATTAAATATATTATGCGGATTATAAAATGTCTGTTACAATCTAAGCTGTAAGTTATATCACGCTGATAATTTACAAATATAACGAAATTAATTCCATCGTTACATACCGAATTCAATGAAATATCTCGATATTTCCCAGTAACAATACATTTGTAGTGTCATTGCTTCTTGTATTATTTTTTTTTCTTTTTTACTTACTAACGAATCCGTTCGTATTAGCTACAAATATTTACGCGAATGTTTTTTTTTCAACAAAATATTATCGGTAACATTTGAAATTCAAATACCAACTTGATCTCGGTCAAACGTACCCTAAAATGAATATATATTGATACAAATATCAATACAATACAATTATTGTTTACATTAATATCTAATCAAATATTTACAATGCATTGTCGAAAGATATAAATTAAGTAGTACGTTTTTTCTGTTGTTAGCTCATTACCTTCGAATCGGGTTTAAACTTTATTTTGAATATTATTTGAAGTAGTAAAAGAAAAACCAACGCGGGGTGTCTACTGAGATTTGAAACCGAGAGTTAAATTTTCCCTTCTCGGATGACGAACAATATTATTCAGTCTGTTGGTGCCAAGTTTACAGGGAGTAGGATATAACTTATAGGACTTCCGACGGTGGACTGGAAGGAACGATCGGCCCGGAAATATTAACATTTAAGCGGCCTTTATTGCATTAGAAGCCACTGGTATTAAATTGTATTTTATTTTTGCGAAGGTCATTAATACACTGTTCTGGTATGAATATTCAAATGTTTTATCATAAATCATAAAACATCGCTCTATAATAATTAAAATATATATATTGTAATAAAAATGTAGATTTATTGGCAGATTGTCCCTAGGTTTTTGTTCAAGCCAGACTATCGGAATGGTTTTCCAGAGAATTGTCAAAATCACGAGCTGCAGTTAGTCACAGAATAGATATCGAATCGTGCACAATTATCTAAATCATATATCTAATGATTTCACATTTGTGTCTGCGTTACGCATGAAGTATTATTAGATTTATGGGTAATATTATGATTTTAATTTCAACTTTACAAATTATTTAACATAATATATTATATTATGTTGTGTAGTTTCACGAACATTTAAAATTTTTAGCTCTTAAATTTGTATTATTGCTCCGGCCTGGACCGTACGAATTATGTAAATGCTAGTTTGAGAAATCTGATGGTAAATTTATCCTTTCTCTTTGGCAGAAAAAATAAGCCAGGACTTCAGTGGCGTACTTGGCATTTTCGTACCGTAGCTCAGCCTCGTTTTTTTCGACAGTTTAATTACATTTCGAAAACGTAATTGTCAAAATATTATAATACGTTTTTTGCTGTTCATAGGTACTTGAACTCATTGATTTTCATATTAATTTTAATCAGTCACAGTTTAATAATATTTTTAATTTCAATACTTGAAAATCGTGTACAAGATGTAAGTTAATTTTGTCTTATTAATGCTAAAATATAAAGGTTTTCAAATTTTGATGATTTTCGTTAAAGACGCGAAAAAATTGCATTTTGAGTTGGTAAAAAAATAAAAATATTTTTACTTTCGATCCCTAAAAGACCTGGAAATTATTTTCAAGATTTCTCACGAGTCATTCACGTTTCTATTTATATGTATAACGGAACGGAAAATTCACGATCAGTTTATGTAAGCGTTTTAAAATGAAATTTAAAAAAAAAAAAAAACGATTTTTCATTAAACGCTGTTTTAGTTTATTTTTGGCCAAAGTTCTTTCAACCTATTCAAATTAAGAAATCACTGATAATATTATTTTAAACTATTTTTCCTAACACTGGCTCACCCTCCCTTCTTTCTCAGAATCATTTTTGTTTATTATTATTTTTTTTTTTTAATAGAAAACTTATTATTATTGCATAATATAGAAATGTACCTAATTGAAAATATCGATTTAAGCGCGGCTTGTCGTAAACTTGGTCACTATTTTCTGTTTATGTAAACTTGTATCGTAAAATGTGCCGCAATAATAAAATGATACTTGTAACGATTTGTTTGGTACGCGTTTATGTGCTATTATGAGTCATCAAAGCTAGGAATTTACATTTTGAATTAAACATTTGAGAGTTACATAACTGAGTCACTATTATCTCGCTCGCTGTGACATTTGTTACTGCAGATAAGTTCCTGACCACCAGGCATATCTAAACTAAATGGTGAAAAAAAAAACCGCTCGCACTACATAATTTTAAAACAGTATAAGAGTATGGCCGATTCGTTTAAGACGGTATTTGAAATAGTTTATTATTTCCGTGCAACCTGTGAAATAATGCAACGCGATTGTCGCGGAGTATACGCAGTCGCCTTGTTGTAATAATAATAATAATAATCGCGATAAATTACCAATATTTCCTTCGAGTTTATAGAATAAATTACCATAATATTTTCATAGTGAAAACTCGAACAATTTGTATGAATACTTTTGAACTTTCAATAGAAAAGTGCTAAAGTGAAACGGATGAAAAAGTATTATACAGTCGATGGTCTTTTTACAATTGGAATAAATACTACAAATAAGCTGTTGAACATAGACAGTAGAAGTATTTCGAATTTATAGATTACTGTTACTATCGAGAGTGACCATAATAATTGCATGTTTATTGCTGTTTATTAATAGGTTTAAATCATTTTAGAAATATAAATCAAAATCGACGGCAAACTGTTAAGAAACTTGGTTATTTATGGTAAGTTGTATTAATCATACTCATATATTCAATACGCTGTATTAACAATAGTTAAAAGTCAGAGTGGAGATTAGGTCTTTTTGTGTACGAGACTAAAGTTATTTAACGTTTAAAATTAAATTTAGTATAAACAAAAATCAGGCAGGTACTTACGAGCGTATAGATTTGTGAACATATTTTCACGAAGATATTTTAATGGTTAGATAAGACGAAATGTTTGTAATTTCTAATTAATGAGAACATTCGTCATTAGACGAAAACACCTATTATTACATATCTTTGTATAACATTAGTATACGTTTAAATTTTTTATTTTTTTCAAGTTTATTGACCTGTAATGGGTACATAAAATTACTTTTATTATTATCAAGAGTAAAAATATTTGGTGAACATCGCTGTTGTTTTGAAATTTCATAAGTCATTTAAATATTATAATTAGTCATTAAAACATTATAATAAGCACAAAACAGCAGAGACGTCGGTGCAAGTGTTCATTGAAAATTTTCCAACGTACACTGTACAGTACATTATTCTATATAAATTCATCACACGTGTCACTATTATAATTGAAATGGATGAACATCCCATCAGTTCGAAATTGTGAATACGAGACCACAAATCAATTATTTTCTTCATATAGTAAAATATTGTTCTTTAGTTATAGCGAGAACCGTAGTATAATGGTGTTTTTTTTTTTACACCTGTGACAGTGTAGTTAATAAATAATTGATAACACAATGACGTTATTATGAAAATATAACTAACTGGAGACCAATACTGGGAAGGGTTTGTCGCATTGTTAACAAAGCATATATTATAGCGCCAATGATCGATCGATTTTAAATTTTTCATTCAAAAAGTATAAAAATAAATCGCGTTCGCGCGGTGGTATGAAAAAAAAATGTTCATTTATTTTGCCAAATATTTTACATATTTTTTCGGAAATATAAAACGAATACTATACAATATAACGCGCGCATTCGCGAGAATTATCATTGAAAATTATTTTTTCGTGAATTGTTACGTAATGTTAAATAATATAGACGAAACGTGAGAAATACGACAATGACTAATAAATCTATGAAATAAGAATGTGTGTAAAATTATTGATGATTATTTATTCTTACGGTAGCCACTGTTTTTTTTTTTTTTTTTTTTCATTATATACGCGAGAAATATAATTAATACACTTAATTATCATATTTAATTACCACTTACGTCGAGAAAAACAATCTTCCCTTTAAACACTTCTTTATAGTTTGTATACGTAGACCGCCTGCGCGTAGAGTAACCGTTGTTTCCGCTCCTTAACGATTATAGATCAAAAATATTCTCGGGTTTTTTATTTTTTCGAAATTAGTTGTTATATTTTGAATAAGCAGTCACGGTAGACAAGTTTCCCTTTGGGTTACGCGCGTCGGTCAATTCGTGCCGTTCACCTCGAACAACACGCGAGTTTTAGAAAATATATAAGTAAGGTTTTTTTTTTTCCAATCTAGAACTTTGAAAAAGTTCAATTATAATAATATATCAGACGAATTCGATGTAAAATAAACAATAAATATCAGGGCCGGATCCAGCCTGACGAACGTATCGTGTGTATGCCCAAATTTACCCAACAACCTCGAGCTTGATTTTATTAATTTTTTTTTTTTGCTGTCAGTCATGACTCGGATGCCTATACCTAATACAATTTCGCACGGTAATTTGATTTAAAATCATAGATAGTAGGTACAGCCCGTATAGGAATTATTGAAAAACACTATTTATTATTCAATAATATGCTTTTATTAGTTAAACAAACATAAATAATTATTATTGACACTTATTATTAATACTTTATTGTTAAATTAAATGATTTTATCGAATTAACCTTTTCTTACTCTGTCTAGAGTGTACTATGTAAAGTATTACGACTAATAAGTATGTATTATATTTTCAGCCGTTTGATCGACATATCAGAATTAATATTCTATGCGAACTATTAATTACCAATATTATTCTGAATACCATAGTGATGTATTCATCAGTAAGATGTAATTTCATATTTTTCATGTTCGAAAATTCACCAATAATAGTTGCACATTCGGTCATTCGTGCGAGATTTCGAGGAGGATCTCACTTTGGTTTCCAAACGAGGGGGACCAGCCACCGCTCTACCCGGCGGATCTCGGTTGTGCCGTTATACATAATATTATAACGTATATTCTTTTGTCATTTTGGAAAGCGATAATTATAACCTCGACGGTCACAATAATTATTATTTATTTATTTTAATCTGTTATTATATAACCGGTACAAACAGTACCTGCTGTACTCGTTTGATATTGAAAAATCCAAACATTTTCCGGGCATAACCCCGCAGTGTAATGCGTCCCGAACCGGCTGGAATCGTAGCCAGGTACGAGCGCGCGCTGCCTTCCAGTTGAACGACGCCCATTGACGCATATCGTTCCGTTGATGGACTTTTCATAGCATAAAAAATTCACTCGAAAATTATTACTGTGAGCATTCTCGATTCACGACACGGGTCACTGTATTCGCTCCGGATCAATCGCCCATAAAGGATACACAATACGCACACTGGCGGTCGTTTTCGTGCGCATCGCTCGCAGTATTGTTAAGAATGCATTCTGTGTACTTATAGGATGCGTTCGATATGACTGCACTGACGCGCGGCGCGATATGTTTTTTTAATTTTTTTTTTTTTTTTTCCCGAACGGAACAACAGTGACGTTGTCTCGAGCAATATTATTCGTTTCGTCAATAATGATTATAATAATCGTTAACAATAATAATATTATCATATCACGAGAAAGAATAAATTATGATTATTACACTGAAATCGGACGAGCGGCCTTAAAACGAATTGCGCGAACGTGTCTAACAAACTTACTCAAGTCCTATCAATTATTATCGATCATACACCTGCCTACATAATACGTGTGTGATTATGTAGAAAACGGAACTTTCTTTGTTTTCTTTTTCTTTTTTTTTTTTAATTCACCGTAAAGAATGTACACCCAACACTAACCATCGCTTGGTTTCGACAGAGAAACGTCGAATAAAAAATAAAAACGAATTTCGGAAAGCGAAATTCATTTCGATTTATCAACACGTCAAATGTATTGTTTATCATTTTGTATCGGTGAGAAATTAGGGAGGTGTTTTTTATTTTTCAAATGATGTTGTCGGCGGAAAGAGAAATCCTCTCGATATAATATATTCGTGCTATTAGATTTATAAATGCATAGGTGTATTACAAGAAATTCGGGTGAAAGTCTACAAGGGAAAATCACAACTTTTTGTAATTGTTTAATTTTATGCTTATTTACGTTCGAATTAATTGCCGGGAGATTTCTTGATAACACATGTAAGTGTTATGCAGTTCTTAAGTACACAACAATTTTATAACGAACGTTATATTATAGTAATTCTTTGTATTGCGATTGTTATGATTCACAAACGTTCGTACTTTTTAATCGTTTAATATTAATGATTAGTGTCCAAGAGTCCGCGGTCTTTTCCCAAATTTGTGCTACAGCTACTACGGGTACATTCATAGTTCCGGTAGCAGTTCTCACAGTCGATTTCGACTGAGGCCACATAATTATCGTACCTTTTGGTTGTAAATACTTACTGCCGTACCAAAATTGAATTGGCTATGATTGCATATTTATAATACATGAAAAATAATCGCACAGTCGTTATATATTTCAAATTTACCAAATCATTTTTGTCTCTAATATCGTGCCAACGCCGAAATGATTTTTCTGGCTTCTACCTAGAAACCGAAACGGACAAGTCGTTGAAAATTCAAAGTCTGAAAAAACCAGAACCATGAAGATAGAATACTATGAAATAATAAATATTCGAATCGTTTTAAATCGTTTTTATGCTCACACGTAGTAAAATGAATGATAAAAACAATATGGATCGCATAAAGCCACCACTCCCACAGGCGTAAATACTTACGGAGGTCGATATGTAGGAGACAGACTACCCTTAAGCTATTTATTTTATTTATTTTTTTAAAGCCATTTATCGATGTATCGTGTATCGCACAAAGCTCCGAATTGTTAATTTTTCTAAGAACATTTTTGTTCATAGAAATTTTTACAGTGCAGAAAAAAACACGCGACGGCGAATATATCGAATAATAACGAACGCTCGATTCTGCGAAAATAATAAGCTCCTATGAATACGACGGATATAATGTGCTTCTTCTTTCTGTCGCGCCGACCGTTACGCTAGAAAAATGTTTCCCCAGTTTAACTGGGATCGCAATCTTAAAGACACGGTTAAACAGAAGTGAACATTTTATATATTCGCCTATTTATTTCGATTGCAGTGATTTAGTATAGTACTCAACACGATCGTCGATTGCTTATTACTCGCCTATTTAGTTTTTTAACGAAGCACAATAGATACGTAACGGACGACGCAGCGAAACGCGAAGAAACCATTGGGATTTCGTTCGTGTTGAGCAATTTAAGCTTTTGAGAATATACAATAGATTACGATATTGGGTCGAGGAGAGGTTCGTCTGTTATTATGCTGAAATGAAATCGATTTGAAAAAACCTCCGAGCTGAAAACCGTTTGTTCTCGTCATTAAAACGCTGCATAATATGTTTCGTTCAGAACGGTTGAATAATATTAAACTCGGCTAACCGCGAAAAGTCGTTCGCGTTTTCGCATTATCGTTTGCGTTCTTCTAACACAGAGGTGTACCTACGGTAGGTGATAATAATATATCTACCTGTTTATTTTTTTTTAAAAAATCTGTAAAAGTCTGTAATTTTGCCGTCACAGCTTATGAAAATCATAAATGGAAAAGGGACAAATTCTTAAAAACTGGACGGACAATTGACACACACCTATTGCCACACCTATGTTATAGAAGCTTAAAGCGTAATCGTTTACCGACGGATGTAGGCGTAGTTGTATATACGTGAATATATTACGAAGAATTTGAATTCGTATCGTATGAAATGTGAAATTCGTACGAGTTCATATCTGATATTTACTTTTTTAATAGACGAAAATTGAGTTTTAAAATTTTAGATTCTGAATGTAACGGGGAATCTGTTTTTATTTAAAACGCTTATAGTTTTCGTATTGAAAGAATCAAAATCCATGTCGTAACGGTAGTAAAACGAAATCAAAATGTTTTTTTAGTATCGGTTAAGCAGGTATGTATGCTATATTTTAAAACTTATATTTTGAAGTGTACAAGTTGAATTTTAATCGATTAAAATATTTTGATTACATAAATGTTATTTATACAATTCAGTAATTCAGAATGTATTACAGTGATGAAATCAGACGAAATTACGTCGAGATCGAATAAGATTTCGTAAGTGTATCAATAAATAATAATGGCATGCTAAATTCAAAAGAAATGATGATTATAATATTTTTATTTGTACCGAAGTAAATTAATCATAAAATAAAGATCGGTTTCATATTTCTGTTTCGAGGTAGGTACCTATTATTAACTATCAATATTATTTATGGTAGTATTTATTTACTCAATAGCTTATATACATTTGTATCACATATAAATCATTTTTGATTGAACGGCGGAGAATATATACGCAGTTTGTATATTTTTATGAGTTATTTTGTATGCTTTCTTGAAATATTTATCTATTTTGTTGCCCTAAATAATTGTAATGTTATATAAACAAATTTAACATGAATACTTACTACTTACTCGTATGTTTTGTAGTTTCCGATAAGTATTTTAACGTGTCGTAAGTATTATTGCGAATTACATTTTTAAACACAGAGGCATTAAACAATTTTTTAATAATAAACAACAATAATATCAATTACGAAAAAATACCGTTTTAAGGCTGAAACGCACTAAAATTAAAAAAAAATTTCGTTTTATTCGATAACTCACATCTGTTTTGACGAGATCAAAAATATAAACCAGCTTTAACGAAATCGTACCGAAAATACATCATAATTATATACGAATAATTGTTATACGAGAAGTAACTTAATTTTATTCGAATGATTGTTGTTAGGAAGAATGAAAGGAAACTCGATTCATAACATATCTCGTTAAACATTTTATTTTTTGAATAAAGGGTTTTAAAAGTAGAAAACGTTTACATTAATCGTTTCATATTTTCATGTTAATTAAGTACATTTAATGTTTTTTTTACGGTAAGTGGTAGGAATAATGGCGTATTACGCACTGTGACTTGTAGATGTAAAAAAGATTTGATAAAAATAAACTGTGCATGAAAATAACCAAGTCATATAAATCATTTCGCGTTACCGAGTAAAACATAATTTCGAGTAAATAAATTGGCCGCATTAGAAAACATTAGCACCTCTGTTTAATTTTTACCGTATTTGGAAAACGAAATGATTGCTCGCAAACACAAATAACTCACGTCCTGTAAGTGTACACAAAATAACGTATTCTTAATTCGGTGCTATTTTATAGGTAAAAATGTAAACGACCATCGTTCTGTCCAAAGTTCAAATAATCTATAACATTCATAACTAATAAATCGCACGCAGTCCGTTTGAATATGAAATAAAAGTTAAGGCCATCTTTGACAATCCGAAATTTACGATACACTTTACTTGAGACGGGAAGAAAATATTTCAAGTACAAAAAATAATTTATATCGAAAGTAAAGAAAAAAACGTCTAATAAGAATAAAACACAAATTAGCTATATTATTCTTTATATAGCTTTACTATAGCTTTACTTTGGCTATATTATTCTTTTTTTATATTATTTATAACCAAAACCTTTTGCGGTAAGAATCTGTATATTGTTCTTATGCGCGAGTATATATACCTATGGTTGGACAACAGTTTGTTCGATTAAAAATCGTAATAAATAGTGAGCAACCACAATCGTCGTGCATTAAAACGAAGACGTGAGATTTTCAATTCTTGTGCAGGTACCTATCCGGATTTCTTATTCCGTATCGTGTTTTAATTGTTATTTTATTTGTCGCGGCTATATAAAAAACGTTTTCACACTTCCAGCAATTTCATATCTTCGACTGTACATGCGGTAAACTCGAATACTAATGTGATAATGACTTATTCCGTACCGGAAACTGTCAATAAGTATCGGCGAAGGGTATATAATGTATAATATATTTTCTTTAACCTGTAGGCCAATATTTATACAGTCTAATCACGTGCATCGACGGCAATGAAAATCATCAGACGTGTTTCTGGACACACTTGAAAATATGTTATTACACTCGACATAAATATAGACAGGTATAGACAACCTACTCATTCGAGTGTACTCTTTGATATTGACTGTATCGTTGGACTTTTTATTTTACTGATTTACCAAGGTATTTTATTAGAAAAATAACAACGACACGAGAATTAAACTCTGACGCATTAGTCTCCGGTGGTTTTTTTACACACACATAACCTACGAAAACGTATTCAAAACTTAAGAACGACAGGGATAGAGTATTTATCGAATCGCGATTAACATTTTACATTCTGAGCGAAGCGGAGAATGTCACTTTTCATCGCGATCCTATTTGTTATTTTTCCGATAAACACTTTTCCGAATAGTGGTAATACGTATGTCAAGAGCTTAGTGTATAAATTTCGTCGAGCGCAAAGAAAACCCGAATACAACTACAAACGTTTCAGACTCGTTCAAGTACGTTTATTTTTTTTTATAAAACGTGTAGTTATATGTACAAGGCAATTGCCATCGTATACATACTTTTAAATTATATCGAATGCTCCGATTTTCATAAGTGCTGTTTATCGTGCGTATACGAGCTATAGTAATAGTAGTAAACCTTGCGGCTAACTTCGTACCGAATCGTTTTTCGGATATCGTTAATTTTGTACATCAAAGACGTTATCCACCCCAGTTGTCCACCCAACTCCTACGTTTTACCAGACCGCTTTTTATCTTGTCACCAACATGACGCGTCGACACGGTAGGTATTATTTTTTAAATATACGTTGGGTTACTAAAGACAGATAGTAGGCTTCAGTTTTTTTTAGAAAACAAACTATCGCCGAGCAATAATACATTTCAGAATTATATAGTTTCTTTTTATAAAATTAATTTCATATTATGCTTTAACCCACAACTGTTGTTTGCTCGATAATTATTATCGACTCGGTTTTAATATTATATTTATTGCGCACACAGGAAGCTCGAATACATTTGTTATTACATCGCTTCTCTCGTTTTTTTTTTCTTTCTTTTTTTTTTTTTTAGAAAGTCTTTACGAATAATGTTATAGTTCCTTAAACCAATTGAAATTAATTTGAACCGTGTTTGTTGAATGTTTGATTTAATCACATCCACATGACATAATACGCGTCGGATGACTAATAGTTGAAAAAAAAAAGCGTTAAACAAATGTGTAAACACCGCAAGTATTATTATTATTATTTTTCGTTGAAAACAAAAAAAAAAAAAAAATCATTTTTTTCTTTTCGAGATATCCGAATGTACGAAGTGCCGCCAGACATTGTTTTAATTCATTCAAACCACCTCACTTGATCAATTACACGCGGCTCTGTTAGGAAAACCACAAGACCGTGAGATACCCTATGTGATGTATACGCGTGTTCAACATGTGCAAGTATGCGAGTTGTTAATTTATTTACGTTATAAAAGGTCAAACGGGGTTCGGTATCAAGATAACAGTTGATACTAAATTAAGAATTTTAACTATGGATTTTCATGCACAACGCGTATAACTTATGGGCAGACCAATGACACTCGTCTCGTCTTCGACGAGAGACAATGAGCGAGACGAATCAAAGATGTATACGAATTTTTTCAATAATATTTTACATAAACGCGCGACGTTGATCGTATTGATCGTCGCGGGTTCGGTGTCATTCATAAAATATATCTATTCCATATTTTAATACCGAACGCAAACATCGACTCGTGGTGACCAGCTCGTGCCAAATATTGCAAATAACGCATTTAAGTTGTAAGCAAATATCGAAGGGGGAACTTTGAGCCTCCCCGAACAGTTCTCAAGCCAAATAATTAAAAAAATTTTCACGTTCGACTAATTTAAGTATTTTATAGAATAAAAATATACGATATCATTGGTTGTACCAATATAGTAATATGTCTATTTTAGGAATTGATAAATAGCATATTATAGTCGACTCAATTAGTGTTTATTTAAATGTAGTCTTTAGGTGAAACAAATTGAAGCGCCGCGCCGTGCCGCTAACAATCGACGAAATCCTCGGTCAATGAATCCAGAATATCGAATAATTATAATACGTACTATACTGCATTCGTTTTATTGCGATGCCGAAGAGGAGACTGGCGAGATGCGATCATGCAGTTACAACGACCGTTATTCACACCAGAATCACGATGTAAGTAAAGTATAATATAATATAATGAAAATTTACGATCGCATAGGTAATGTTCAATCCTGCAGACGTGCACGATGAATGCAGCCGCGCGTCAATTCACATCTGATCTACACGAATAAGACGATTTAATACACACACACACACACACACACACACACACACACACACACACACACACACACACACACACACACACATTATCTGTGCGCTATTTATTTGAACAGCGTACATCAAATGAGTAATTAAAAATGTATACAGTACAATTAAGACCACGTAAACTCGTTGCATTTAACGCTCAGAGTACATCGACTGTGAAATTAATGAATTTACCGTTTTACTGACGTCTGCGAAAATTCATTTTTATGCAAGTATTTCACTGTTCCGCGTACCATATGAATACTTATTTTATTGACATTTGACATACACGTGAAATATATAGGTAATATAATATGTATATTAAAATATAATATACGAGTGTATATATATACGTACATATTATATCCATGACGTGTGTAAAAAGTAAGTCACGTGACGATTTGCTCATTAGTAATAATTTATTGTATTGTAATCGTATAGAGAAAAATAGAGACCTTCAGCGTAAAGTTGTGAGTTATAGATTATGAAAAAAAAAAAAATAATAAAATAAAAATAAATACAATTATTCGTACGTTTTGCATTTAAAAGCAACGAAAAGTTCGAGGTTGGCAGAAAATATAATTTTTAAACGTGCAAAGAGTAATTATTATTAAGCTTTAAACATGCATTTAACTCGTATAAACCATACGTGTTCAAACGAATGACCCAGAAATGTGTACCGACTAAAAATAAATATTTAGTTGCGCCAAATTAGGAGATTTTTGACAATTTGTCCTTCATTTTTGCAGTGTAAAAAGCACGTTTTTTGTTGTTTTTTTTTTTTGTCAATACTACACGTGAATTTGAATTGTTTATAGTTTATTCTAGACGTGTGCGAGTACTGGTATTGAACGAGTGTGTGTAGGCGCCTGCACCTACCGTCGGTATCAAATGCGAAGAAAATAGTTGCGAATGTTGTAATGTTCGAGTGATATAACAGCGTAATTATACACGTTGAAGTAAATAATGAATACAGAGTCCACCATATGTTTAAGTCCGTAAAAACTTTTACGTTTCAATCATAAATAACATCATCAGATTAAAAGTTGTAAAAATGATTTTCATTTATTTTAATTTTAATATAATATAACGTACGGCGAGTAAATTATTTTGATCGCCGCCGCCGTTGGTTTGAACACTGAGATCTGAAATTAGTTTGAAAAAACTATGATAATCGTTAATTCGCCGTTATGTACTACTCGGCAAAGCGCGATTATATTATACTTTTCTTGTCGAAGGAGACTGATTTTTTAAAGTGACTTTTAATTAAGTGCAAAAAATGAAAAATATTATAGTCAAGTAAAAATCCACGAAATACAAATATACAATCCAGCAAGACGAGAACAATGGCTATTGTAAAAATAGCGAATAGTTTTATGAATATGTTACTAAATGGTGTAACTGATTCACCGTAAGTTTTGACTATTGGGTATGCTTTTCGACCATCCTCCGTTGGGTCGCGCGGGGAACTCGCGAACATAATCATGTCCAAAACAGTTATAGAAACTGCATTATAATATATCTACACAAATTCATAAATACAAATAATCGATCGACGACGCTTACTGCTATATAAAGAGTATACGAAGAGTATGATTTAGGGTGTGAGAAAGGTACTAGTTTGAAGAAAATACCCGAAAAACGAGTTTACGCGTATTGTAAAGAAGCAGCGGTTATAGAAAGCGAAACGGCGTGAAGATTTTATTTCATTTGTGATCGGGAATATCAGTCGATACATTTTGAAATACGGCAAAATATTACATTTTTTTTTTTTTTTTTAATCAACGACGGCTGCAGTTGTGTTGAGACAGTGTTTCACTCGGATACTTGTTTACAACTTTCCATTTTATGTTTTTATCTTTTTTTTCCCCGTTAAAACAAAACGCTATCGCTTACGTTTCTACATACGTATTATGTGTCTCGATGAAATTATACGAACAAATAAAACCACTTTGACCGAGACTTTGGGTCGTCATTGATTATTAATATTATTCGGACAGCCAGCGCTGCGACATCAACAATAAAACTCTACTTCAAAGTAAACATCGAACGCACGCACGCAATTTGAAATGATTAATTATTGACATTGTGTATATCCCCCAGGATTTAGTGCACATCACCGTCCTCTATCGCGGATTCATTACGCTCGACGTATTGATTTTATTATTATTCGCGTTCGACGAGTTTCTTAAAAGCCATTTTTTTTTTGTTTACCCTGCAGCTTTTGTTCTTCAAACTTTTTGAAACGTATCACTTAGCGTCGACCCGAAATAATCGAGCATACTTTTTCGCATGAATGTCGAAACTTTTTCACTCGGTTAATTTTTATGTCAACATAATATTATAACGCTATTAATCGTTTATACTTTTATTCTCGCGCGGTTCAGCTGTGCCAAAAGTATATGCACGGTTGGTTTGGCGATATTTATTATCTTCTGGTAAATTCCTATAAAAAAAAAAAAAAAATGTCCGTAAAACATAACGTGAGGAATCGAACTATATAACGTAAAATTTTATAAATATAAAACATGTAACTATGACACGTGTTATAATGAAAATAGCACTAGCGGTTTGTCGATTTGTTAAAAACTTAAAAAGAATAAAAACCATATTAATTAATATACCAATTGACATTCCTCGGTGTTTGTTCATTAGTTGGTGATGCGACTCGTGTCTCGATCGTCTGGATGAATTATGATTGTAAAATTTAGGATTTTTAATGAATAGGCAGGCAGTTAATGTCACAAAAGAGAGTTTTATTATAATAACGATTAAAAATGATAAGCCGACGAATATATGATATTACTAAACAAGTAGGAAACCCGGATATGCTTTAAGACCCGAATCACTGTTTTTTGTTGTTGTAGATTTTTCATTATTCAAGTGCAAACTCGTTTTACTAAAATTTAAGTGCTACAGTTTAACACGGCGTGCACACATTTTACCTAGTGCAATGTAATATTTACCAGCGTTACCGAATGAGAAATGGGCAAAATATTTCAGAAAACTATAAAATATTTCAGTTTTATATTAAAGGAGAATATAAAATACAAATTATGATGTATTAAATTCATTACTTACAGTAAAAAAGCTTAGCTAATGCCAATATTATAATATCCAGAGATATTGATTGCTCGACGTTTTCTCTATGCTCGTGGAAATTATATCGAATAAGATAGCCGCACCTATACCGTTTGCGAGTACCTAAACCGCATAGTATAATTATTTATCCGACGTTTTCGACAGTCCACGAGATACTTGACCAAACGAATATCAAATGGTTGTATATATTTTATAAACCACAGCCCAAATTCGATAATAATTACACGTTTGATTGGATAAATCGATAACTAAAGAACCGTAAATATTGCATTCGAATCGCGGGAAAAGTTCACCGGCAGTAGGCAGTACCAATAAAATTTCCCGAATTCGTCGAAGTACGCCGAAGAAGTATAATATAATATTACACTGTTCAAATGTATTTAATTTATATATATTGTTTGGCGTAAAATTAAATAAATTAAACGCATAGAAAACGGATTACGACTGTGAAATTAATACGTTCGTACATGGAAATATGATTATTATTTTCATTACTCTTAAAAGTAAACAATAAAACACATAATAATTTATGTATTCTCAAAGGGATACGCACTTGTTCGGAAACCGATTAAACGGTTTATCTGCAACGACGAATAATTGACCTACTTCGGGCATAAATAAACGCACGCGTTATATCGTAGACGAATTCGTATTCAACTTTTCCGCACATTTGTTCTGCAATTATATATCATCATTAATAAATACTCGCGAACTTTCGGTTATGACCTCTTACCTAACTCGAAATACGTGGTATACTCGTAATATATATATATATATTGTATTTGCGTGTTGTTATCGACTGTTGTATATTCAAACGAAAAAAAAAAAGCGTTACATTTACGTGCGCACTTGCAGTTTATGGCAAAATTTAATGATGCACGCCATAAGAGGTGTTCAGTGGCGCCGAACTTAGAAAAAAAATAAATAGTGGTCAGGCGAAGTGGAAATTCAACCGGCCACGGTTATTACCTATTATGTCCGGGTAGCGCCCGGCCCTCTGAAATGAATTTACGTCGACGTTACCATACACCGCCGATTCGTCGATTAAAAACAGTCGGAGATTTTTACCACGCGTCCTCGTGAGAACCGATACCTACGATATAATTCAATATTATGTCGATCAAACGTATCGTAATATTGAATAACACAGTTTTTTTTTTTTTTTTTCTACGGTAAATATTTAATATTATTTTTCATATTATTTGTGTTTTTTTATTCGGGTCATTATAAATCGTCCGACTTAATAATATCCACGATGACATGTTAATAATTATAATATTATAGCGTTGCCCCGAAAACTATAGTAACAATAAAAACGCGAATCGGTAATAACAATTATATCTGTTATTATTAAAACGCTGCTGGAATTTATTTTCACATACTTTATTATATTACGTTTTCTATACTCGCGTTTATTTACATTTTTTCATTTTTTTTTTTTTTATTTCGATTGTATACGTTTAAATCGTATGACGTACGAAATAGTAATTCGGTTAATACCGCAGTTTTCCGTTGCGAATAATATTATATCGGTGACCTAAAAACAGACGTAATGCTATAAAAATGAGTATCACGTTTAAATGTTCCACATAACGTTACAACATTGGAAGCATCATCAATATCTACATCACGTTCACAGGAAATCATCATTAGTTTTCTAATCTGTTGTGTTCGCAGTGGACGCGGACACCGGACCACCCCACGACCACCGACCATCATGACGTCATCGTTATCGGTGTAGTCATCACTTGTGGTGTAGTCACACGTAAACCCGATTATTTCAATGTATATTTTTAAAACCTAAGCCCAAATAATATTGTCATTTTCACACGTCGTGTACATTAAATAATACGTTCGCGCGGGTTTTATTTCACATTTCGATGCATTGATTTGCACAGTGCACACTCGACGGGCAACGCTGCAGCAAGACCCCAACAGTATCGCAATAGAAATTTACATAATATTATGACGTACGCCGAAATTTGCGGTCGTGTTGATAAGAGCAGCAAGGCAGAAGACACATTTTGAAAAAAGCGAGGTGGCCATGACTTGCGCCGATCGTGGACTCGACTATTCGTGTCTCTATCAGTGGAGTCGATGCTAACCTATTATACATTTTTTTTCTAATGTTTATTTATGACTGATATGATAATGTTTTATTTATTTTTTACCAGCCATCGGGTATGAAATATGAAACTACACATAAATTGATCGTGCACCCCGTAATTGCCTATTCTTATGAATTAGGGCGTTGGATAATATGTTGGTTCTATTGAATTTGAAATACAGTTTAATTTGCATATTGTAATATTGTATTAAATAACTCGGTTGTGATATACTACCCACTGCGTTTTATATTTTATTCGGTTTAAACGGTTAAACATTACAATTTTCTCGTCATTTTTATTCACGAATAGACAATGTTCTGAACTGTATGACATTTTAGACTTTGTATCGTCGCAGCATTCTAAACACACTCTTTATTTTAGTCAATCAAGATGTGTTTAAATTAATAATTTTCAAGATTATTTACACGGCAGTTAGTAATGATTAGTAAATAGTATTTCTCTCTCTCTCTCTCTCGTTACGAGTTTTTGTCGTTTCATTAAAAATAATGTACAAGTATAATAATAGTTTTCCAACAAAGAAAATTACAATCTAAAATGTTAAGGCTGTTGGAGCATGACACGTTTTAAGGAGTAATATTTAGGCATTTCATATAGCATTTTATAGAATTTACATTTGAGCTGTGTCAATGTGTGAGAAGTAAATGAATATTAGTGTGAGTTATCGCGTTTTTGTATTCCTGGAACTACTGTTTACGATGATAATTTAAGATACTTCAAAATTCTTAGATAATTTTTTCATTCAAATATTTTAAACAATTATAACAATGTCGCGGCCGAGAAACCGGTCCAACTGGCGGCAACGGCCCGTCATCGGCCGAGGAGCGCGCGGTAAAGGCGAGGACTTTTTCGCCAGCACGCGATGACGTTACAACTCCGGACACACGCATACACACATTATATTATATAATATATTGTAAATTAATTAATTAATTCAATCAAAATATTTTTGAAACAAGTGTATTTTTTCCAACAAATTCGTGTTTTTAAAAACAAAGTCATTTCCCGAGCGGTGTCGGTAAACATCAAAAGGTTTCGGTTTTGTTGTTGTTTTTGTGAACATTGTCGAACGTGTGTTTTCAAAACAACCAACAGCCAACAGTCGATAAATAGTTATCGGGATTTCGCGAGTAGTACCAATATGGTTATTTATAAAAATATATTTATGTACCTATATTTTGTAATTATGAAAACGTTGTCCACTATCTAGTATCAATTGGTAAAATAAAATTGCGAGTTTATTTTTCGGTATGGATAGTTGAAAACAAAAACAAAACACAGACAAATGTTTGAATTTTTTCATTTTTTGTTTAATTTTTACCCAACTCAGTGTGGACACATGTTTTGTTTCTGTTTTGTTTTTAAAATATAAAAAGAGTTGATTTTGTCCAGGGCCGGCCAAATGCGGTAGGAAAATATGCAGCCGCCTGGGGCGGCAAATTTCGAATGATCCAAATCGATTTTAATTATTATACTATCTAGCGTACAGAAATGTTTGTTTATTGTTCAACAAATACAGAAAAAAAATAAATATCTAATAGTATTATAATAATAATATTTCGTTTACTGCGGACGCACCGTAATCGTAATCGTAATCTGTATCTACGCAAATAGAACGACGATAACGATAAATGCGCGGTCGGCCACAGACAAACGCACGATTTTATTTAAATTAACGTTGGTTATAAATATGCCTTGTACTATTTTTGAACATTTATTTTAATTTTATCATTTTTAAAGTTTTATATTTCGTAAAGAAAACTGAGGTTGATCAGAACATTTTTTTTTCAAAACAAAAACACGGGTTTATCGTTAAAAAACGAATGTTTATATTTTATATAACCCCTTACTCTCCAAAAAATTAACTTTTGAATAGGGCAGCGTAAATTAAAATTGCCTAGGGCGGCGAAAAATCTAGGTCGGCCATGGTCGTCTCTGTTTCAAAGAGAACACAAAATAAGTAAATCACCGACGAGCGACGCTGAATTCAATTTCGGTTCAATTTGTAATAATATACGGAATATAATATAAATATACCGGTTTCTATATTAACTTATCAAGTAGCAGGCTAATGGTCGTAATCAGTTGACTACAATAATTCTGAGAATAGTCTCACACACGTACGCGCATGCACATGTCACCGGTTCAGATTTTATTGTAATTTTAAAATCAATTCGAAACTGTCAAAAAAGAAAAAAAGTTTTGAGGTACTTCCAGTGGGCCGATTTAAATTGTGAAAAAAGATCTGTATTCGTGAACCTTTTTACTAAATTCTGTAGGAAACAGAATTTCGAATTTCGAACTAGATTTTAAAATATTCATGTTTAACCATGAAAAATCATTTTTTTGTTTTTTTAAAAAAAGAAAACATGTTTTTAAACCTAATTTAATACATAAATCAAAAATCTATTTCCTACAGATTTTAGTAAAAAGGCTAATAAATTCATACATGTATTCAAAATTGAAATCGGACATCGGGAAGTACTTTAAAAACACCTACTCATATTGGTCTAAATAGCATGTAAAACACGGTTTTAGGAATCGTGCTCCAACAGCCTTAACTTTCATCTACTAAAGATGATTTTGTTTTTCATATACGTAACATTACATATATTTAAAATAACTAACATCATTTATTGCATTGACATCGTGTGTGATTTAAAATCTATAAAAAGTTACGGAATGATTAGGATCTGGTGAGATTTAACGATAAATGAAATCGAATACGGCGTGTATACCATGCGTGCGCGCGTGTATGTGTGAGTGTAATTTATACTTTTTAAAATGAAACATATTTGCTAGATTATGTTACTGTGTGCACCGCGATAGTGTATAACTTTCTAAACAACAAAAAGAATAGGCGATATGCCGGAAAATAAAATCAATTTGACACTCGAATGTATCATGTTAAAAATAACGTACCCGTGGCGTGTTTGGTCTTTAAGTTCTCGGAGAATTATTTATATCGAGACGAACGGAAGAGATTGAAATAAAGAAGCCGATCGATGATTGTTATAGACGAACTTAAACACATAGTTTTACTCGCCGTAGAAATAGAGAAGCAGATACGTAAGTCTAATTTTTTCATAGCGGTTTGGACGGTGTGCTGTTCGTTCTTACGTGTTTGTGACTTAAAAATATGCGGAGCTGATATTGATTGGAATTCACATTTATCGCGCCGAAATTAAGTGATAGATTTCGTCATATATTTATATATAATATCAAATACAATAATAATTGCGATTGAACAACGAATGTGTTTACGAATGATTTTGGCACAGACATTTCTAAGAGTGGGTCAACTTAATTCACGAGAAGCCATTCCGAGTAGCATCAACAAACTATGTATTACAAAGCTTTTAGCTTTGTTCGCGACTTGCTTGAATTTTTTCATGTCATCATATAAATATAAATAATTTTCCATACTTCAAATAAAGAACATTTTTCAAAACTTACATAAAGATATTATAATCAACGACGAATGAACGTTAAAACATATTTCCATAGTAAAAATCATGTTTTCAAAACTTTTCTAAGACAACCTACAATCATTGTTGTACTGATGTTAGTCGCAAGTCAGGTGCCGAATGAAATTATAATACCAATCCACGTTTAAAAGAAACTATCAGACACGATATTGCGCAGAGTAGATTTATGATCTGGTAATATTTCTATACATTTTTCGTTGTATTTCTATATAAAGATACTCTATCGTATCTGTTATTGCGATTCGAGAAACGTCTCGGAACAATTTTTAAATGATCATTATAATGATATTTTTTTCAAATAAAAACTTTTCTATGTAGTTATGTAAAAATAAAACCAAATACCGAGAATTATTTTAATAATGGAAATGTTGAACTATAACGGTTCAAAACCAAAAGCTAATAATAAAAATAAAAACTAGTTTTAACAATTTATAAATGACATTAAAACCGGTACACTTTTTTAAAAATTTAATTGTGACATTAAAAATATCTGATATAAAAACTAAATGCATTATTATATTATTATACCTATTCAATGAGTAATAAGTCGATGCTACTTTATAGTAGTCTTTATTTAGGTATTATTGAGTCTAGCTACTTATGTGCATTGTGTCTGTATCTAGACACTATCTACAAACTATAATACAGCTTTTAAAATGCATCATAAAAATCTATTGAATTTCGTGTCACTTATAAAAAAGTATAATATGATTCGCTAAGTTTTCGTATTCGACTATAATATATTAATATAGTAATGTGCTGAGTATTTTTCAGACCTTGGGTAATGTATTAGAAAATTAGATCCACTCAGCAACTACAAGCGTTTAGCTTTTATTCTGAATTTTTATATTTTTAAATATACTACCCACTTACATATCTATCAATCCACCCGTCCATCCGTATTTTATGTGGAAGAAGTGAATAGCAATTGTCAATAAAATAATCATTGTTTAGCACTCTACTAAAGAATTTTATCCATAATATATTCATATGTATATAATATACTGACAGTAGACTCTTGATAATTTATAATTCAGCGGACCGATTCGAAAATTCGATTTATAGAGGTTTTAAAATAAGTGAGAATTCGAATCGTCAAGGGCAACAAATAAAGTTCGAATTAAAAATAGCTCAGGAGTATTATTATATTTGAAAAATCTATATAAGATGTTAACTTTGTAAAAATAGAATAAAAATAGAATTTTTTTCCTTTAATTATTTTGATAATTGGTCACAATCTGATCGAAAGAGTTATCTAAAGTACTATGGTCATGAAAATCACCTCATATTTTCCTTCTTTTATTTTTTATAATATTATTAGTAAATATATTAATTATTACCTACTAACGATGTGATAAACTTTAGTAATGTACCACCACCGTCGTTATCGATTATTCTTCGATTGTATTTACCAATTGAGTGTACAATGTACTAATTACTAAACAAGTCTATATCAGTTGAGGTTCAAGTTTCGACCAGAAAAAAAAAATTGAATATTAGTGTCTACTGCCACCTCAAATTTCAATTTATAAAAGGGACAGAAATAGATTAATTTTTTTTCAGATCACCGAGGTTCGAATAATCGAGAGCCTACTATTTTAGCTAGTACGTATACACATACGTATGTAATGTAACTTATTTTTCAAATCAACACGAAAATTGTTTTAATGTGTATTCAAGAATATATTATTTTAAAATTATGAGAATCGAAATCATACATAATAACGATTTGGAATTCACATACGATATCAGTAGGCATACATTAGAATATAATAACAGACTTAGTGATAAATTAAAATTACACGTTCAACAATGAATAGAAAAATGTCTCAAAACGTTACAAGTAAATATATAATTCTAGTTCTCGGTGAGGTTTGGTTGCTAACCGAACCTGGCCAATAGGGATTTGGCTAAAACAATTCAATCTGCAGAAGAACCGATTTTCCCGATAACATATTTTAATTTTTCAATAGCCATGTCTACATCGTCCTCGGAGATATCCTTGTGCAAAACTATCCTCACGCATCCTTCGTACAGATGAGATATTCTAACGGCCGTTAAATTTATTCCGCTCGGACGATTGACGTCCTCCTCCTGGTCGTCTACCTGTGTGTTGGACAAAGTCAAATAAAAGACAACGGCGTCAAAAAAACAGAATCAAATTAATCGGTTCGATCGCCTAATTATCACATCGATCAATAAACAATAATATTATTGTATTGTGTTTGTGCGCGCGGACGAAACGTGTCGTTATTACCTTTACCAACATGTTGTAGAGTTCAGCGGGCTTTATAATCGAACCGTTCAGATTTACAATTATAATATTGGTATCGATTTTGTCCACGTTGACGGTCACGTTGGGGTTGGCCATTTGGTAAATAGCTGCAAAATGTTTTTAGCCGTGTAAATATTATTTATCGCGCCACCGCCGGGCGATTTTCGTCTCAAGCACGCGAACCATACCGTAGCCGATTTTCTTCGCGTTCCGGTGGTCGTCGGCCAGTCTTTTCACGCAGTTGTCTAATGCGTACACGCCCGCCGCTGCCACGACGCCGGCTTGTCGCATAGACCCGCCCAGAGCTTTCCTGATCCTCCTGCTCCTGCAATCGACGAACACGGACGCGCGTGTACAACACGTACACGGGATATTCAGAGATAAAGACAACGTGAAATATTTCAGACGGACGGCCGTCTATTGAGAATTTAAATAGACTCGTTTTGAGGAGGCTGGACGATACTGAAATTAACACATTTCGTGTAGTTTTCAAAATAATTGTCATATCTTTCGATGCGCAATACAACTAGTATTTCTTTTTTTTTAACGAAAACGCCGAATTTCAGCTCCTCCAGATCCGAACAGGCCGATTATTTCAATGTAATTTTGACCGATAAACCATGGTCCCGACTTAAAATCGATTTGTGTTGATGGCTTATGAATTACGACTGTTTCATATTCGAAAAGGATTTTATTTTTTTATTTTTTCCGATCACGCGTTTTGAGTGACACCTTTTATGAATTCGGATGTATTTTCATGAAACAATACGAGAGAATTTCTCAAACTCACAAGAAATCATTCAATACGCGTGGTGTGTTAAGAGTATTGAAAAACGTATATATATATCAAACCTAACGAATATTTTCAAATTTGAAAATCCGAGCGTTTCGAATCTTATGCTAAATATAAGCGATGTCACTAAGAAAATACAAGTGTTACTGCGTACAAAGTCAACAATTTTGGAAATCACGCGAAACATTCGATATGATCTCACTCGGTATCACCAAAAGTTCATTTCAATAGAAGGTCGTCCGATCGGAATATTTCGTGTCGCTTTATCTTTGAACACGACGCGCGACGTTTAAATTCATTACGTCCGTCAGGCGAGTATTTAAGTTTATAAATCGGCGAGAAACGGATTCGTTACTTTTCGATGAACTCTCTGGTGCCGGCCAAAATCGCACCGACGGGAGCTCCGAGCCCTTTGCTCAAACAAAACGTCACGGAGTCGCAGTTTTCGACCACCCGACTGACGGGAACTCCGAGGTGAACGGCTGCGTTGAACACTCTCGCGCCGTCCATGTGCAATGGAATGTTTTTTTCCTTGACGAATCGCCCCAGCTGAAATTCATCGAATCACATAAAAAAATCACCACGTATATAAAACAAACGCGTCGTGTTAATATTTTAATTGTTGTTGATTTTTATCAAATGTGTACTGGGGGCGCATTAAGGGTCAACATAAGAGGGGGGCAAAATTATTTCGCGGCCCTTGGTGTATGGATAAATATATCATATTATATAAGCATAAATATTTCCAAAAAAATTCTAAACTCATTGTCTTGTATTTATTTAAATAAGTGGCTAAAAATGTTTGATAGTAAATTACTAATATCGAACGACATAAATTCACACGTAATCATCGTGCGAGTGAGCTCCCCCGAATCATATGCTTGCACGAAAACTTAAAAGTAGACAATATTATAGGTTTGCACCTACCGCCCAAACATTTAAGATAATTTTGTTTTACCGTGAAACTATGTTATATTTCCACTCGAATTTTGATTGAATATCGATCGTATTCGAAAATTGCTTTCGTAATCAAGTGAAGTTGAAAAATAGACATATTTCGCGGAGTCCTGTTTTAATAGTTGGACTCTTTTAGAGTTAGCGTTTTAACGGTTCGTGGACTTGTTGTTCGTCATCGTCAATAGAGAAATTGTTAAGATTATCGCGCTGTTTTTTCCCCGTCCGTCCAACACAAAACAAATACAATCTAAAGCGTACGTCACAAACCGCCGGCGAAAATGATAAAAAAAAAGTTTAATTTTGAAAAACTGCAGAACCGTAACGTTTGTTTATTTTTTATCAACGTGATATTAACATTATTATTGTAATAATCGATGTTTACCTGGTCGAGCCATTCCAGAGGCAGCACTACGCCACCGAGATAGTTATGAGTGTTTTCTATGCACACCAGTGATGTGTACGGTTCGTAATCGACCGGATTTGTCGGCCGCATTTTTTCACGCAATTCCGTCATATCCAACGTACCGTCTGGCAAGTTTGTTACTTCGCGCATTTGCAAACCGGCAAACTGTGTGATAAAAAATACATTCGATTCGTTATCCGATCGAAATCTAAAGACAAATTAAAAATGCTTTACGACCTGAGCCACGCCGCTCTGTTCCCACAGCAAGAGATGACTCTTGTTACCGACTAACACTTCACTCCCTAGATGCTGTTTGGTGTGAGCTATTACTGAAATGTACATGATTTTTTAAGAAACACTGTTACAGAAAAAAAAAAAAAAAAAAAAAACCGATAACATTTTAGATAAATGTACTTGATATTATTAAATTATGCTTTTAGTATACACATACATATATTTGAATTTAATAACGTCGAATATGCAGTATTTATTTTTATTTTTTGTCTGTTTTTATGTCGAACGAGATTTTAACGCAGATCTCGACTAAGAAACATCCCTTTTATTATAGGAAACACAAATGATACGTATTCTAGGCAAAGTGAATATTTCATTAGCACACCATACTTGAAACATAATGACGGGTAAAGGGTAAAGTATATTATGGGTTAAGTCAGGTCAGTTGTCTTTTCGATAAAACTGCTTTCAAAACGATTATTTTGCGATAAAACGTTTCCGAATTGATTATTGTTCGTAACATCATTTGATAACGTTTAAAACGAAAAATATACAGAACACACATAACTAATAACTAGCAGTAGTTATTATGTGAGCGTTTTACGTTACGCGAGATCATCATGAGCGATTTCGACGATGGTTATCACGGATAGTACGCGTTTCTCCATAAAATAATTATAAAGAATATCAAAATATCAATCATACCTACCAGACGATTATAACGAAATTCGATTTGATAAAATCAATAAACGCACACTGCACAATGGCGAACGCCCGCCTAAAGAAAAATAATTTTTAAATGTATCGACAAAAAGTTTAATGACTAGGAACTCGTAATAATAGACACGAACTCTAAATAATTTATTTGAGCACAATATTCGTGACTGCGCGCGTTTTACGGAATCCGGTAGAAAAAAGTTTCAAACGAGACTTTATTCTGATTCTATAATTTTATGAAACGAATAAAAAATTGTATATACTCGTATTGCACATTTGAAATACATTCATAAACAATGTATCAGTTACGCGCGAGACCCCTGTAATAGTGGCGTGTATCCGTTTTGCTGTCAAAGAATAAATAAGTAAAACGTTTCGTATATTTTTTTAATAAATCTTATTGTTCGCTGTAGGTAGCAGGTTCAATTAATACCAACGCCATTAGTATTTATTGTTTTCTGTTTTAGTAGTTATCTTTGAATATTTAGAAAACTTTTTAAAGTAGTTTTACAAATAACTATTTAAGTTACCTTGGTTGTATATAAGAATAAATCAACAATTAATGACAAAAATCAAAAGACATTTCTACACTTATTTTCCAAATAAAATACTAAAAACATAATACGTTTTTAACTATAATATTGTAAAATTACTTGAAATCAAATTGCCCATGATTCCGCTCGGTACGAATAATGCCGCCTCTTTTCCTAAAAGAGCCGATGATTTTTTTTCCAAAACTACAGACACACAAAAAAAAAAGACAAAATTAATAACAATGGAAAGATATCGAGTAAAGTTTATTGGAATGCGATCGCAAGTTGATTAAGACCTTCAGAGAAACTATTTTTATTATAACTCGGTGTAGTTAAAAATGCAATTAGGTACTTTTAATAATTAAATAAGTACGTTGAATGGTTTTACATTAAACGAACAACTATGTAATCAAAGGTTAATTTATTGATACAGTTGTATCATTTGTATGTTAAAGAATGGATAGTGTTCAATAATTAAAAACTTTATAAATAAATTAAAGAAAAGAAATTACTTGTTTTCAATTGTTATAAACAAATAAGCTTTGAAGCTATAATACGTATATACTCGTATTTATTATATGTACATATATACATTCATTTTTTCTTTAAATTATCGAACGTATTAATTATTCCGTTCTGCGAAAAAAATTGTTATAACGATTTAGTTTATAGTTACAGTTTACGGTTGGATCTTCGCGATAACCATCGTCACCAACTTCTGCTTCAAACATAGCTTGTCGCATGCTGATATCCGGTTTCGTCACCGTGTCACTCATCAGGTTAATCACTTTAACCTGATACAAATTAATTATGTTTTTTTATACGCCTAAAAATATTCCAAAGTCACTTTTTGTCGAAGAAATATTGGTATAAAATTTGTAACGTAATTTCATACATTATATTAAATTTATACAACGCTATGAGTTTACTAACCGTTCGGGACGCTTCTACCTGCTGAGTCATAGTGACTTTCCTCGAAACTGTAAAATATAACAATTAAAATACTACATATTTAATAAACATCTGTGTTTAAATACTTTACTCGTGAAAATATTAAAGATTTACGTGTCTATATTACTAGCTTGAGAACTATGACGTAATCTGATCGTAAGATTTAAACGTTTATAAGGAAATAGAATTAAAATAAATTAGAATCAGAAATCGTCAACGCAGTGAATACGTAAAAAAAAAAAAAAGAAAGAAATCGGACATTTATATTCCTCGAGGTAAAGAAGTGGGATAACAAAGTATAATATAATGTCTAAATTTGATTTACGATATCCTCATTTCTCGTTTCAAGGATTAAGACGCAGAGTATTTTATTGATACATTGGCCAAATATTTTAGTGCACCAATTACTATTACATAATTCGTATAATGTATTAATAAAACAAATCCGAAGGTATTAATACTACGCATTAAAACAATATAAAACGAATACAGTTTTCGCCGAATCGGATTCAGGTTGTAAGAACATATTAATTATTATTTATTATCTTATTATAATAACGAATTGTCAATACGTTTAATCGTGTGGAGAATTGGCGATATCTTTTGAGTCGTTTGGAAAAGTTAAATGTGTTTAAACGCTTAAAATTAACATATATTTCGTATTATTATTATAGCTTAATTTATTATATAGGATTGCATTCGTTTTTTTCTCAGGAAAAATTTTCAAGATTTACAAATATTTGAATAATTTTTAAAAAAGAAGAGATACGGATGATAAATATTGTCGAATTATTGAAATCAATTTGAAATCAATATACGAGTGCTGTTGTTTTCGAAAAACGATTCTAAGTGAAAGTAAAATGGTAGATCAGCTTCTATTTCTACTGTTTATAAATAGTTTATAATATTACTAATACCTACTCATTTCTTAATTCAGTTGGACGAACGAGCTTTTGACCAAAAAAAAAAAAAACTTAAATCCCATAAAATGAAAAATCGTTGGTTTTTGTTCAAATAATCTATCCCGTCGAAAATGTATTTTCAAACGCGCATAAAATGTTGATCGTTGTTTTTCTGTTGCTATACACATGTAGGTACGAGTTTATTATATAAGTTGAAACAACTTTACTTATGAGGAATCTTGAAAACATTTTTATGTCTTAGTGATTGAAAATAAAAACATTGTTCATTTTCAACTACAACATGATTTGCAATTTATTATGTAGGCATTTAATGAGTTTTTTAAATTTAAACTTTTAAATACGTCTTATAAACAAAAATTGCCCATTTTATTTCCGAAATTTTTACACTGAAATAAAATGTACTTATAAGGAATCGTGTTTATTATTTTCAAGTAGTTATTAATACCAAAAATTAAAAATGTCAACACATCATGGTGAAATCACTACATTTCTCGTTTCACTCGGAATCTAAAAAAGGAAAAATATTTTCAAATATACTTTTTATCAATATATTTATTATTAGATAACTTTTTTTATATTTTTAAATCTTTTGTTTTTTATTTGATAATATTTACAATGAGTAAATTTGATAAGGGTAATCGATAAATTGGCAGTGAGAAGACGTGAAGGCGTTTCACATTAGTAACGCCTGAACATGAATTAGCTAAATTACAAGTTTTTAAAAGACGAATCATTGAAATTGGTATCGGCGTAGTTTTTTTATTGACGTATAAACAATAGCATTATTAGTTTAAAGTCGAATTAAATATGTTACTATCTTAATAAATTTCGTGAATTTAAAATGTAATCGTTGTGTTGCACGTGTTATAAACCGGTCATCGGCGATGACAGATTTTATTTTATTGGTCGATTAGGAGAATGGACGAATTTTACTTGTGTTCAGGCTAAGGCGTTAATATAATATTCTTGTAATCTATCTAATGTCATGCACATAAACACGAAGAATTAACATTAATTATAATAAAACATTAATCTTTTCCGATTTCTACAAATATTTCTACTAATGGATTTGGTCAATTTTATTATCTCTATCATACATTTAAATAGACACGAATTATTTGTTCGATCCCTATGAATTCCGTTGACAGACCAAGATATGAACCGATTTTTAAGCGAAAATAAAACCAAATCGTTTCAATATTAACATATCGATTATAAGAGGTAGTAAATTACTATTTTATAATCAACGTTATTTTACATGTTATTATGCAACAAAATATTAAAACTAGTGAAACGTGAAAATGTATAACTTCCGGGGGGTGGGTTTGAGAACACAAAGGGCCTGAGTTAATCCCCCATACTGATCTCCGCATATAGAACTTTGAAAATGCAGACTAATTACGAACACTATACCTACTCAAGGTCCGATCGAAAGTATGTCCTACACCTCTCTCTCTCTCTCTCTCTCTCTACACAGGGCGAGCTATTTTAACGGATCAAAGTGTTTTTTCGGAAGTGAAAACAAAACAAAACAAAACGGATCATCGAGAAACTTTTCAACTGCAGCTGGCTGCAGTACTGTGCGCGAGTCGCTCATAAACAAAAACGCGTGTAAATCCATGTGGGATCTCACATCGCGCTGCTCCCGGCAGTCGGACGTCCATTATTCCCGAACAATCGAATGCCATGCCGCCGTGAAAAATAATTTTTTTTTTTCACTTCAACCTCTCATCGTTGTACACATAATATTTTAGGCGTACGTATTTTTCTACAAGACACAATACCTATTATGAGACCGCGGGCGCTCGTGCGTGCGCGTGCGCGTGCGCGCGCACGTGTGTGTGTGTGTGTGTGTTTAGTGAATAATTTATGTACATTTACATAACGTTACAATCTACGCCGTATTATAGATTTTGGAACAGGTAAAAGTAATGGATTACCGCTGTCGAAAAGGGTGCACTCACACATGCCGAGTAGTAACGAAATCGATTATAAACACGACAATTGGTCATACCGAAACTATATTTTATAAAATATACTAACACGAGCACGTACCGGAGTATTATATGTTGAGGAATTCGCCCGAAGTGGTACAATCAGAAGAGTCGTTATGCCCGACTATAGTTTTTCACAATATTATTTTTGTATGCTAAACGAAACTCAATTTGAAAATGCGTTGAAAAAAGTTGTACGCCAAAAGACACGTGCCGACGACGACGTACCAACGGTCGGACTAACTGGGTTAGTAATAAGAGAATAAAAACATAACATAGTTAATTGACATCGGCGGTAGTAACCTGCTGATCGAGATGAATTTATTCGCGATCAACCCCACCTTCTTTCTCTGCCATTCATGTTTTCATCATCGTATATTACAACCTGCACATGTGGTCCCCCTCTCGTGTTTGTTTTATGACGAAAAAAAAAATGTCAACCGCGTCGTTGTAAAAACAACAATGAGAGTAGAGTTTTAAAAAACAAAAAAAAAATAAAATAGTTGTTACTACGCGGACTGTTCGAAGACAGCACACAGATGTATATTGAAATCTTTATCAAATACACACATTCGAAACACAAGAACTAAAATAAGATGAGAAATAGACGAAATTCGAGTAATCGAAATGAATATTAAAATGCGCATACAAAAAAATGTATATTTAACGTAAACTATTAGATTAAAAATTCATTGATTTATAAGTGATAACCTATTTCTATCTTATTCATTTTTAGGTTTTATACAATTAACATAAAAAAAAAAAAAAAACGTAGTATAATAATTATAATAACTGAACATTAAAATTGTAATACACAAAAGACGATAGATAAAACTGTTGACCAATACTATATTTTCACACTGTTGAATTTTTTTTTGAATTTTTTTACACCACGTTATGTTGTGTGTTCTATTATTTTAGTAATTTTTTGTGTTGCCTATTATTTTGAACTTTATTGTATTCTTTGTTTTATGTTGTTTTTGAATTTTTCGATAAGATTATTTACAATATCTATTTTCTTCTCTATATTTGACGAGTATTAACACATTTTATTTTTCTAATATTTAACCGTACGACGCATTATAATTTTACCTGAGACACTGAACATAATTCAATAAAAAAATATTTGTAGTGATTGCGGCTAGGTGCCCAACATTATTGGATTGGAATTCGATAACAGCGCGTAAATATCGTCGATTGTTTTGAATAACACAACTAATAGCTAAAACTATTCAAATCGATTGTACAGTTTAAATATTATTATTTATAAGCGAACCAAAAACACATTAAATTAACCGCATTGTCACACGATCAACTTAAACCATTCCTCTCCAATACTTACAAGAGAAAATATTAGTTTTCTAAACAATTATATTACATAAAAAATAGCGAGGATAGTAAAATTAAAAATTATAGTAATGGAAGTAAAAAAATCAAAAATTACATTTACCTCTAGTATAATGAACTGACGACTGTTGAGCTGTAGAGTAGTTTAAAAAATATTTAGAATTCGATAGTAGAGCAACGATAGTTCTACGAAGTTTCATACTTACCGATTGTCAGTGCTGCCAAATTCCATAATCTAAACGGACGAAATATGAATAGGTATTTTATAAAAAGTCTTCGTAGAATAATTCTTCATGATAATATTATTTTCGTTTTTAGAACTCATGACAGTATGCATATCTGTACAATTTAAAACACAATGTGACCATCGATTCACAAATGTCCTGATTTTCCGAGCAGTCAACCAGTTTTGTTGTCATTAAAAAGTAAAACTCAACCGTTCGACGATCAATTAATTTTCGTAGAAAAAATAGATAATTTATAGAATTACACATTAACTAAAAGTCCAGTTTTCGAAAAAGAGTTGTGATTTTAGTCGAACCACGCTCTTTTCGTAGTGAAATCACACTTTTTGATTTGAAGTTAAATAGCTATCAAAATGTTTTAGACGTATTTCAATGAAATAAATATAAATTCTTGCTTGAGGAAATTCAAAAATTATTTCAAGATTTTTTCATTACACGACACTAATGTAAAGAAACACAACAAAACACTGTTATAGTATATTATCTTGTTATCTTCAGTATTTTAATGGTATTGATGAAAACCCGAAGAAAAAACTTGTAAATAATTTAAAATTTTATTTAAAAAAAAAATGTCTCTTATTTTTAATAGAATATAATATATAATTGTATGTGTTAATATATCTGTCTAGTCTTAACTAATTAAGTTTTCATTCAATTTCCATTGACTAGTTGGTTTTAATCTTTTTAAAAATACGGCACATTCCACGTTTCACAACATTTACGACACGAAACACCAATATAAGTAAATTATTTAGTCTGATTAGACAGCATGATTATGGAACCAATTTATAATTTCTTAGTATTTCTAGATACAAATTATAATAACCACAAGTTTACATTAAATGTGAAATTTGTACTCGGCGCGCGTTCGATTTTCGAGACACGATGTCCAGAGAAAAGTCAGTTCCTTTTCTTTTTTTTCTCGAAATTTTTAGATATTCTGCAAAAATGTATTATCTAGTACGACAGACCGAGTCGTCAATAGATTCATTTACGAGAATTCGTTATCACACCACGAACGTTTCACATCGCGACACGATGCACGCACGATTTAACGTTTTCGGTCGCGTCCAATTAAAAATAAAAAATAAAACTTCCAACAATCACGGCTCGATTCTCGAGGACGCTCGCAGCGCACCAGTGTGTCGACTACGCATTCTCATATTGTCACTGGATGGATAATTTGTACTATTTGTACTCTGGTATCCATCCAAAACCAAGTACTCACAACAACACCCACCTAATATTCAAATGAGCAGTCGCTCCTTAAAACCCTCATCACGACGCCATAGTTTCTGGTCCCGAGTGAAAGTCCTTTGTTCTATCAGTGGTACCTGCGTTCGTATGAATTCGAAACGATAATACATCGTCGCATTCGAAATACGACATAATGAACAACCGAATACACTGTGTGTCGTTGTTTTAATGCGAATCGGTCGTTTTCTCTGACACATTCAAAAGATTTTTATTTTAGAACGACATATGTTTTCCACGTACCTACTCGCGTATTGGAGTACCTAGAGAAACGATCGATTTTTATATATCTGTCTGATCATTATTGGAAAACACCGTAGGGATGAAACAAATTTAAGTTTTTGAATTTGTATTTTTCAACAAACATGTCGATTCTAAATCACGGTGCAGGAATTTTGATACGTGTTTAAAAGCAACCACTAAAACGCAAAATAATCGTATTGGTAATATTTGATATAATATTTTTGTGACGCGCATAACATACGTTATTAAATATGAACGCTCTTGGATTTCCTTGCCTTTGAAAAGTTGATAAAATTAAAACTCAAAGCAATGTTGTGTATAAATAACGCATAATTTTAATTAATTAAAATTGTAAACACATAAGTGTCGCACCGAGATTGCTCGTTATCGCTGTATGAAAAACGCCAACCAACAATAATAGATCTAATTATTATTTGCAAATGAAATGGTTTACCTGAAGTTCTCATTCGGTCTCCACGCGACACGTGGAGTACAATATTATTAGAGACTAAGAGCGTTTTAATTAATACGTACGATCTAGAAAACTAGGCAATGTGAACAAACAAGAAGTCAACAAGTGTTAAACAAATGTTCGTGAGTATCCATAGGAACATTTTTTTTTTTTTTTTAGATTCTCAGCAAAACTAGGAATAATTTGTTGGTTATACCGTGACGTGTGCTTTTTATTTGTTTTTTGTTTTTTGCGTCTGTGTATACGATTTTGTCCAGAAGACTCGATCCGATTATTATCCGACTTTAGTGGAGGTTTCTGGTAGAAAATTTCGTCTAGTCCGTGAGGTCATTCTTTAAATTTCCTCACGGTTTAATTAAAAATTACGAACAATTACAAAAAAGAAAAATCGTCAAAATACGGCAAATTGGTTTTCGTCGAAATGTCGTCATACCTGAGAAAGCGCTTTCATTTTTTTAAAGTCGGTATAAATTCCAAAAGACTTCGGCTTTTTTTCCTGTTATTTATAGACACATGAAATGTTTGAGATTTCTTTGTTATTTTTTCGTAAATTCTTGATAAAATATTATTCTCAGAATAAAATTGCTTAAAAATTGAACACTAAGTTCCACGTGATTTTTAATAAAATTTAAAATATTCGGGATTCAGATCACTGTGCTCGTTTACTCTAAAACGGTAAATCCTCGAGGCGCTGCACGACCCTGTATACTATTGCAGTAATCTGTACAACGATCTGCTCTACTATGTGCATCTCGCGCGTCTACTGTGAACGTAAAATTATAAAAAAAAACATAAATTGTATGCGTCGAATGAAAAATATTGATAGACGAACGCGCGCATGCAGTGGCGTGTGACAAGACTAAACGTCACGACTACAAATATTATTACTGCTATTATTATTATTAATATTATTATTATCATCATCACCATTATTAATGGCTCCGCGGTGTAGGGGAGCTGAATTAAAGGGCAGCGGCCAATTTATATGACGTTAGCTTTACGAGAGTACGGCGGCGCGCGTGTTCCGCTTTCATATTAATATATTATACCCACGTGCATGTGCAGTGGTATTGTGTATTCACAGAATCGATCGTACACGGTGCAGATGCATGTTGTTCTATATTACCGGCGGCTGCACATCAACGCTCCGAGAGGCAGCTCAAATACACCGTACGCTATATATTGCGGGTAACACGTCATGTACTATTTTTATTTATTTTTTAATAACGTTTTATCGAAATTTTTAATTAAGAACTTCCTAGACTTTTTGTTATTGAACACGCCGTTTACGAATACGAATTTCAATTCATTAATAGCGATTACATCCAACCCGAGAATAAGTACGTAATAATATGTACCTACCTATTTTTTATTTTTATTTTTTCTAATTAGTCCGTGTACCTAATAAGCTTTGAAGGCTGCGGGTATACTACACTCGTCCACCGTGATGTTTGTAGGAAACAAAAGATTACTGATTAATATTGTTATTCGTACTAACTGTGGCGCACCCGGAGAAGGGGCTTTGGGGCTGAAGTCCACCTCCGAAAATCTATTTTCATATTATATAAATAACGGTAATATTTTTCAATAAAACGTGACGGGAAAAGTTACCGAAATATTGTGCGCGTACATAAACGAGGTATATGACGAGTGTCTTAGAATTTTAAATACGTTAAAAAAATTAGGAAGAAAATTATTTGTGACGGGAACTGGACATTTTGTTAGACTTTTCCGAATAACAATCCCGTGTGCGCGTAATCACAAGTTCGGTCGGACTACTTGTAAGACTATTTCGAACTCGTTTCGTTTATTTTTTTTTTTTTTTTACAATATTCACGGTAGTACACACTAATTTGAATGTAAAAAAAAATAAAAATCGTCGTCAAACAATCGTCTTTGAAAATACTTTCGGGACACGATGACGTACAATTTAGATTTTAACACGATCGATTGTTTTTGTAAATCAGATTAGTAAATTTTAGTCCATAGATAAAATGTAAAATATGTGATACACGCACGTCCAATTCAGTGAGCGCGCAAAAACAGTACTTGCTTTCATTACAGTTTTATGATCTCGTACAGCTGTACATTTCGTTTTGGTTAAATTAAAAAGCACTTAAAAAAATACATATTTGTTATTAATAAAACCGTTATAGACACTCGATAATATTTTTATCAGAATATGACGTCTACACTCTGATGTCATAGTATGTTATTCATTTTTATTCGAAACTCGAAATCGTAAACAGAGTATAATAAATAATATTGCAAAGGTCATTATATAAAAAAAAAAAAATCGTGTTTCGAAAATACGATACTCGAGGAAACTAGTTTGGTTTAGTAGGATTTGTCATCTCCAAGTAAAAGAAAGACAGTAGATAATATGTATAGAAAGTATACAAAGTATACGCTGACAGATTATTCGAAAAATTTTCGAAATATTCCTTAATGATGTTTTACGAACACGAGTGAAATTATTAAACTATTATTTTTTATCAGACATGTAATTATGTAATATTTAATGACAAGATGGCTTTTATATATATTATATGAATTATACGTGTATAACGTGCTCAAATGAACAAACATTTATTACGATTCATGTAATTTATTTTACTGGTATCAGTGGTATCTCTGATTTGGTCCTCGGTAATTGTCTCGTTTTCGTCACAACCGCGTAACGTTATAAAATATTTTAATGGTTCGCGTTTATCTAAACATAAACATAACACTGCGCAGATTGTGACAAAGCTGGTTATCAAGTTTCAAGAGATTTTTATTTAATATTCGTCCAACTAGATTAAGCAGTACGACATCGTTTTATTCAGTATTCACGTTGGTTTATAATGCATAAGACGCATTGAAGATTAAATTGTTGATTAAATAGGTACCAAACGTTAAATATGTATTAAACTTTTTTTTTATGATTTAGAAAATTTAGGTACTAACGCTGAATACTTATATTTATCACGAAGGTCTCTAAATTTATTAGTCAATGTTCGATTAGCAAAAAAATCATTTTTATTTCGGTTTCAGTACTCGAGATTGCCACTTGCTGACTTCGACGAATTCAGTATCAGCCAGTATTTAGTATTGATTAAAATTGCCAATTAAAAATTGTCAAAATCGTCGATATGCCGACTCATCAAAAAGCATCGGAAAAGGTTAGTGAAATAATATTTTTGGTAATCAGCCGTAATTAATTAAATTAATGTAAACTAACTATTATATATACAGGTTATCCCCATAAGATAACCTAATGGTCGTTAAAATGATCAAAATCTATAACTTTAGTAAATAATACTGTTTTAAATACTCAATTAATAATAGAATATGATTCGTGATATTCAAATTCGATATTCGAAACAATGTTCGTGTTGTGTTTTAAATTTTGTGTAAAACAAAATTTAAAAATTCTAAAAAATGACGAGCATCTAAAGATCGAAGGTTTAACATCTTTTAACCCTCTTAAGGGTTTAGTAATAAGATTTACATTTTTACCAGTAAATATATTGTAATACATTATGTTCACTCTATAACGAACTTTCAACTTCTAAAATTATTTACCATTCATTAGCGTACGCGGAGGAATTCCGGGGGGTATTTAACACTCTTCCTAAGTTTCAAATTAAACACCCCCGGCCCACAATAGTGTTGAGTGTATTTGACTACCGGCGTTTTAATTTATTCATATTTTGTTCGAGTTACTTCCGACTTATAGAGTATTTTTAATACATTATTTTATTAACAAATAAACCAGCTGTAGATATCTCTTGTGCAACAAATTCAAATTGGGTGCGTGGGTATAACCTACTCGTATAATATCAATATTGGAAAAGCTCATAATAAAATAATGATGTAATAATTTATATGATTGCATCAGAACATCATTAATCATTATAAATCACAAGATTTTATTGATATTCGTTATTTAAGTAAGAATGTACTGCCTAGTTGCATGTGCAGTAGCTACCTATTCATTTAAAAATGTATACGAAGGAAAGTAATTTGTGGGGTGTGGTAGGCAACGTCTCCCACGAGTTTGTACGACTTTGATAAATGCGGAACTCACAATGTTTTGAACTTAAACTCTAAGTACTCCCGTGTCACCTCATTATATATAGTCGTTTGAGAAAATAAAAGGACATTTTCATTCGTTCAGTAGACCATTTGCGAGTTGTTGTCGAACAAAAGTACATAACACTAACCGAGCACTACGGAACTACCGAAACAAAGTGTTAAGTGAACATCTAATCTTAGTTTAATTTTGAAACACGTACAATCAAAGCGTGAATGCAAAAATAGTTTTCCAAAAAAAATAAATAAACTTTTATAATTTATTAATACCCTTCAACAATATTAAATCGTCTTCGAATTCCTCGCCTGGTTTTATGAATCACCGATCCCGCAGACGCACACACAAACACACACATGCAAACGTGTGTTAATAAATACGTTAATTATTCAAAGACATTCTTAGGATGTAACATGTTTACATGTTGTTAAAAAAAACAAGAATGTAACTATGCTTGTCTTTAACCCCATAGATAACCCATCGCCTACTGTTTGCCTATTTCCATCGAATGCTCTAGTTACTGCCATATGATTTAATTCAATAATTCAAAAGAGTTGTAATAATTTAATACTATTTCGAAAATTTATAACGTTAATTTCGTTATTATTATTAATATTATTATTCTAGATTCTGAGTAAAACGAGGATGTGTGTGTTTTTTTTTTTGTGTATGTGTCACGATAAGTACTCGAAAAAATGGTCCGATTTTCGACTTCGGTATGGATTTCTGGTAGAAAATCGTATCTAGTTGGTACTTTAAAGAGGTCATTTTTTCAACAGTTAAAAAGTTATACGTGGAAAACCGACGAAAAATTACAAAAAGCCGCAAACCGGCTTGTGACAAAAATTTTTTTCGTCGTCACTTAAAAAATATTGATCGCGAAGACTTGAAATTTTCCCCGAATATTTATATGACCATTTTCTAGAATTTATATAAATGTCAAAAGGTTTTGACTTTTTTGTACTATGTTTAGACATTAAAAGTTTCTGGGTTTTCTTAGTTTTTTACTTCGTCAAATGACGATAAAATAATTTTGGTTTGTCAAAAACTCTTGAGAATTATATTTAAAGTACCTTATAATTATTGATTTTTCTTCAACGAAAAAATTTCGGAAATTTTTAGGCACAATTTTCTTTTATAAACAGTCGAATAAACCAATTTTGCTGAAATTTTACAAAAACACGAAAATCTGCTAACTTTTTGTTGCTGGCCCAACCCATCTCTTTCACTCGGGATCGTTTTTTTTCCCGAGATCAATGGTCAAATATAAAAGACCAATTCATCTATATCAATCACGCATCATCTGTATCTCATCCGTGTCTTTTTATTTTTTTCACTCTCATTAAAACTAGAAGCGATCAGTATAAATTAAATATAGTAGTAAAACAGACGGAGTAGAATTATTCTGGAGTAGGTATATCTATAAAAAGTTATGATAAAAAACAAATGGGAAAATAATCAGAGACTCCATTCCGGCCGCGTGTGTTCCTGGATTCGTGCCCAAGAATAGCTGCGTATAGCTGTATATAATTTGTATTGTGTGTCTAAGCACAACCCGTCAGATCAGCAAATCATGAATAAAACGTAATATTATATGCGAAAAAAAAAAAATTAATAGAAATAAAAAAAAAACATAAATCGTGGTAAAATAAATAGATCCTCGTTTTACTCAGAATCTAAAATCACTTTAGTTTTCCAAAAATGTACATAATTCGAAATCTTGTAAGTACGCTGGATTTGATCGGTATACGAACGATTCAATATCAAGCTATAACTTTAACATAATTAATAATAATAAATTTAAATTAATTAGTTATCTTATTACAAAAAAAAAAAAAAACAAGAACTATTCTCCCGTAACTGGTTCGGTTTATAACTACATTATAAACTACAAGGCCGCACCTAAGTTTTGGTGGGAGTTAATTATAAATTGAACATATCATGTGAACAAATATTTAAAAATCATACTCTGAACGTAATAAACAAGTACGACTCCAGCGGTGTGCCCAAAAGAGGGAGATCGAGGGATTTGTTTATTTTGTTATCTAGCCAATACGCTTAAAGTGACTTTTTAAAACACTTTATGTCTTTAAACCAACTAATTATGTTATATAATAATTATAAATTAAACAGAGTACAAAAGACTATTTACCATAATTCATGCGTAGATAACGAGGAAGAGATTCAGTCATTTCACAAATTAGTGTATTTTTAATTAACAAATTAACAGTGTTTAAAATTTAAAAAGGTCAAACGGGAGAGTTAAAATATGTAATAAACGTCTTGAAGTGTAAAATATTTTATTAGAGGAGGATTACAAGCAATTTAAGGGGGATTAAACCCCGGATTCATTAAAATGTATTATTACCTATAACGCCTTTCCTTCCTTAAAATTACCGAGCACGCCACTGAATACGATTATAAGTGGTATTCATATTTTTTAAATGGTATTATTATAATTACGATTGAGTTTCAATTACGTTGCACTCGCAATATATAATAAGCTCTATAAATTAAGTTTTAGAGGGGGGTTCGACCTCCAAAACCCCGCTCGATTACAGCTTTGATATACAGGATTCACGTAACTCGTTGGTAGCTAACTAAGTTTTCGTGTACAAACCTTAGTGTTTTTTCAAACCAAATGTCTAGTTTTACGCAATGAGCCGACTCGGTGGTAAATACTAAAACGCGTTTTCAGAACAACCATACGACATAACATTATCGCGTCATTAAATCGATCGGTTTGAGTACACGGCGGAATGAAAACGATCTAAGAGATCTATTGAACGGTTCGCATCGGTTCGTTTACAATCAAATTAACACAATCATATAAGTATACGTGATTAAATTACATCATCGAACGCGTCACGCTCAGGAATCTAGATTGAGACCATTAAAATTATAATGATCAATTCGCGTACACACGTATGCATATATATATATATATATATTGTGTGTATTATTTTTTTATTTTTTTTTTTAATTTGAAAAAGTTCACCCGACATCGGCTATCGCATTATCTTATAATTATTTTAATCACTTTGAATAGAACGTTCACGTGAATGGAAGTGTACAAAACACACGATAGCACGACACAGACGTACACATAATAATATACAAATCATGAAAAAAGATAACGAATACGTTTTTTAGTTGTTTTCACCTATAAATACCGGTTTGTACGTGGTATCCGGTACAGTAGCTAATCGGCCGTATAATTGCTGACGGAGAGCGGCCAACGTTTTAGTCCCTCGAAATAACTGTAAAACCAAATCGCACGAAAAATTTTTACTCGCCACAATATTATACCGTTATAAGACACGAAACCATGTACACGTTCAAAACTCTGAAGTTGATCCCGTCCGATCATGATTTGCAGCAATGCCAAGTGATCGACATGCGCAGCGACACGGTCACGCAGCCGGACATCCATATGCGTCAGGCCATGTTTGACGCCGAAGTCGGTGACGATGGTTACGGCGAGGATCCCACCATAAACCGTGAGTCCCGGATATCGTAATGATATTATATTATTGTATAGTATTAATATTATTATTCGTCTAATCTCAATAAAAAAAAAAACCAAACACTATGAAACCCTCCTCTGCCTCCACCGGAAGACTAATGTTTTATTTTAAACATCGTTATCGTTCAGTTGATCAACTGTTGAAATTCGAATTTTTATATATTTTTACGTGTGTAAAAGTTGAAATACTACCATCATAATGAATCAATCATTTTCGAGAGTATAACCGCGTACCTACTTTGTTTTATTTAAATGTTTATTATTTTCACGAGTTTTCTGTCATTAACGTTCGAGCACTAGTTATGTGACCTATAAAACTATTTCATACTATTTCACTTTTTTCTACCCAGTCGTTTATACTATTATAGTATAAGTCAACTATAAAATACACAATTAATAATCTCGTGATTTTTGTTATAATACTTTAGAAAATAGAATATATTATTGTATCTTTTTTTATAACGATGTTCGTATTGCGAGGACAAAACAACGTTTCAAATGAAGTTTTGAAACGTAAACTTTCTTTTTGTACTTTGAATATAATATTCTTTTATAGGGTCGATTGGGTTTGTCTTAGAAATGGGGTGAATCGGTGCAATTTTCTTTAGATGTTTCTTGTTTATGTGTTACAGTAGTTTTAGATGATTCTACTAATGTCGGAGTTCAAGCTATAATATTGATTTGTTTTAAACATTTTAGTTTTGGAAGAAAAGACATCAAAACTGCTCGACAAGGAAGCGTCACTGTTTGTACCAAGCGGACTCATGGGGAACTTGATTGCAAGTAAGTACACGCATTTGACTTCGTACAATAAATTAATAATTTCCCTGAAAAAGTAAAAAAAATATCGTATGATTGATGAGTCTCGCAGATTTTTCTCACTTTTTTGAAAATAAGATAAGCAGTTTTTTTCTAATATTTTTAGGCGAAATCGACCGAGTTAAAAATAATTAACAGTAATAATAAGAGTAATTAACAGTAATAAGACCTAATGGTCGTAACATTTCAACTATTAATTGTACTTATTACTTAATACTTATGCACTATTATGCGATGATATTATTTTCGACGAATGAAATAAATAAGGTCGATAATTATAATTTATTATAAATAGACGAAATCGTGTTGTAACTCGGCATTTTTCCGTTAGTTGAAAACAAATAAGTTAAGATCATCAATTTACTACGCATTCACATCACGGTTCAGATAATACAAATTTTTCTTTTAACTCGTCCAATATATATTTAATCAACACAATGTGTTGTTATAAAAGCACAATAATATTGTACGTCATTTTTTTTTTTTTTATAAATTCGCAAACAAATTTAATGGTTATTACATTAAATGTATAAACTGTATAAATTTAATTAAAATGGAAAATGTTTCTCATGTTAAACTACTACTTTTTTTTTTATACCTCAAGGAAAAGTTATTAAGAAAAAACAACAAACAAATAAAGAAACTACCGGCTTAGATAAAGCTTCTTTAAACTATTTTTAATTAGAACATTTCAATCCATAAAAATGTAAACTAAACAATACCTATCGTTATTTTAAATAGCATGTCGTGTGTTTTTAATTCTCGACTGAAAATAACATCCTGTACAGTTACTATACTATAACTATCAATCGACATGCAATTGGTTTTACAATACGATGCGGACTTTTTATTATTTAAAAAAAAATTTTCTCGCAATAATGATGAAAAATTAACGATTAATTTATTTATATACAGTAGATTAGCGACATTATAAAAACTGATACAAGCCACTCGCACATGAAAATAAATATCGTTTGGTAAAACGTATTGGATGGAATAACACGTTTTCGCCGGTCTCTTATATTCCTTTGCAAATGGTTTAGAGTGCGAGTACTTGAACGAAGTACGACAAAATCATCAAATTACCACACAAACGCCGAGAGATAATGAATTAGTTCGGCTATACTGTATAGGACTCGAGTCTATTCACCGTTGTCCATGATTTCAATACAATGCGTAAAGTGTTTAATAACTAAAGTCGAATGACCTTAATTGAAATGAAAACGTGTGTGTTGTAGGTGGATACATTAAAAAAAAAAAAAACCATTTTTTTTTTTAAAAATTTCAGTTAGAAATCCGTTCTCGTTACGTTTTAAAAACGTTTTATTTCCACAAAACACTATCAAAAAACCTTAATAAACGGAAACCCATTAAACATTTAATTTGACTCTATAGTGTTTCTGCGTTTACTCTCCAATCATAAAACCATCGTTATTCGATAGGTAGCGGTTTATAAACGGTTTTCGCTCGTATACCTACGATAAATTAATAATATTATTCTTTTCAGGTATAGAAACGCGTCTCCTATTAATATTAAAATGAGTTATAGTATTATACAACGCTAAATGGTTTACAATAGGATTAATATATACCGTGTAGTTTACGTGTAAAGTACGTAAAATAATGAGAGGTTTATCTGTGATTGAAAATCCTTAGGAAATCTCATGAGCGTTTTTGAATCTATACATTCAACAATATCGATCGCTGCATACTGCTCGATGGATTGCATTTCTTTAATTAAACACAACAAATCAAAAACAATACTCAAGATATCGCGTATACGTTATCGTAAACTTTATAATTAAAGTTTCATCTGATAAAATTAATTTATTGAATCTTTTTTTTTCTTTTTTCACTCATATTTAACGATAAATGAAAACCTTTGAATATGTCGTCTAATCATAACATATTCAATGCAGCGGTCAATACAAGCCACTATGCATTTGACTTAGTTAATTGTCTAATAAATTAATTATCGAGAAATAAAGAGATAACTCATTATGTACACTCGAGACCCAGTTATCTGTATACATAAATTTAATTGATAATATTATTATAATTTGTAGGACATGTCTACCTATAAATGTATATTATATAAACGGTTGTACCATTCGTTATTCGACATTATGATAATCATTAGCGTATAATAAAATACTACTCATGTATGTAATAATAATTAAATAGTGTGTAAGTTCAGGTCAACAAATCGATTAAAACTATTTGTTTTTTTTTAAATTTTAATCGTGAATTTATTTTTAAACCTGTACACCATCCCCGATAATATTAACGTGATAAATAGTAAATGCACATAAAATTAACAACATCGATAGATAACGATAAGTGAGTCGTTGCATTTCCTTAAAACATAATGTCCGCGTTTCAGTGATGGTCCATTCGAAGCAACGTGGTGGCGAAGTAATAGTTGGCCATAAAAGTCATATCTTGCTGTGGGAACAAGGAGGAGCTTCACAGGTTATAACAATGTACTCCGAATCAGTGGCATAACCAGGAAAACCGTCGATCCTCGTCCCATTTTTTTTTTTTTTAATTTACTTATGCATTTGTTCTTAAATCAAAGAAAACTAAAAATGAAAATTGAAAAAAATCCAATTTTATTTTCTGTATGTAATACATATATTTAGATATATGTACGTATAATAGCTACCCTTTTAGAAACACTGGCCATGCCACTCTGCAGCGTTCGGAATATTTTTTTAAAAAAAAAAAGAGAGAATAAAAATGGTCGAAAAAATAATTATATATTTTAATATAAACACAGATTGCTGGATTACAACTGCGAGAAGTTAACAATTTGGTCGACGGCACGTTGGATATGAAAGAGCTGCGTGGAAAACTACGACCGGACAGTCCAGATCCCCATGAACCATATACCACGTTAGTGTGCATAGAAAACACTCATAACTATTGTGGCGGCTCAGCACTACCAATCGAATGGATCGATCAGGTACATAAATATTATAACACTATAATAATTTATTTTAATGATGAGAAAGCTCATTAAAAAAAAAAAAAATCTATTTATATATTATACTTTATCGTTAAAATTCGATTTATCGTTTACTACTTATTATTATTTTTAGGACCTTTGAAAAAGTCTTCCGATATTTTAATCTTTATCAGTTGAAAAAAAAGAAAAAATTCAGCAAAATCAGCCCTTCGTTTACTGAATAGTTTTTTATTATTATTGTTTATTTGTTCAACAATATTACACCGAAACGAAGCTAAACGTCGTTTGATTTATATCGAATTGACGAACGCAGTCATGCGGTTTTTCTCCGTCACTCTAAACGGATCACTCGGTCGAGGTTATGCTCACGACGATGACTTTAAAATTAAACCCGACCCGTAATCCTTAAATTTTTCCTCGCCGGCAGTGAACTATGTAGGTGGGTCTGCCCTATTGGTAAAACTGATAAACCCTACGAACGTATTAACACGTGTCGATTAAATCATCGAGCGTATTATCGGAGTATGATCGGACTCAGGTATTGGTGTTGGTTACGTTCTAAAGTTTCTATACACAAGTCGATCCCCGTGCACGACGTATGAATGATAATTTCGAGATAAACGGGTTTTTTTTTAAAACTAATAACGTTGGTGCCGAAAGTGTATGATTATAATTCAATCTTGTTATGCTTTCAATGTCGGTAAACTGTATTGTTCGTATTTCACTATAATGATGTATAGGTATTAGGTTTACACACAAACAAAATATGCTTAACAATTAGCGAATAATTATCGTTTTCCAAGCGCGCTTGAGAATCAATTAATATATTCCTCATTATTATTTTACTCGACGAGCAATAGCATTTAATTTAATTTTTACATATTCCTGAGTTTAAGTTCTGAGCGGAATGAGAGTCCCGTTTCAGCATTGCAATAGTGTTTGTTTTTTGTTTTTCCGTGTACAACCATTCGACGAGAAAGCGTCCAAAAATATGCATCCAATTATCAGAAACAAATTTAATCTTCTTGAAACAATTGACATTCGAGAGGTTTTTTTTCCTAAAGACGCAAATTTTTCGAAAATCCCTATACTTTTTTCAATAGTCGAAAACATCTTAAGAATTTCATAAGCTTCGTGTTAATTTCATAAACCGGACAATTATTTACATTTGTTTACCCGATGTATATAAATCGAGCATACATTTAAAACAATGTCATATAAAATGTAATACGAAATCAAATGTCTATAATCTTACAAGTTTTTCGAATATTATTTAACATAATTGCGTATTATAGTTTTGATTATTTCGTTACATTTTCATTATTGTTTTTATCTGCTAATTTTAGGTTTTTGTAAAATTAATTTCGCTACGAAACGATAGAAAAATTAAAAAACACTTTTCCTAAATAAAATTTGTGATGCAAGTAACCAAAAATTTACCTTAGGAAATTACGCGCGTGACATTTGTGTTCATTCGTGTGTTTGTGTATTTCAGTTGGGAAAATTTCTCAACGAGAATAACATACCGTTGCACATGGACGGGGCAAGGGTATTCAACGCAGCCGTGAGTCTCGGAGTTCCGGTCAGTCGCATAGTGAAACACTGCGATTCCGTGACGTTTTGCCTGAGCAAAGGGCTCGGTGCGCCCATCGGATCGCTTTTGGTCGGCAAACACTCGTTCATCGAAAAGTAATAATCTCAATTATATAACATAATATTATCAATATTCTATTTATAATTCACGATACCGTTATGACGGTGGGTAACGTATAACAGAGGTTACGTTAATAAGAGAGTGACGGATAATCGAGGTGTTACTGTATAATACATTCTTACGGCCGAATTGAGTTTTCAAATTTATTATTATAAAAAAAGTTTTTAACGATATTTACACATGTTGTGTGTAACAAATAATATATTCACAACTTTTTGAATATTTCCATAAAGTTTCAACGAAAACGATAACGATGTATGCATTACTCTATCCATCCATCAAAATATAACCACCATACGATTATTATATCGAATTTTACATTTGAAAATCAAATTGAAAATGTTTTCGAAATGAAATTTACCAAACTCTCGGGTGTCTACCGGCGATTATCTGTCACTAGAGATTCGCTTAGACTTTTAACGTGAAAAAAAAAATGGCGTTCATACGAATATGCATTCACGCTACAATCGGTTGCAGGGCCAGGAGAGTCAGGAAAGTCTTGGGTGGAGCAATGCGACAAGCCGGGGTCGTGGCCGCGGCGGGCGTGTACGCCCTGGACAACTGCATCGAAAGACTAGCAGACGACCATAGAAACGCTAAGAAGATCGCAAACGGTACGACGATCGCATGCAGAAAACTGCATTATTGGATGTGTCGCGATGTACCTTAGATTTTTGAAAACCCTAAATTTGTAGTATCGGTGGATCACATGATGTGTTGTGTGCAGATAACATGTAACAGTCAAAGGACAAATCATTGTAATGCTTGTTGCGGGGACTAGGATTTTAATGCACAATCGAAAATGACATTAAAAAAAATAAAAATAGTGTTAAAAATGCACTGTAAATATTGGATTCTGAGTGAAACGAGGAATACCATGATGTGTGTGTTTTTTTTATGTATTTTTTTTTCTTTGTGTCTTTGTGTACGTTAGAAGAAATGGTCCGATTTTCAACTTTAGGAGTGGTTTTTGATACAAAATATTGTCTAGTTAGTACTTCGAACAGACCATTTTTCAAATTTCCCAACAAATTTTTAATTAAAATATTTTTACAAAGATTTTGACTTTTTTTCTGTTATTTATAGACATGAAATTTTCGAATTTTACTAGTTTTTTTTTCGTATATCGATTATTTTGATTGTATAACAAAATCTTGAAAATTAAATACAAAGTTTCTCGTAATTTTTTTTTACTTGTGTAAAAAAGTCTCAAAAATCTGTTATCATAATTATTTTTTTTATAATCGTTTGAAATATAAATGTTGATACAACTCGAGAAAATCACGAAAAACTACAGTTTGTAGTTTCAAATTCATGAAACTTTCAATATCAAAATCAGTACGGTTTGAAAATACAAGAAAAAATTCTAGAGAAATTGCATTTACGATCACGTATACGTAAGACGTATCACGTCTTCGGAATATGTTATAAAATTTGTGCTATTTATAGGCACTTGAGATTTTTGAGTTTTCTTATAAATTCTTCTATACTTTATGTCCTGTGTAAGCAAATAAAAATAATAACGACAAAATTACTCGGATGTCTAAAAAATAAAAAAAAAGAAGAAGCTCAAAACAATGAAAAATATCTCGCCAACTATTAAATTTAGTCTCGACGACTGAAAAATTGAATTTTAAAAAAAATCGCAAATTTCCTAATCGAACCGCGCTCAAATTGCTGTTACATGAAAATCGTGAATTTAAAATACGAAATCCTAGTCCTGTTGCAAGGGAATTTCAAATTTTCACGAGACACACAATAATGTCGAGTCGCGATCATGTGCCCCCCGCAAGAAAAAATTTAGGGTTTTCAAAGTTCCAAGACACGACACTCGCCATTAGCTAATCTACGTATTATTATATTATTATCAACGATAATCGACTTACAGCCATCACCCAGATGGATAGTCCCTTCGTGACCGTCAACTCGAACTCGCTGGACACGAACATTTTATTGGTGAACATTAACTCGCCTGATTTCGACGCCGGCGACTTCGCTTCCGAGCTATTCAAGGTAACTTTACACGGTGTTTGGTACGCCACTAGCGGACCGTTTCGAACCGGAAACGGTGCGCGTCGGAACTTTGCCGCCTTTGTTCGCTCTGTCGTTTTAGACGCGAGGCAACGCTTTTTTAAATATTTGTTTTTAGTATTATATGTAAACGCGCCAACACTAACCGGGCCGAGGGTAATAAGTAATAACTATCCAATAAATGGTAGGTAAGTCTATTTTACCGACGACTTGTCTCGGTGAGATTTGGACGATCCAACTTGATGTGCTTATATCCAACTTGATGTGGTGTATCCTCCCTTTTGTCGAAAAACTCGATACAAATCACACGTTCCTGTTGTATTCTTAATTATTATCCATGATTATGTATTTGTTGTGGACCTTTCAAAATCGGTTCGACGAGGAATTCGGTATCTGAAATTTCAGATTTTTAGTGATCACATCATAATATACATTTTGAAATCAGGCGAGACACTCCTGTGACGGACCTCAGGGTAAAGGGGGAAATTTTCGTCCGTCAACATCGTCGCACCTCGGTTATATTTTTTTCCTTATTTTTTTTTTTTTTAAAGGGTACCGGTAAAATAATTTAATCGAATTGTTAAAAAAAAAATCACGAACTACAATGTAGAGACACTCTTATGATGAATGTAAAAATGTTTTTGAGAAATTTACGGCCGTATGGGCGAATTGTATGAAAAAGTTTTAATTTTAACTAAGGCTGACTACACGATATTATATTAAATTAATTTACTTTACCATATTGTAACGAGCTTCGACTTTTCAACGATATTCGTATTTTGCATTAATACTTTAATTTTCATGTGGTAACAATATAGTAACACGCGTGGTCACTTGAAAAAATAAAATCGCGTTTTATTAGTTTTCTAATCAACTCATTAGATTATCGAGCCTTTTACTACATCTGGTGCTTATTTTTTTTATTAATTTAACCTATAGGAACTTTATATACTATAATTGACCAATATCACCTCTTAAGTTTAAATTAGGCATCAATAAGTAGGTAAATGATTGCTTCGCATAATTCTTACAGTTTTTATCACACTTGTAACCGTTTCGTTATCTTTTGTTCAATGGGTGAATGATTAGCGACAACATCGTCCGCACTCAAAGTTCATATCGCTCAAGCTGGTATAAACAATCTCACTCGCGCCCAAACACGTAAACATTATGTTAACGAATCGAAAGTGTCAGGTAGTAGATATATGTACGTATATGAGGAACGACGTTTTTCAAGTAGAAAATTCACAAGAGTTTTTCATCGAAAACTGGATAGGCTGGACCAAATTTTTGGGAAGAGTTTGTAAATTATCTTGTTTTAAAAGAACCATTAAAAATTACCTCGAACATTATAAACAAATTCGGTTTTAACAATATATACATTTTAAATGGTAAATTATTATTTTTATTATTATTATTAACATACTCATCGAGTTTATTTTAGTTACGATTATACTGAATAAACTATATGATTTAAGTTTCGAATGTTGGGGATTCAATTCTCCCCTATAAACTCATTAGCAAATTCTGCCTCGAGAATATCTACATTGCAACTCGTTTAGGGTGAAAAATAGACGATTGTAACTTGTAAGTCCCGTTGTTAGTAATGTAATTGTAAGGTTATTGTAAGGCATAGCAGATAAATAATCAGATGTTAGTTCCTACACGAGACAAAAAAGATCGTATGTAAGTTTCCACATACGTGAAAATAAAATGCTATAAAAAGGTACATTGTGTACGTTTTTACATTGCAATTATCGAAACGAAAATCGGCCCGTGTCTCATTTAGTGAAAACGGGTTTTATTGATTGGAAAAGGGAAAGGTAAACTTTTGGTAGAACCGCCCACGTCAATGACTGTACACATCAGGGACACCATTTGAAGGATGGCAGGGTGTAGGGGTACCACTATTTAATTCCGTATTTTTTTTTATTTTTGGACCGCCATAGGATTTACAAACATGCCGACCACTGTATTCGTTTTATTTTTAAACGATTTAGACCACAATAAGACGAACCAAAGTATTGATTGCAAATTAATAAATTATCTGCCAGTAAGATGCATCCCTGCAACGACTAACACGCACCGTCAAATGAGACACTAAAATGTATACTTACTATAGAAATAAAAACGCGCCTGTTTTTTAAATTCGACACCCTCATTGAACAACTCAAAGCGGAGCCGTTGCTATATTATTTTATTGACTGTTTCAGGTGGACACCGATGCGCTGGATTATAATTTGAACAAGATACGCTCGACGGCCGTGAGAATATCGCAGATAAACGACACCAGCGTGAGAGTCGTCTTGCACAAGAACATCACCGACAAAGACGTGGCCATGGCTATTGAAAAGATGAAGTTCGTCATCGGAATAATCGACTCCGGCAGATGAAATAACCAATCTGTCGGGCCGTAATTGCGTACGTGTATGTGTATTGGGGAGGGGGGGTTATCGAATTACGATTTTCTACGAACTCGCGAATCCAATTGTTTTCGCGAACTCGAATTATTATTTCGATCGATTTTTTTTTTATTAATATTATTTTTTCATTAGATAACTATTTACATAAGGTACATCCAAGCATACGTTTAATATTTTTCCACATTATCGTTTACTGACGACGAAAAATATAAACACCTTATGGGTAAATACGTTTTCGTTATATTTTTAAAAAGTAAATTTTGAATTAAACGCCTCACGGTATTCGTTTTTACTAACTCTCCTCTCTCTTTCTTTAAAATCAGACAGATTTTAAACCGACGACGTTGAAAAATAAAAAATGAAATTACAATCGAATCTCCCGTACAAACCAATTAGTGATGAGTAAAAATTATTTTAAAAAGGGCGTTTAAACGGATTGGACTGATCTAGGATCATCATGTCCGTCCCTTACAATGACGTTCGAGGTGTTTGAATAATTCGCGTAAACCATTGTCCCTAATACACCATAGCTGGTGCTTTTTCACGGTGTAGAATAATAAATTTGTATTATCGAGTAAAAAAACATATTGTATTAACTATCAGTAGTGACGTGTAGGAAAATTAGGTAGGTTTTATTTATGAGTAAACCAAGAAAACGATAATAACGAGTACAAGTGTGCTATAATAATAACAATAATGTAGTCACGACGTAATATGAAATGCAATATTATAATAATTATCATTATTCAGAGGTATCGATTTTACAGCGTGTGCTATGATGATTATAGTATATTATATAGTTGTACGATTTAAGTTTTACACTCTGCACGCTAGTTAATATTATATATTCACGTCCATGTTTGGACAGTATTTCACATATTATATGTATTTAAGATACAAGATACATTTGTATTTCTAAAGACTTCATTATGAACGTAGTATTTCGTATTTTGTATCTTACGGTGATAATATTTCGTGCCTTGTCATTTTTTTTTCGTGTGTTTTTATTCAATTAAAGGTACGAGATATTATATTCAAATTCATACGATAAGAAAAAGAAAAATGTTCTCCGTGTAATAATATTGAAATATGTGTATACCTACCTATTTCGATTTGTAAAAACTGTATTGCTAACAATAACGACAATATATTTCTATGATTTATAGTACGTATTATTTAAACATACCGTGTATGAATAATATATGTATACGAGTTTAAAAGAAATCAATCGTGTTTATGAGTTAATAATTGCAAATTGTATTTATTTTCTACTTTTTACATCAAATCAAAATGTGTTTCACCATTAGTCGCCACTATATAAAGTTAAAAAGTTAAATCTATGTTTTTACATATCACTTATAAATGTATCAAACATTAAGAGGACGTCTTCCGATCTCACACGAATAGATGATTTAAATTTTACAATAAATTCGACATCATACAAAACTTTAATCTCGCATATCAGCTGGTATCTTACGCTACGTTTTTGTATCTCTTTTCAACTGTAAATGTATCATAGACCGTGTATCATGATTTTGAGTACTCATCTTGTCCGACCATATATCATACTTACATTGAAATACCATAATAATTTATTATGTCTGTACATTTCGATGAAAACACGCGTCGTTTTTTGTCGTATGGTAAAAAATAGACGCAAGGTTCAAATTACTCAGATATGCGTATACTCACATATAACAATGCGCTTTCCGATTTAATCGTTATTACATTACAAATGATTTTGTTTGATAATACGTAATTGAAAACGCGCAAACATGAAACATAAACGCACGAAGTACCTACAGGTACTCTGTTCTTGAAATGTCTTCACTGGGATTAAACTTTGAATTTTAAAATCGCAATGTCTCTTCAATCGCCGCGCTTTGTATTATATTTTCCGTCGGAATCTATAGTCTCGAAAGCCTGTTTTCCTCGACGGAAATCATTTTAATGAGGACCGACGCGTCGGTCTGCCGGAGCACATCATACACAAGAGAAACGTAAACAATAACCGTTTTCACTTGGACATTTTTTCTCTCCGTTCTCAATTATATAATGCGCGGAGTAATTTTTTATTCTAGAGTTTAATTATTTTTATGAAAAATGTGAGCACGATCCCGTGATTAATACGACAAAATGGGGTTGGATGGGTTACACATAATATTATATCGAACTGAAATGTCACACCCACTGGCCCGGATTATCTGCAAAGGTTAGTTGAGCCGCCGAATAAATCGGATTCGATTGATAAAAATTACCTGATTTTACAGGAACAAGCAACGTGCGTAAAGAAATGCACTGCTTCTCCTGCGTCATACTTCAAACGTTTCTGAAAATATAGATAAAAAGGCTACGAGCTATCGCACCGATTATTATTGCGCTGACGAATTAAGTACCTGTACGTTCAAGTGCAACGCTTGTAATAAACAAAACAAACGTATGCGGAGGTTCACAAACTTCTCTCGGTAAGTACGACCCGTTTCGATAAATTTTTTATTTTTGATCGCCCGTCAAATGATGACCGATGACCTTTTATTTTTACTATCTCACTTTAAAACTTATTATCAACAACATGGCAAAAAGTACAATTTATTTCATTTAAAATAAAAAGGTCGTTTGCTCTTTATTAATTTATCGTGAAGGGTATAGGTATACAGTGTGTTTCACTCAAATGGTAACATTTGACAACAAATTGGGGTTTTTTCGAGGAGCTAAAATACACATTTTCTGATCATTTTCGAATTTTTAAGACTTAATACAACTTACATTTTTTTAAATGGGAACACCCTTTTTATCTACATATTCGGAGATTATTTTTTTTAAAACATTTTTCGTATGAACAGTTTTTTTCTATCTACAAAACTGACCAAGTTAGAGTAAGTCAAAATTTGAATTTTTGCATAATTTTTTTTTAGTGAAATTTTCGCTTTAACCACTGGAAATAATAAAATAAGTGTCAAATCAATGTTTAATTTACTTTATATGTTAAAAATAATAATTTAACAATATTGTATGTCACCAGAATGTTCGTCAATTAGGCATGTTGCCCGTGAAATTGGATTTTCGTATGGTTTTGTCCAAAAAATTTTAAAAAAACACAAATTTTTTTCAACGAAAAAACGATCTAAATTGTAATGAATTATTCTTACAACAATAATTGTTTAAATTATACGGATAGTCCTATTTATAGATATTATAAGTCGGACGTGTCTATTCAGAATATAAACTCGAGGGAGGTCTGCTTTGACATGAAGGGGTCGAAAAATGTGATAACGGTGGATCCAATATTTCAGCAGATGAGGTATTTGAATGAGCAGAGATTGCATTACGTATTTTGTTGACGTACAATCCTTCGATCTCGTACATAAACACCTCTCGTTCATGTTCTGGCATTTTCCTTATTTTTTTCACCAACATTTTACCAAACAGATCGTATTCGTCATCTTCTTTGTCTCTAGTTCTTTTGTTAATTACATTTTTTAATATGCTAAACGCTTCCTTCATATGGTTTCCTGCTTCTTGAAGATCAGGATGGGTGCCGCGACGTCGAATCTTCGGCTTCGGCCGTGAAGGAACTATTGTGCTTGTGTCCTCTATTATATTCGCTCTATCCACACTTTGATTTTCTTCGTCGTATACAGAGCTCATTTCCACGCGTTGACTTTGTTCGTCAGTTGCAAAAGACTAAACAGAAAAAAAACAAAATTATGTTAATATATATTTGTCATAACAACGTCCGTGATTATTGCTATCGTAATGATTACTATGCGGCTTTTTTCACAAACACTATTTATTATTTTTGGCCAATATATGGAGGCTGATATTAATTATCAATTATCATTTACAACCCTTTATAGGCCACAGGAAAAAAAAAAATTTAATATCCTGAAATATCCTCCTGGCGCCTAATGTCCATTTAAATGGGACAAATCTTTCTAACCACAAAAGTGACCTGTAGTTAAGCCGCGGTCACACGGTGATAGTAAAACGTGATAGTTTCTACCGACGCTATCACAATAGCTACTATCACTATCACCATGGTGTTCACACCAAAATTACATGATACTGTGATAGTTTCACATAATATACACATAAAATCTCTTGTTTTATTAAAAAATATCTATTTAGTTGTTTTCCCAATTATTATAAAATAAACAAACATCTGAACTAGACGCCAATGATGGTGGACTAATTGCATCATCGATATCATAATTTTCATTTTCATTTACTACGTGATACTCAACTAAATCATCTGAAGAGATACATGTACATGATGTTGATGGTCTTGAAATTGTTTCAAGACGAGCATTTGTTATTAAACCTTGAATTTTTTCTTGAATTAAGAGAGCTTGTTGTATTGGTAACTTTTCAAGTTGGGTTGCAACAAGTTGTCCAAAAATTGAAAATTCGTTGTTTGTTGCCTTTTGAGCATAAACAGATTTTAAAGTCTCAACTGCAATGTTTAATGAATCGTCAATTTTGCACATTTTATTACTAGCTCTTCCATTCTTTTTTTTAGTACGTTTAGTTAACTGAGGTGTAACTTGAGATGTACTTGTAGATATGACTGTACTATTTGTAGATGCATGGTTTGGTTCTTCACTTTCATTTGTTGTACCATTTTCTTGGGATGGAGTAGCAATAGTAGTTTCTGAATATTTAATGTCCTAAAATATAATATGAATAAATAAATATTTATAAAAATTGAATTAACGCAATATTTTTTTAGGTTCCACGTGAAGAATCACAATGGGAAAAAATAGTACATGGATTTGAGAATATTTGGAATTTTCCCTCATGTATTGGAGCTATTGACGGGAAACATATTGTTATACAATGTCCATCAAATTCTGGGTCTGATTACTTTAACTACAAAGGTACTTTCAGTATTGTACTGTTAGCTTTAGTTGACCATGAATATAATTTCACTTGTATTGACATTGGAAGCTATGGAAGCAATTGTGATGCAGGAATATTTGCAAAATCATCTCTTAAAAAAGCATTAGAAGAGAATAAATTAAATGTACCAAAATATTGTGTGATTTTGGGTGACGAAGCTTTTCCTTTGCAGACATACCTAATGAAGCCATATGGAAGACGTAACCATTAAGTATTCGTGAAAAAATATATAATTATAGGCACTGCCGTGCTAGGCGAATAGTTGAAAACGCATTCGGAATTTTATCTAGTCGTTTTCGTGTGTTTAGACGACCCATCTCATTAACACCAGAAAAAACAATAAAATTAGTGAAAGCAGCTTGTGTATTACATAACTGGATTCGGAAGAATGGAACATCAATTAATTCTATCTCAGTTGATATTGAAGACACAGAAATGGGTCATATAATACCAGGATCATGGCGTAATGATTCTGACCATTCAGGTTTAACAGATTTAGGAACACCAATGCAACGAAATTTTACATCAGAGGCAAAAAGAAAGAGAGACTATTTTGCTGACTATTTCATAGGGGAAGGTGCTGTAAATTGGCAAAACCGAATGATTGACTAAAAATTTAAAATTTAGAACATACCTATATAGTTATACTTTTATTTCATTATATTAATAAATGATATTGTTTAATAATGTGCTTACTAAATTGGTTTCTGAGTCCATAATATTATCAACATTTCTTCTCAAAAAACTATGAGCAGTGGCAAACCATTTTAATTTTGGAGCATATATATTAGCTGTTCCAGATCCTGTTGATATCGATTTGGATATTTTAGACACTTCTTGATTATAAGTACACCTAATAAAATAAACAAATAAGATAGGTAATTTACTTTTAATAATACTTGGTAATAATGCATTAATTGAATTTTGTTACTAAACACAACTTTGTAAGTTTTATTTTAATGGAAAAATGTATAAATATTATCCAATAGTAGTGTGAACTTACTTACCTTATACTTCTGATCTTCTTCCTCAATTCTTTGACAGAGTCAAGTCCTGTACTTTCAAGTAGTTTTTCTTCAGCAGAATCGCGTTTATTTCTTAATTTGTATTCAGGATCACTTTTAAGCCAAAGGCACGGGAACCTTTGGTACTCTTCCAAAAATGTTTGAATATTAAATGTACTTTTATTCATTTTGATTTTAATTAATAAAAATAAATATAATTTACACAAATAATAATATATATTTAAATAATAATAATAACGTGTGTCGTGTAATAGTGTAATAGTGATAGTAATAACATCAAAGTTTGGTAGTTCACACGATGATAATGACTATCACTTTCATGATATTTACTATCCACTATCATGCACGCATGATAGTACGAGCACAGAATAAATGAAATTTATATAAATTTTTTATAAATTTCATATATTCTGTGGTACGAGAGTCGCTTTCGTGATAGTTTGATAGTCACTATCGATCTGTTCACACGATGACAGTTTCTCGATAGTAGTTGTCACGATAGAAACTATCACGTTTTACTATCACCGTGTGACCGCGGCTTTAACATTTGTGTCCGGCGCGTATATCAAACGTGATAAGAGAATGATTAAAATGTTTATATCATTTATTATTGTTCCTTATCATATCTATTTTGAGGTTATAAGTGATATAACATCATATTATTATTATACAAAAATTGAAAACAAAACATGATCCAGGACTCGGGGGAAAAAATATGAATGTCCTTTGAAATGGACATCAGGCACATGGGATTACTAATGTTAAAAACAGGTCAGGCGTTTCTGGGGGTAACACAAAATGTCCGTTACAATGGACGTTAGGCGGGAGGATATAATTATTTATTGCGAGTACTTACAGTTGTCTGGTATTCGTAAACTGGTGCTAGAAAAGACTCCATATATTCATAAGCAAACCATATTGGTCTGTAAATATCAGCGGCGCCGGCTCCCGATTTGATCGAAGCTTTCTTTTTGCGCAAATGGCCCCTGAATGTAGCCATGAGCGAGTCTTTTTTTTTCTTCAACTCGGCTACCGTGTAACATTCTAGTTGTCCGCTCAATTGAATCCATGCGTCTTTGATTTTCTTCCTGTCCTTGTGGTATAAATGCATCGGGTCCCATATGACGGGTTCATTTTGGTATAACTCCAAAAACTTTAACGTTAATTCATTCGACCATTCGCTCATGACGACAAGCACAAGTGAAAAAAAAAAAACAGCGACCAATATTCGAGAGAGTAGGTGCCGGGTGCTCTCGTGCCCGCGTCTCGACTAGCCTCGTGTCCTTTGTCTCGGGCACAAAAAACCGCCATCCGACCGAGCGCCGTCGAGGCGACACGAGCGCGTCTATAGTTCACTCTCGTGTTCGGCTGCTCTCGCGATGTCTCGGCGAATGTGTACCGCCGGCATTATGGTCTACCCGTCCGTGACGGAGGTAATCTATACGTCGATAAATGTCGGGTAAAGCAAAAAAAAGATCCGCAGTTACTGTCGGGGGGATACCGAGCCTTCGCGTGGAACAAAATATCGAGGGCGCCCCGGGAAACAAAATGAAAAATTGACCGGAACCGCGGAAAATTTAACGCCGTCTTCCGGAAACACACTAATATTCTTGAGAACTACGGTGAGAAAACCGACCAAAAAGTGAATGAGCCCGTGACTCTAAGAATTATAGATATCTTTAGCTCTATGCAAAAAGAAATTACATTTTGCGGATTTCCTTTTCTCGAGCGGCAACAAAAAAAAAAAACGTTTTTTAAGCGCAAAAACGCAGCCGCCGCGGCGCCGATAAAAAAATTAAAAACTTTTGTTCCTAACCTCTCGCTTATTCGCCGAACGTTTTACATCGCCGTCGCCGTTTCGACCGAAAATCAATACGCCCACTTGTTTTACTTCACGTCCAGACGCGGATTTCGAGTTCCCGAGTCCCTTGGTTTCTTTTTTTCAAAATTTCAATAATGACATAACCAACTGTAACATTAACGTTTTTCGTATAAATTACATATGCGCACGTTCAGTATAAAATTTGGTAGTGCTAAAATTATGTGCCAACTTTATCTCCAACTCATCCACACCAATCGCCTAAACAATATTTTTGTAAACATATAACATAAAATATCCTAATTGAAAAAAATTAATTACAACATATAAATGAGGTCTCGTTTTTGATGAAAAAAAAAATCGTTTGTAGAGTCTATCTATCTTTGCGGCACTTGACGATTTAAAATTCATATCGTGTCAAATAAACGACAATAATAATTTTTTAAAAAAACGCACATTGTTGCATATTTGCAACACGTTTTATAAATGATAATATTATACTACAATATTTATCGATTATGGAATATGTAGAGCTATCTATGAGGTTATAAACAAACTAATCAATCATTTTGACCATAGATTTGAAATTGATTAATTTAAAAACTTTTTTTTCTTTTAATTTAAAAAAAAGTCATGCATTTAAGCGTTCAGTAACTAAATGTTGTTGCCGAATTGAATGTATGAAAATTGTGGTGTCGACAAAAGTTTAGTCGAGTATAATTGCCGGGTCCATAAAAAAACGAAAGACCCGCGAGGGCAGTTGCTCGTTCTACAGGCTCTGGTTAAAAACAATAAAACCTAACAAAAAAAAAAAAGAAACAAAAAAGATCATTTATAATTCGGAGAAACGTTTTTTGGTTTTTTTATTAGCGGTCGGTCGTGTTTTATTTAAAAGCTGCTTTTTTACGACTTTTTTCGTGACTTCCTTCCCTTTCGAAATAAATGTTCGCAGAGTATGCCATTGCCACGGGACATTATACGGACGGTGCCGATGATAAGTCGGCGAAATCCCGACGCGGCGGTCGTTAACGTACAAATGTGGTATAATAAATGTCGTTAACAATTATTTCACAATATAGATCACAATCAAAATACATGTAAATGTAAAATGTGACCGCCGAGAACGACATGGCGTCATGATTGTATCACATCTATACACGAAATTCGCGGTAAAAATAACATTTCGTGCGAGTCGAAAATTATGTAGTTATTACAGCGATGCGAATCAGTGGATAAAGGATAATTCACAAGCCGGACTCTTGTGCTAATAGGATTGCCATTTACCGACGAACGACTCGCGACAAAGAATTTCGATTAAAATGTTTGTTTTAATTTACCTATTTAATAAATCGTTAAAAAATTCTCGCGCGATTGTCCTGTGAAACCGTCAAGTTGTACTTAATACAATAACAATGCGTTATACTTATAATATAACTAAATAGTAATAAACATATTATATTTTACCGTCTTCGACTAATTAAAATGACCACAAGTCCGTTTTCCACTGGCACTGTGTATGCCTACTGGGAAAAATTTATTTTTTGTCATTACTTTATGGCCTATTCTGGCCTTTTAAAATAGCTATATACTTCAGAAATATATTTTCCACATTCCAACATTTTGAATTTCAGATGTGTGTCATACAGATATTTGCAATTCAGATTTTAACATTCCAGAGATTTATGGGTTCCCCTTTTAGCCAAATATATTTACATAATATGGAATACTTTTAAGTTAACATGTAACACATAATCAGCAACAACTACTATGTTATATCAATCGGATCTATGATACTATGGTATTAGTAATTTGTATTTTTAATTTGTCAATCATTTATTGGAAGTGCTATAAGAACACGCAGATTATTCTCTTATTACTCGCGTATAAAATTTTACGTTTATTGTTTTGAGTTTTTATGAAAACAAATTATAAAATTATAAAATAAAAAGGCTTTTAAAGATTTCACATTATAATATCGTATAACACAATTTATCCGTAAAAAAAAAAATTGTATAGATCCGTCGGGAAAATATTCATTCCACGGGGAACATTTGTTGTTTCCCGGCAGCCCAGTGTGTACCACTGTTATGTTTTCAGTTTATTAGATTTACAATTTGTTACAAAACATTAATAGTGTATTCATTGATTGAATTATTATTTGAAATGAGTGAAAGGCTTATAATTAAGATAGAGTGGTTGATTTTGATTCACAAAAAAATGAAAAACCCGTGCGGGCGTTGGCGAAAACCAATTGGATAATTATTATTCTTTTAGTATTTGTGCAAAGCCAGTAATTTTTAGTCTCAATGAATGCTATAATAAATGGGCAATAAGAACGAACCTTTAGTTAATTGCAACGGGGAAAAACAGATACTGTTAATAACATTAATTTAAATTTGGAGAGATTGCAGCGAATAAAAATGTATGAAGTACGGTATGTTTGCAAACGTTGCCTTGAATTTAGTATTAATGCCACTTAAAAGGTTAATAGTCCCGACTGTATTCAAAATTTCAAACCCAAAGTAATAAAACTAGAATGTTGAACAACCATTTGAACACATTTTATAGATACCTACAAATATCCAAATGATTTATGAATGAAGTTTACCTTAATAGCCAGTTATTTTTTAATTTGAACAATATAATTAATCGAATTAGTTTTACTTTTTATGGGAAATTTCAAACTATTTTATTTGACAATAATAACAACTAATATTTGAATACATTTTACTATTGTTGAATTTATTATAAATCATTGTGTACCAGATAATAAACAGCTATTTTCATATGGTTACATGGATATATTATTTAATGATTAATTAAATTAAAAACTGACTGAATAAAAAACTGTATTTTAAGTTTACTGAATGTAAAAAAAAAAAAAGTAGAAGATTAAATGTAAGTGTCCTCTAAGGATTTTGTGGAAGAAGCTCAGCTGGTATCGTAGATTTTTCACCTAGAAAAAAAAAAAAACAAAAATTACACTGTTTTAGTAATTAGTAAATTTAACATCCATTGAAGTAAAATCTGAAAGAAGAATTATTAAATTAATAATCATAAACTATGGTGCACTAGAAAAAATGTTGCACAAAAACGAACACATTTAGTGTTAGACCTTACCACAATAGCTGATTTTTTCAACAGAGAACCATATATTATTTTTCACATTCTGAATGAAATTAGAATTAAATAATTGTTTAATTATGTTTTTTTGTCAATTACATCTTATTTTCAACTTTAGTAAAGAGTTTTGAGTAACAAATGTTTTTTTTTTTTTGGATTTTTGTGAGGCGAATTTCAAAGTTCCCTTAACAGTTTTTCAAAATAATAAGAATTTTTTTTATGGAGTGCAAATAAAATCTCATTTTTATAGCCTCTTTTACTCAGAGTCATTATTTTTAAAGCAATTGTACGCTGATATAAAATTTAAAAGTCCAATCACCTGTACGGCTGTATGCCATCCAAGATCCAACTCTAATCTCCAGCTATGTTATTAATAAATTTGAAGCATTATTAAAATACATTAAGTATTTAATATTTTATGTAGTTGTTGAGAATTTTAAATACAATAAACATAGAAATTTTAAATGCTATAAAAATATAGTTTCAATATTATTATGATTTATTTATTATTCAAAAATAAATTATTGTATACTAATAAAATTTAATTTATAACTAATACAACAATTGGTTTAAAATAAATAAATAGTATAATATAATTTATGATTTGGAGTAAATTCTAATACTTTTGAAAAGATGGCTATTATATTAAAAATTAACTAAATGACTTAAAATTTTTCATAAAAAAAAAAATGTTAGAAAATGTAACAAATTACTAAAAAATATAAATTTAATTATTATAAATGTTTATATCTATAACGTTCGTTTTAGATCTTTTTGCGTGATTTATAAATAGTACAAAAATGGGTAGAACAAATTGCATCGCCCAGAATATATATATGGGAAAGAAATGTTATCTATTTATAATACAGCTCATCAATTAATTTAAATATTAATATTCAACAAATATTACCACTTTCATCATCATCATTTTCATCCTGGTCTGAATCAAAAGTGTTATCGGGAATGTCGTACAAACGAATGAGTGGCTGTTAATAAAATAATAATTAATTTCAAATTACAATTATTATTAATGACTTTAATGTAATTTGAGTATACAAACCTTGTTTGGATCTTTCATAATAAGATATTTGCCATCCTTTTGCTTCATACACAAATCTATAATGCATCTTAGTATTCCCCATGCGTTGTCCATGTTAAGATTTATTTGTGTGGCAAACTCAGTAGGCTTGTACTGTTGTGTGCCTAATATTACATGTTTCGATGAATCACGCACTTGAACACGACTAACATATCCAAACTTAATATAATCCGATCCAGCTAACAAAGCTTGCACAGTCCATTTAGCTAATTTACAAGCATTGTTTCGCAATTCAGTGGCCAAAACTCCTCCACGTTGTACATCTAATTTATGACGCCAATCTACTCCACCAGATAACTAATTTTACAAATGAAAAATACAAATTAACAAGTAAAATAATAAAAATAAATATTAAATTATTATTGTACTTTAGAGTCCCATTCATTAAGTGCTTTGATCGTCAAAAACTGTAAATCTCCATTAGGCATTTGTAGCACTGAATCATGTTCACACCTAGCAACCAATACAATTCCGTTATCCAAATCCCACTTTCGGTATCGGTAAGAAACAGAGGCTACTTCTCCTTCAGTTTCATCATCAGATACAAACGGATTGGCTTCATCAAACTTGTATCTTACTTCTCCCTTTAATATTGGAATATATATTTTGTTATAGTAATTATTTATTCAAATTATTTTGTAATTTATAAAATACTAACAGTTTTTAAAACTTGTTGCGAAAAATTATGGTTGATAAATGTAGCTTCCAATGCCAAATTTCTTGGCGAATTCAAACTGTTTGCTTCTTCTGAAGGAGGTTCTACTGCCGTCTCGTTGACAGTAAGTAAATCTAAAATATAATAAAACAATTAAAACATTGAAACTAAATAGGAAAAAAAATCCTTACCAAATTCAGTGTTATCTCTCTTGTCAAAGAACAATTTATCACCAACTTTTTCAATAACAATATCCCAACTGTAGTTAGATCGAGTACAACACATCAAGCAGGCTAATATAGCATCCGTAGCATAAACATTACCAACTGTTTTTACCAACTATAATATTTAAAAAAATCAATAAAATAGTTTAGCATAGTAAAGTAAGCAATAAAATTTAATTTATTAAACCAACAGTTTATGTTTTTCATATTTATGATGTGAAAGATTAATTTGAACATGGCGGGAGCTTCTCTTTAACTTTTACATAAGTAAGCATTAAATAATTTAACTAAATATCAATGTACAATACAAATTAATTGTTTAATCGCATACAAAACTATAAATTGAAAATAGTGGAATTGAAATTTTTATAAAATTTGTTTTGTACCATAAAAAATATGTTAAATTTAATATTTATATCAAAAGTTCAAATTTATCAGATGGTTTGTAATTTTCTCTTTATATTATATTATATTTGTCAATCAATAAAAACCAAAATTATAGTGTTTTTATAAATTATCAAAAAAGATAATACATAGTAGTCTCTTCAAATAACTTCAATACTCATTTTACAAAGTGATCGTTCATTGATACAGAACATCCATTACTTATAGATATCAATAGCATTAACTTACTTTTCTGATCACTGGATCATCAGTAGTAGTTACAGTATGGAAAAGCCTATCAACGCGTTGCAATGGCTTTTCGTTTTTCACATTTATACGATCATATGATTTATCATAGTATTCCAAGGAGCCACAGCATACACTAAAAAATTAAAAAATAATTAAGTTTTAAGTTTAACTAATTGATTTAAATGCACTGTAACACTTACAGATCTTCTGGATCTTTAACCGTGGGCAACGATAATTTGGAAAATCTAACAAAGTCCATTTCTTCAATAGTATTCCAATCAGCACGTACAGTGACTGAAGCATCACGACTTTTCATTTGCATGTTGTTTTTATTAGAACGTCCACCTTGGTTTTTATTCCAACCTCTACGCGCATTTGGATTCTTACGATCTCTGCAAAAATATATTATAATTTAAAAAAATTAAACAAAACATTACAATGACAACCTTAAGGTAAATTATTATATTAGTATATATTTATAAATACACCATTTAAATATAGATACGACAATTGCAATGAAGATATAAGATTTGCATTTACCTAACAAGTTACAAAAAATTAGTTTAATATAGTAATTATGACATTAGGGCATTTTCTCTTCATGTAGCAACATTTTTTTAGTGGACAACTTCCTCCCAGAGTGGAGCATTTAACCCTCCCTCCTTAAAAAACAAAATTTGTTTGTCAATATATTATTATATTGGTTAAATTAACTTAATTTAATTAATATGAAGTAAATTAAAAATATTTCAAAACACATAATTACTCATTATTTGTATAAATTGTAAACCATTATTTTAATCAAAATCATTACATAATACTTAATGAATAATATTAATTTAAATTAAATATTATTGTTAATAAAAGTTCATATAGTATTGAAAGAAAATGTCCTAGTAGCAGGGACCCCCCGAGATCATTCCATACATAATTATAATATATGTCTTTAATATAATACAAATTTAAAATTATTTATCAAATATGAATGGACATAACATTTAAATTAAAGCTTTAAAAAAAGAGAAAAACTTAATAGAAAATAGCTGCCAAATTAGGCAAAAAACATTAAACAACCTCATATGAAGCAAAATTCCTTATAAAATTAAACTGCAAATTATGTACTTTAATTCAAACATCTTTTTTATGTTTTTAAACATTTAGTATGGAATTTAAAATTATATAAGCCTCAAAATCATACTTATTATACTTTAAATAATAAATTGATACAATCTAAATGTAATACTAATAACCACGCCCTTATTTTAAAGTAAAACAAGTTTTAAAAGTATGAATAATTGTAAATAGTCAAATAGTTTCTGATGCTTATAATGAGTAATTAATAAATTATGAAGAAAATGATATCTATCATGTATACAAACATAGTTTAGATAACATAACTTTCTAATATGTTAAGTAAATAATATGCTGATAAATACCGATTTAACATAAATATAATATTATAATACCTTTGAAGTTTGTTCAATTTTCCTAGGGATTGGAATTGATTGGAACCACCGGGCAAACGAGAAAGACCACCTCGACCTCCCTGTCCACGCATCATACGACCTCCTTGACGGAAATGACGACCGCGCTGGTAAGGAGGCTTTTGCACACGAGCAGTGTCGACCAAGTGGAATGTGTTTTCATCTTCTTCATGATAATATGTATAATGAGTACCACCACCAAACTGAGACTGATATTTGTCTGGAAAAAAAAACGAAGAGGGCTTTTTCAATAAATAAAATAATAGATACCCGTCAATCGTAACAGAAACAAAACTCACTCAAATATTTCTTGTCCGTACTCAGACCGGTCCAGTCTGAAATCTAGAAAGCAAATGACGATTAGATATATACGGTGCAGTGAAAATTGAATCATCTTACTTTTCCCATACGGTCTCCCTTTGAAAACGGCTGATATGGCATATCCTTAAACTGGTCGGGCATTTCGCAGGGTCCCCATCCGAACGGGTTGTTCTGGATTTCGGGAGGTACGAAATGTGGCACTTCTTCCGGCATCGCGAAAGCTTTAATAAAAACACGAGTAATTAGTTCACAACAATCGGAGGTTGATTCGAACGAAACGAGTAAAAGTTTCTCCGACCACGAAAGCAGAAAGCCGACCGTGTAAACAAGTAACAACAGATCAGTCGGACGACGATGATAAAATTTGTTAACCTATAAAAATTCTCGATCACGCGTTATCAAGGACGTTCCGCGTTGGACCACGGTAACCTCCACTGTAACCGCCTTCAGATCGTTTGATAAATTTAAAGCGGGGTTTTTGAAATTAAATTCAACGTCTATAATATTGTTATGATTTATGATATAAATAAAAACGATATAATCTCTTTGGTCTTGTAAATACAACTGCCGGCCGCTACGGGAACCCCGGGTTACGCGAAAATCAACAAAATTACGTTTACTTGGAAAATCTGAAATTTCTAAATCGCTGCGGCCGCCCATTGCCATTTCGCCTTTACGCCCATCCGCACGAAACCGTATTTTGTATTGTTTTCTATTATCGTACTGTGTGAAAAAACTCTGCTCGCCATGTCTGGTAAGCACCGGTCTTTGCTGACCAAGGGCGGTCGTAACCGGGCGATCTTCGGATCGTCCGGAAACGGCGTTCGCTCCGGCTGTCGTCTGCACTCGGTGAACGGGACGGTTCGACGACCGCGTCCGCCGTTTTGGGCATTCGTTGCCGCCGACAAAACTGCCGCCGTCGTGGCCGACCATCGTTCGCCGACGGAAATCGTCGCTGCCGGTGACGGCTCCGAGCCCATGGACTGGGAGACGTCTGACGACTGTGAGCCCATGGACTGGGAGCCGGTGGTCTCCGAGCCGATGGACTGGAACTGCCGGAAGCCGGTGGTCTCCGGACCGATAGGCTGGAAGCCGGAATTCTTTGAGCCGATGCGCTGGAACTGCCGGAAGCCGGTGGTCTCCGGGCCGATAGGCTGGAAGCCGGAATTCTTTGAGCCCATGGGCTGGAACTGCCGAAAGCCGGTGGTCTCCGAGCCGATAGGCTGGAAGCCGGTCGTCTCCGAGCCGATGTGCTGGAATCCGATCTTGGACCATTCCGAGCACGCGGAATCGTACTCGGCCGACGACGGCTCCGAGCAGACTGAATCCGACTTGGACGACGACTATTCCGAGTACACGGATTCGAACTCCGACGACGATACCTTTTGCATGAACCGTTAGCGGTCCGTCAGACTTGCGTTTTTATTCTTTGAGCCGATTTTAGGCTATTTTGTGTTTGTTTTTTTCGAAACCTGTTTTCGTTTTTTTGCGTATTTTACTTATTTTGCTCATTTCTGTGAGTCGCCGATTTTTAGGCTATTTTGTGTTGTTATTTTCGAAACCTGTTTTCGTTTTTTACTTATTTTGCTCATTTCTTTGAGTCGCCGATTTTTAGGCTATTTTGTGTTGTTTTTGTCGAAACCTGTTTTCGTTTTTTACTTATTTTGCTCATTTCTTTGAGTCGCCGATTTTAAGGCAATTTTGTGTTCTGATATTAATTATTGGACACTTTTTCCATTCGTTGCAGTTATCGTTATATTTTTACGAACTGTTTTTGTAGTTCTTTTTTCGAAATTTCGAGTGTTTTTGATGGCTTCATTAAAAACCGAATTTTTCGAATTTTCGAAAGTGTTTTTTGTTGCTTTATTGAAACCCGAATTTTCGAGAGTGTTTATAGAAAACATAGAGGTTGTGCGGCACAACTTGTGCCGTTTAGGGTGTGCCCTGGCGCCACTCTACATAGGTACTGTGCGCCAACAGTATATTAGTAATACTTTTGATATCTACCATAAACAAACACGAAACAATAGAGAAAAATTTCCATCGATGGTGTTGACATATTCTACTCCTGTTAAATACTTTCTTGAGCAAAAATTAAAAATTATTCAATCAAAAAAAAGGAAGAAAAAAGTCGAAATAAAATTGAAAAGCCGAAAACTATACGATTCTTCGTCTTCTTATAATGAAGACCCTGTTTATATATTATGTAGATAGACTATGAAAATCCAGAAGAGGAAGATTGTTTAATGTTTACACTGCAATAAACAATCTAAAAATGATTTGTTGGGGAAAAATGCACTAGCTGTACTGGATGTAGTAGATAGGCTCATGAAATGTGTGCACAGAAGTGGACAACTTTAAGCGATTTAAATGTAAACTATGTTGTTAATTCACAAATAAAGTTACTTTACTTATTTACATGTTCCTACTAGTTACAAAGATTTTTATGATTGAATAATACCTATAATATACTTTTGAATTAAGTGTTGATTAGTATTAATATTTAAAAAATGTACAGGAAAAGATTAAATTATAATTAAAAAAATCTTTAATCCACTTTTTAAGCATGTTCTAGACTCATAATATAATCATATATTCAAATATATGTTGAAAAGTAGAAGTAGGTACCTTTTTATTTTAACAGCTTTTATTAAATAAAATGATTTTTAAAGATTACAATACAATTTTTTTAAACTGTTTTACTAAAATAAAATTATACGCGCCATTGAAATGTCAACAAGTCGCCACTAATTTACTTGAAATTAATTATTATTCACTAAATACCGAGAATTAAGAAACAAAAACATTACAATAGACATTCTCTGCAAATCAACGATTATACGAGTAAATGTGCAATATTTTTCCATTCATTAGTTTTGATTAGAAAACGAATGAAACTTTAAGGTATAATCTGTTGGGCAGACAGGTATGACTATTAGTTATACTATACCGATGATGATGCAATTACAAACTTATGGATAAAAAAAAGAAATTTACCAAAATGTTGTTAACAAAATCGTCGAATAAGACCCCCCCCCCCTCCCTAAAAAAAGAAGAAAAATGTAAAAGTCATCAAATTTAAAACTGCTTAGTTTTTTTTTAGTTTCTTTTCATGAAATGTCAATAAAATAATAGTTCAAAAAATTATTCTACAGCAGTTTATGGAACAATTTCACAGTTGATTATTCGTGGTATCTATTATTAAATTTAACACATAAAAAAAAAAAAAAATTAAAATAATAGTTCTATACTACAGTACTATAAAATACAAATAATTACGATTATATAGGTATATCTACCAAACCATAAAATTATTATGAATTGTTAGTCTATCTCAAACTTTTAGAAATACAACGTTTAATTGATAAATTAATCATATTATGAAATTAGCTTAATATGTATTGTATAATATCAATTCTTCAATGAATAATATACTTTTACATTTATAGAAAATTAGTTGATACATTTAGCAATTCAGTAACTCTTGACATCTTCATAAATATTTATTGCTATTGAAAGAACAACGTACGCATGGCAATCACATATAAACTTAATACTTATTTTATATGCATGGTGTATTAATATAGTTTTTGCGAATTCGAATAATACATTTCATACCCAACCTTACCTTTTGTGTATTTATTTATTCGTATGGCAACCCTACCTTTTAATTATCAATAATTCATGTTCAAAGAGATGTTTGAATAAAAGCCTGAGCCAATTTTAAGCAGTATAAAATGGCGAAATGTTTTCATTTCAGAGAAATTGCAGATTTTACTTAAAACATAATTATTGTCGATGATTGAGAATTTTATTGTTAAACTGTCGTTTTAACAGAAATCTGTTGCTATAAGCACTGTCTTTGATGTATCTAATCTGGCATTTCATAATTTCTTTATGCTTATGGTAAAAAAGGCTGCCGATATAGAAGCAAATCATTCAAACAAAACTAACAAAATCAAAATCTGATGGAAAAAAATAAAATAAATACGATTTGCAAACGCCGCTGAGCCGATTTCTAGACTAAACCCTATCCTAACGTTAGGTCATTTCGCTTACCGTGCCGTCGCTTAAGATTTTCTCAAACATCAACTGTTTTTTTTTTCTTATATTAATTTCAATACAGCAGATGAATTTCAGGAACAACTACAGGTATTACGTGGACAACACGTGTTCCCGTACATCGCGTATGCTGGTACACATTTTTATAGTATGTATTAATAATGTTATATTACAATGCGCTGCAAGAAAACACCAAAACGGTATGCGACTGATAATACGCAGTGCGCTTTCTAGACCAATTAGAAATTCAGACCCGCCGTACTCGATCGCGGTGTACCGGTCGACCGAGTTGTTGACTTTAGTCCAAAGGGCCGAACGGCAAAATTGTAATGGCAATGAAGGGACCGGCGCGGCGAACTAACGCGGCGGTAGCACGACGGGGAAACGCGCGGTGTGAGTACAATGTTACAATATTACAGATAGAGGCGAAATATATCGTTTGGGCACGCCATTCGAATTAAAAGATCGGGTACGCTATGTTTTATGGGTCGCACAGACCTACATATATGGAGGGCAACATATCCTATTGATGTTCTCCCGCGGGTGGATTTATTTGATAAAATAAAACAGTGAAATCCAATGCAAACCGTACCTTTTTACTCTTTCCAGTGAAATCCGCTATCAAAACCTAGGTACCTCGATGGTTCAATTGAAATACGCGTTCTAACATAAATAATAATCACACGGACCAAATAACATTCAACTACATTAAATACGTCCAGGTTAAACGTATTCTTCTTTGTATTTGATTATGAAAACTCATTTATAATATCATCTTTACACTAATATATTATGTATATTATATAATAAGTCACGTTCAATATTTAAACGCGGTTTCTGAGGCTATTATTCAAACGCCTCGTGTATGGAAAAAAGAATTTTAGCAAACGGCCAATTTAATAATTACTCTAAACTTAAATCCACTTACACGACATTTGAAGAATTTAATTGTCGTGGGATATAAATAAAAGTTTACGATTTAAAATGGTTTTTTCTACAAACTGGGAATGCTATGCTCTCCTTAGTACCCATTAAATCGCGTTAATGGTTGTCCCGATGCAAGTTTGCAGCGAAAACCGTCTCTCGAAATCTGTAAAAAAAAAATCGGTTAGGTCTTTGGTACAAAAGATAATAAAAATGCAAGTCGAAGATTCGATACGGCACTCAGACCGAAAGGCAACATAATTCGATGAGTTTTTACGAATTTCAAACGTTTGACGAATTACTGGATTTCTAACAGCGAGCGGTTTTTTTAAAATCTTTTCGTATCCGTGGAAATCGCAAAATCTTATTTAGAATGCGGGTCACGGTCCTTTGGCATATTTCTAAAATTTCGGCAAAGTCGAATAATTGTCGTTCGTACTTATACCTTGGTGGTATAACAATTATTTTTCAAATCATAATATTCATAACAGTGTTAGTTTTTTTTTTTTAACATGCGATGCGTGATCAAAATAATATTACTGTTCATAATCTGCAGCGAGACAATGTTTAACTCGTGTGTAAAATGCGTTTATAAATTTCACGTCGATGATATTGTTGAGGCGTAAATGTGTGCTAAAACATAAACATAAATATTTTCTTGTCTTCAACTTTTTACAAACCGCATATAATTATTATTATTATTATTTCAATCTCAATCTCAATCTTATACAACCCTTTTCACTCAAGGCCACACATAGCCCACGGGATCTTTCGATGACCGTGAATATATTATAATAATATAATCATAGTTTGTGTATTGTGAGCCCGAAGTGAAGTTAAATTATTCTCGTAAACTTAAAAGTTGTGTACCTATATTACTTGTAACCTACTTAAACTTAAAATTATTATTTCTGCAATTAATTACCCCATAACACAGCAACACTATCGGAATTGAATAACGTCGGTAAACCCATGTTCTAGAATTGCATCAATTTTTTGTCATAATTATCCTCACAAACGAATATGAGTATTTTTATAAGCATTTCCAACAGTACAGCCGAACAACAAGCGACTGTTAAAATATTTAAAACGACATAATTCATACAAAAATCAATGGCTAACGTTGATTATAAATAACTATATAAAAATCAGTATAAATCAATTCTGTCGAACATATCGCAGTTCTTCAAATTATCGAAATTATAACGAAAAATAAAAACGAAGTATTGTGATTTGTGATAATAATTGCCGCCTTTTCGTTAGAATAATATAAAACGTTGTGCTGCTGATTGAATTTTTTTTATAATTCTTCAACCACATTCCAATCCGACATCTAAAGTGTGTAATAATTATACTCTAAATATTATATTTTAATACACGCCCAGATTATATTATTGTTGAAATACGATTCTGATGAAATGATTCAACGCCGCCGCCGCCGTCGCCACGCGTAGAGTTCACTTTATTTGATTCTAAAAAATCTTTAATCATTATTTTCTGCTACGGCCATGTGTATACATATCATTACAATAACATGTGTGTGTGTGTGTGTGCGACGTACGTATTATTATTACAATAGTACGTCCTAGAACTGTTCTCGCTTATTGTTATTATTTGTTCTAGTACCGTATATATATTATGAGTTTATCATAGGTTTCACGTAACGCTAGCTGATAATACGATATATATATATACAGTTTTTGCACTGATCCTGCCGCCACCTGAACGATTGGCGAGCGATTAGTTCGGTAGGGAATTCGCAAAAGTCTAAATAGTGCGCACCAGATACCGCTCGCAGACCGCAATATTACAGTCTATAATATACGTCATCGTTTCGCATTTTCCGCGGAACGCCCGCCATCGGTTTAATATTATTACGGTTTTTTTTTTTTACCCACGCAATAAACGCGGCTGTGATTAGTGGTTGGGCGAATCGACTGTTGAACATTTCACCGGCGGCGGTTGATGGGTCTACAGGAGGGTGAGCGTAGGATTTCGTCACTTCCTTTCATCCTTGGCGATAAAAAAGAAATAAAATCGTTGTACATACTCGTATAATGTATTTACAGTTTTATTTTTCGTTCATTTAATTAAACGTACGCAATAATTACATTGTTTCGTTATAAAACCGAACGCAAGTGAATAAATATTAAAACTGTGTGTGTGTGTGTGTGTGTTTAATTGTGTTGTTTATTAGTTTTTAAATGTACCCATTATGTAAATACGATAATGATCGCGCGTTTTTTTAAAAATATAATCATTCAACGATCATTTATGCGAAAAATACAAGTTATTCCTTTAAATATCTCCTTTTTGACCATTTACACTTAGTGCTGCGAAAGTGAAATACCAAGTTGAACGCTGTGTAGCTTATTCGCTCCTCGAAACGCCGATCTAATTATCACAACGGCAATTTCGACAATATTCTGCAGCTTCTAGGAAAAAGGGTCGAAAGCGTCCGTTTCTTATTTTTCATCCTTTCCGTAGTCCCTGTATATGTATTATGATGTATAATGTATATAACAGTATAGTATTGTTTCATGCGTTAGTAATCACACGGATTATACATATATATGAAAATAAAGCAATCGATCGCTTCGTTTAAGCCCGGCAATATGATTACGTAAATATTTAAATATAAAAAAAAAAATCGCCTGATGTAAAGACATGCGCATCCTTTATATTCGTCCTGTGAATGAATTAAGTCTGTTGCATGTCTAGAATATCGGATAAGTATAACAGCTGGCATGTATCTGAACTCTCATCGCGAGAGGATGAATTTTGTTCAGGACTAATTCGCGTACAGCATAATAATTTTAATAAATATCAAACGATAGGTGGTTTTTTTTTCTAACTAAAATGAAGGTCACGCATATTTCAATTTCAATGTACCTATGAAACCTATGTTACTATTTTAGTCTTATCAAAATGTACAAAATTGCTACTATACGAGTACAATAATTTATAGTAAATATAATTATAATTATTAATTATTATAATATATTATAATAAATATATATTATCAGCTGGCATACATCGGTCAAATGACGAATATTTAATAATGCAGTACAAGTCATATGGTATAAATCCATCTATGGATGGATTTGACCATCTTGTAGACAAGTGGATTTTTAATCTGTGACATAATCGTTTGATAAGAATAATAAGCATAATAATCAAAGCAAATAGATATAATACCATTGCAGCAAATGTAACGGTTTGGGAACTTTTGGTGGTGCTTAAGATGAGTTCGTACAAGCATAAATTGTTATCTTTACAAAATATAAAACAATATCTCAGCTGCATACTGCTTATTAGCAAACATACCTACTATAACACAAAGCAAATTGTTATTGTTTTTAATTTTAATTATTTTTACCCAATATTTATTCCAACGGTGACATTTTTAATAATATACTCGTATCATGCTGCAAAACAGTAATATGATTTAGTACACTATCATGTTTAGGAGAGGGGGCGATTGCTGGAAGCAACATCTGCTGGAACCCCGACAAAGTAAATGTTTAAATGTAGAACGGGGAAGTGGGGCATCAAATTGGCTGTGAAAATTTACAGTGCTCCTGCACTTCGTAAAAGCTCGTTGTTTAAAGTATAGAATATAGTTGCAGCAATATTATAATAATCGCATCGAAACTAATAATCGTATTATTGCAGAGACACGATCTATATCGTTGTTAATGTTGTTATGTACCTTAATTATGTAATCGAACCGGATGACTGTATATTGCAAAAAAGGGTCGTCGTCTTCATTTAAACACACACACGCACATTCATAATTCTATTCCAATAGTCTAGACTGTTTTCAGCGCAGAAGATAATCAAATATTCATTCCACGTACCGGCATTATTTGTATTTTTTGTCGAACTGAAAAAGAGCATATTCACGGAATAAAATTTTACCCATAAGGTCACAACTATATTTAAATGTATCACAGCGTAATATCAAATATTATAGGAAAATATTTGGTTAGGTTTATTGCGGTATTAGAATTCAAAACACATAGTGTACGTGCATCATAAAATAATATTTAAACCTGCGTATCAGGGACGCTTGAGATTTTTCCGAAAATCATAAATTACAGAGCCCATCGTAATATTTACCAAATTTTACCAGAAAACTTGACTTGACAATAAAAATGGGTAATGGAAGACTGAGTAGTTTGATGTTACTTAATACACTGAAAACGATTTGACGGCTCACAGTTTTTTGTAGATCAAATAGAAAAGACTATCAATAAATTTGCTCTCAACCTAAAGCGTATGTTACTTATATTCAAAGAAAAGTGTTAAAATATTTTTTTATTTAATACACCTCTTAATATAATATATATTATACTTATCATTTATCTTATAAAATACATTTAGGAAAGTTTGTATTGTACGAGTTTATTAATGTATTATACTATTATATCATTAAAGTATTTATAAGTGTAAATTAATATTTTTCCATGAAATAAATTTATTATAAGAGGTGGTGAGGGGGGCTTTGCCCCCTATGGCTTATACTTACACTAATAATTTTTGCACCTATTGGAATAATAATCTTCTACGGGCGTCCCGGCTGCATATTATACTTCGATTACAGAATCTGATGTTTTACATTATGTAATATGACGTATTGTATACATTGAGTAGACCACAATGTGAGAATGTTTCTATAAACGCGTTCGTTTCATGTGGCTAATATGTCAAATTTAAAAAACCTATCGTCGGATTCTCATTAAAATACATACATTTGTGATTTATGTTTTAGTTCTATATTGTTTTAGCTCTTTGATTGTTTATTACCTGCGAAATTAGATACCTCGAAGTGTACAGATTTTTCAATTTTTTCGGATTATATTAATTTTCGGTGAAGTTTTTTCTTCTGTTGGGAAATAATAAATACCTAGACTATATAGATACCTACCATAATTACTATCTGATAACAATTATTACAAGACCAAATATACACCGTGAAGAATTAAAATTGACGTCGTAAACACATAGATAAATATTTTTCAATGTAAAACACGCGGTGTTCGTTTTAATCACTAATCATTAGTAATTACTTATTACTTTGCAATGATCAAGATTTAAGAATACATTTTATACTGAAAACTACTACCAGTTCTTGAATAATTACAACCGGAGGTTGGTTTTTGTTCAAAACGAACGAATACTACAAATCTAAATTGATATTCGTACAATATATATATACTATATAGTATATATATAATATTTAAACGAGCTTTTAATATGTAACTTAAAACTACCAGTCGTACTTATTTAAATGTTAATTGACACACGGAGAAGTGAAACGTAGTCAAATTAAAAACCTCTTGAATATATTGTCAATTATCGTGATTAAATATGTTTTGAATAACAGCATGATTGATCAATTATAAGTCGAAAACATGTATACATGCCGTTTAGACATATATTTCTGTGAACATTTTATTTAAAAAATCAATAGTAATATTAAATATAATTTTTAAATTAAAAATTAATTGGATTGCGTTATTGTTTTTAAATAATATTATCTAATGACATTTAATATTGTCCTTTAACCTTTCTATGCGTGATAGAAAATGTAGTTTATTTATATTTTTCAGAGCAGATTTTTCGCAGAATTCCTATACGGGTCATTGCTTTAAAAAAATATTTAAAGTGGAAAAATAAAGATTTTTAAATGGTATTTACCATGTCCTAGAAAATATAAACTATCACAACATATTTCCCTGAAAAGTTATTCTTGGTTACAAGACCATACTTATTGTATTCTAGCAATACGAGTAATACCAGTAGATAATTCTATCAATAAAAATGAAAAATGTAAAAATCATTTAAATATAATTTCGTGTCGATTTTATCATAACAAAAAAAAAAAAAAAATTAATAATTAATCTAAAATAATACAATTTTGTTAAAAGTTAACATCATGGTATATTATTCTTGTTTGATAACACTAAATATTTTAAGTAAGTTCTAAAAAGAACAAGCTTTGAAATGTGTTTACACCGTACTAATAAGAAGTAACAAACATTTGAAATTCCCAGAAAGACGGAAAAAGCAATGTATTTTTTTTCTAGAAAACACTTTATAGTAAAGGAAAAGTATCCCAAAAGTTTCAAATAGTCTTATTGATCGGAAATTAGACACGCAGATGGTGCTCCCTGCAGTTTGTCAAAGTTCCCAAATTCTCAGTATTTCCACAAATCTTCCATTAACTGCAAAAAACAAAGCAAAGCTATTTAGAAACCGTATAACATCGTGCAATTTAGAGCTGGAAAACATTTTCAAACGAAGTATAAATCACATGCTCCTCAATATTGCTTTGGAATTTTAATTTACAATTCTGTTTCTAAAAATCGAAAAGAATGATAAAACGAACAATTAGTTTCATTTAATCATTTTTAAAATATTTTAGATTCTGAGTGAAACGAGGAATCTATTGATTTTACCATGATGTATGGTTTTTTTTTTTTTTTTTGTGTGTCTGTCAGTCAACAACTTTTCTCCTCGAAACGTGATCCTATCAAAAACGTCCCTGTAGGTTTTCAGTCCCAAATGGCTTCTAGTTGGTGTATTGAGAAGGTCATTTTTCTCAACAGTTTTAAAGTTATAAGTGAAAAACGGCAACATTTACGGCACACCGGTTTTCGACAAAATCGAATTTTTATTTTCATCGTAACTCAAAAAATATTGATCGCAGAGACTTGACATATTTACTGAATTCCTATTCTCTATTGCGATTTCGATAAAATACGATAAAATCACAGACTTTTCGCAATTAATAATATATATTATTTTCAATATAAATACTTAAGGCTTGAAAATGTAATACAAGATACTAGAGAATTTGTACTTCGATTGAAAAAAAAAAATGTATACCGGAATGACGCAAAAAATTTCATAAGCGTTAGAAAATTATATTTTGATGAAATCGGAAATTTCGACGAATATGGATTAAACGACATTAGTTATTTCATCAAAAAGTAATAATCGCAAAGACTTGGCATTTTTACTGAAAACTTATATAAACATTTCGCAGAGATGAAAAAAATTACAAAAGATTTTGACTAGTTTTATGCAATTTACAGGTATTTTAAATTGAGATTCTAGATCGTTAAAATGAACGAGGAAGAATGTTTTTTCTTTAGAAATTTGCAATGGTTTTCGTGTTATTATAATTCGTAAACTGTTTATATTTTAAGTCTGTGTACTCGATTTCGACCAGAAAACTTGCTCTGATCAAAAACTTCTCGAGAGACTTCTGGTTGGAAATTAGATCTTGATGGTATTTTCAAGAGGTAATTCTTCAAATTTCCCAACAGTTTAAAATTTATATGTGAAAAACTGACGATAAATGAGAAAAAAAAAACGACAAACCGGTTTTTGACAAAATCTTGTAACTTATAAAGTATTCATTGCAGGGACTTGAATTTTTCACCGTATGTTATGATGACTATTCTAAAGAGTTGATATTAATTTCAAAAGGTTTTGACTTTTTTGTGCTATTTTCAGACATTTTAAGTTTTTGACTTTTGTTTTCGTAAAATGTCAATAAAATAATTTTGGCTCGTCAAAAACTCTCGAGAATTATATGAAAAGTTCCTTATAAGTTGATATAAATTCAGACATATATATTATATACTCTCTAATGTAAATAAATAGGTATTGATCGCCACTAATTTAAAAATGTCAATGTACTTCACTTGTTAGAAATGACTGGCGACCACTGATATATTATATTATATACGTAAAGTATTATACGAGTACTTATACAGAAAATGGTTTCGTTACGTATAAGAATTGCACTTAAGATCGTGGCCCTCTCGAGAGTTGAAGAATTGACAATGAAGTGTTTCGGGCACACGAATCACGAGAACGATTCGCAGAAGCTTATACTCTTAACTCTTAAGAAGTTATAATGCATTCATAATCTTGTGTTTTTAAAATACGTACTCGCTACGTACTATATCACTGAACTCCGAAGTTCATATCGCTTCTTTTTTTTTTCTCTCGCCATATATAGTTTATTGTCAACGGGGTTTTAGAAGGCTATATTGATTTTAAGATAGGTCGTACCTTAGAGCTGTATAATACTTTTTGACTTCGAGGAAAATGTATTGCGTCACTCCGTATTATGTACACAGCATAATAGGCGGTCCCAAACCTTGTCTTGGGGGTATGCAAAACTTTGTTTCCAAAACAGATATAATTTTTAAATTTAAATCCAATCAAGAAAGTTTCAATACAACGCAATACAATGTAGGTATTTCTATCACGACAAAAGTTTCAACAACAATAAAAAATAGCAATTATTTAGTCATTGTTTTAATAACTAATGTATTCTACGCGATAATTAATACCTAATAAGGTAAAAAAAATATTTGTTACACGTTACACGCTTTATAAACTTATTTAAAAAAAGAATGAAATACGAGATTTTATGAAAAATATTGATGAATTGTTTTTATAAATTTAAAATCCATAAGTTTAGTCATCATTGTTTTCAAAAAACGATGCCGAGCGAAAGATCAGCTTTATCTGTTTAAATAGAAATTTTATAATATTCAAAGTGATATCTTATTTCAGTAGATTGAAACGACCTTTTGAAAAATAAAGAAACTAAAATCATAATAACGAAATAGGTAACGAAAAATCATTATTTTCGTTCAAATGACTTATATTTTCAACATATAATTTACGAAAGCTCATGAAAATTGATTGATACCTTTGGTATACGAACAGAGCACAGAAATAAAAATATGAACAACTTACGAGGAATCTTAAATGTGATTTTCAGGTCTTTGTGTGAATGTATTTTTGATATTATTTTCATTAGTTTTGTTCGGAAAAATTTCTAAAACAGTAGAGAAATTACATAAAAAAAAATGACTCGAGTGTACCACCGATTGGATACAAAACACTACCGGAAACCATCTCCGAAGTAGATGATTCTAGTTAAAACCCTGATGACAGACACGAGAAAAAAATACATCACTGTAAAGTCAATAAGTTTGCTCGCTTCTTCTTCTTAAAACCATACTATTTGAACCGTAAGACGTATGTAAATAACTATCATGCAAATTATAACATCATATTATATGCTATCGTTGTATCACAAAATATTATATGTATATTGTAGGTATTTCGCGACTGGGTCCAGTAAAATATTATTTTTTCGTAGAAAATTTATATAGGAAGTCTTTATAAAAATGCGAATTGTTCGTCACCGAACGTCGTCGGATCTGAAAATGATATTTTTCGTTTTTTAAATTCAGACGGCAGAAATAAAATTTTCAAAGACGCAGGGGTAGATTATTGACGTTCGTAAACGCGCAATCGTAAAATGAAAAAAAATAAAAACCTTTTGATATTCGGTACGAACGACAAAATAATTGTACCGCGAAAGATATATTAAAAAAAAAAAAAAAAAACCTTCCACTCGAAAAAACAAATGGTTTTTTCTTTTTTTTTTTTTTCAACTTCTCCGGATGGCGAGAAATATTTCATAATAAACCTTTCAAACACGAGATGATTAATCACTCCGATACGTCACGGAACCGCGCGCGCTCACGCTGCACATATTATTATTATGTATTATATAAAAATACGTACTATATTGTTTGTGGTCGGACTCTACCCGAAGCATACGCGCGCTCGACAGGGAATTATTACTAGCGCTGGTGTGTGCGGGAGAAATAAATTATGAAAAACGAATACGTGCGTGAATTTGTTGTTGGAAATCGAAAAAATCAACACAATTCATTTTGCTCTGTACAAAAGAGCGCGGCGTGTAGAGATAAAAATATATTTTACGTTTTTTTTTTTTTTAAATACGTCGAATAGGTGCGGCGCGCGCGTACGATATTATTAATGGCTTAATCGCCCGCGCGTACGAAATACAAACAGCCGACTAGACATTATTACGCGCGTGGGGTATTTTATAATATTATTATACGATTTTATGTAATTTATAATAATCATTATTTTTGAAAATTATTATTAATAATAATAATAACTGACCGCGTGTACGGGGCGGCACGGTTTAGACGACGCGTGAATAATTACAATACGCCTTACCCACGCGATGCGTACGGATTGACGACGGTATAGATATATCACTGCTGCTGAACGACGGCGGCTGCTGATTATCATTCGTTTCGTGACGCGTTATTATTTTTTAATCGAACGCCGGCTTGTCTGTGATTGTGTGTGTGTGTGTGTGTGTGTGTGTGTGTGTGTGTGTGTGTGTGTTTGCGTGATTATACGCGCGCGCGAGCGTGAACGGATATCCAGGAAGAAACAGATTTCACGGAAACGATAAGTATTATAATATTATGATAATACTCGTCACTGGTGCCAAATACGTGTGTAGACGATAAGAGAAAATTGAACATTAATTAACATCAAACACACCAACCGCATCAAAGCAATATATTGTATTATGTGTATGTGTGTGTGTGTGTAAATGTTTGACAATGAATATTATACTATTAATAATAGTCTATTATTATAATAGAACGGTTATATATTTACACATAGAAAGCGTGTATATATATATAGAGTTTCACGTGCTCGAGGGCATACGATAATGCCGATAATTATATTAATAGTGTGTATTATTAAAGCAGTAATTATGTAATTAATATGAGCTCGTTAACATTTGCGAAACTAAACCTGAATTGTCGGATACACTAAAATCGCCGATGGGACTTACCTGCAGGCTCGTCAATTTCGACCGACATTGTAACAGTTCACATTTCGAATTCGTATTGTTTTTTCCATCGCCACACTTTTCATTGTTCGTAAATGCCTGTTATATCACCATATCATCGTCCTCGATTCTATAGTACACAGAGATTATATTAAAAAATGCAAACATTTTGTTCGTGCGTGGTTGACGGTAAAACGCGATAGACGATAGTTAGTATTACAATGTCTACGACATTCGAAATTTGAAAAAAGAAATTAAAAACTAAGACATTAAGAATTTTAAAAAACCATCCAACACCCTCGCACACCCCATTTAAGTTGCGCCAATAATACTCGTTATTTTTCACCAATCCTTTACGCACGTTCTATAACGTTCCCAAACTAAGCACCCAAACACTTTCCAGAGGCGCCACGACTCATCAAAAATCATTTATAATTTATTTTAATTACTTCTCGGTGTTTTGTCGATTTGAAATTGAATGTTATAAAAACAATTTGTTTTGTCATCTCACGTTCGTGATCATTTGTCTCTTTTTTAATATTTTTCATTGTTTATAAAAATGTATTAATTTTAAGTTGTTCGTATGTTTGATTATTGTTTGATAAAATATATTGTTTTTTGGTCGATAAAATCATTAAAATTAGTGTTCATTTTTTATTTATGTTTCTTGTGGTACTCGCGGCCGGGCACCGTGGCTGAATTTAATCCAAAAAAGGGCACTGGCGGATAATGATAAAAACTTTGGGAACCGCTGTTATAGAGTATAAAAAATAAAGATAAACCAATATTTGTGACGAGGAATATTTTCTTTTTTTCCCTCGTAGGTATAATACATTGTACAATATTATATATACGAATAGATATTGGGTATTACACGCGCTGCATATATAAAATATTAATACCGAAGTATTCTTGTGTGCGTGTGTATTTTACACTAAAAGCTTTGCATGAAATTAACATTAATTTTGTTTTCTATTATAACGCAACAAAGTCAGGAATTCGCATTTCTGTAAATCCCGGGTCCTCCGCACCTCGTAAAATTTGCATTACAAATATTATACGAAAGTTATTCGGAGAAAAATAAACGGTAGAAAGAAAAAAAAATCAACGTTTTCTTTTCTTTTTTTCCATTCCCGTCGTGCTTCAGCGTTTTGAAACGCAAAAAATGCAGCATATAAGCATCTACAGTTGTATATATTTTGTATGATGAACGTAGGTAGGCATACGTAAACAAATCTCCGATACTGCATTAACGTTAAATTATTACTGTAAATCGTGGCGACAAATTTACACAACGACGACGTCGGATTAACGCCCAAACCAGACGCGGTACCTTACTGCAATATTTTAGCCGTTTCGTTTATCGATCCTTTATACGTCATTATTGTTTAAAACTGAAATCCCCGAAATAGTAGGTCACACGTCCCCCGAGTGGAATATCCAATTAGTAAGTTTCGCGAGATAATAGGTATCTCTCTCGTGGCCTCGTATGTGATCACGGCGCCTTCCCGCTAGACGAAACGAGTCCCGTGATATCCGGTGTTATCGTACTAAATGTGAAAAAAACCGGATGAGGTTCAAAACTGGCGGATGAGATAAAGGGGACAGATGAATTGTTCTTATATATTTTGAAACCAAATTGTACCATTTCGTTAGAAAAACAATTCTAGTCATGGACGATTCGCGTTGATCATAAAATTATGGTGTATAATTGTTAATTACACGTGTATATTTTACTAGCTGACCCGGCCAACGTTGTTTTGCCATATATTTCTAGTGAATTTTTTAGTATAAAAAATAACAAACTTATTGTAAGTATTTGGGGATGGTGTTTATAATATTTAAAGAGGAATTGAGCGATGACGGCCTATAAAAATAACAAAACGCCAGCCATTCGTTTATATAAAATTTATAATCTTTTTATTATATGAAATCCAAATTACCACGCACTCACTGATCGCGTTGCATCTCAAAATCTAGCCCGTGAAAAGTTTTTTCCGGTATGAGGGAGAAATAACGTTTTTCATTTTTAACCCTCTTTTATTTTTAACCCCTTAGGGGTTGAATTTTGTAAAAATTGAAAATGTAAAAATGTTTTCACTTTAAATCACTTTTATTGTAACAAATTGAAGTACTTAATAACTAACTTATTGTAAGTACTCGTATATGAAAAGTATATGAAACACGTAAATATTTTTAATTGAAAATGATTCGCAAAAAAATTGATAAACAACGATTATGGTTACTATGGTTACAGAATGGGTTTAAGTATAAAACGTTAAATTTTTAAAAATATTCGTGGTGAGGACCACCCTTAACACGTAGGGGTTTAAACAATAGTTTATGTCCTATTCTCTGAGCTACCAAATATACGTATATAAAAAATTTCATGAAAATCGGTCGAGCCGCTCCGGAGGAGTTCGTTAAGAAACACTGTGACGGGAGAGTTTTATTTATAAGCTAATAAATTAGGTACCGATTAAAAACCGATCTGTTGGATTTGTATACGTTTCTGGTGCAAAAAAATCACGATTTCGCTACCTCGCGAAGAGAGGCGCGCCTATGACCTAACTTTAGACAGTAAATAAATATAATCGGTACTACTTACGGCTTGTCGGCGGGTCGCTGTTGAGTTTCGGCGTCGGTTCGTGAAAATATAAAGTAAGCACTAACACAAAAGTCACGATTAAAAGTTTCATCGGTCGTCGGACGAGATGAATATAATAAACCGACGACATTATCGACACTATCACGGAGAAAAATTAAAACCGCGACGAAGAACTTTCCGGACCGCTGTCGACACTAGGCCGGTCGTCAGAGCACTGTGCATCCGGTTAGCCGACGTACTTCCTCGCGAGCGTCTCTCGATCGGTATCAGGCGGGTTGCGCGCGCAAAACAGCTGTCATTGGTCGGGCGGCGCGATTTCATTAGCACGCAGTATCTCACTCGTTCCTATTTATATTCCTCATTACTATTGTTACATAATCATGTTGTCACAAGAGGTATTGCCTCGTGGCAATGTGGGGTGGCGGTCACTACCCCTATGGTATTAAGGGAGATTATTATGTTTGATTTTAAGCGTCCCCGTGTCTTTTTAGTACACATCGCAGGAAAAAAGTCAAAGGCGGCACATAAAAGTTTGATCAGGAGTCGGGAGACCTGTATTGCCCCTGCGTTCCCCTCCGATTCAACTACTGCTCCCGCTAAACCTATTCTGCTCGCGAAAAAATCTCCCTTAAAATATTAACAATAATATTAACAAAAATATAGCTGAATAACCCGGCTCCGCCCGCGTGTGTGCAACTTTTTATTTTTTTCATTTTTACCCCTTTTACCCCCTTAGGGGTCGAATTTCGGAAAATTCTTTCTCAGTGGGTGTCTACACCATAAAAAAAAAACTACTGTCCAAATGTCATACTTATAGCTTCAGCGGTTCCGGCTAGGCGATTTTTTTTTCATTTTTACCCGTTTCACCCCTTTTAACCACGGTAGGGTCGAATTTCGGAAAATTCTTTCCCAAGGGGTCTCCACTATATAAAACGAAACTGCTGAGCAAATTTCATACTCAACACTCCAGCGGTTCCGGCCAGGCGAATTTTTCTAGTTTCACCCTTTTTACCCCTTTTACCCCCCTTAGGGGTGAAATTTTGAAAATCGGGCGACGTGACGACACTCAGAAAAGTATTTGGAACAACTCTGTGAAAAAAAAATTGGAAAAAAGTTAAATAGCGTCGTCACAAAATGGGAACATAAAAAAAGGCCTGTTCTTTTATATACGTATACATATAATAGATAGATAGATAAATAGATTAGTAGATATTATATTATTAGTATTATTAGTATCAATAATCAATGATATTATTTATAATTTTTATTTTCTTCTCTTTAAAAAATGTAAGTTAATCTTCAAAAAGACAGTATCGATAGGCGAAGACGTAAGTCGTACTCGTATATCAGCGCATACACCCAATCAGAATAATTAAAATTTTAAAATCATAATTTCGTTCGTGACACGCATCTTAAATATTAATTAACCTTTTCGTATTATTACACGAAATATTTACGTGTTATACTTGGGAATTTGCATGTAGGTAGGTACACACGTCTTATCTTGTTGCGATAGTGCACGATTCATTTGAGTTAACTTGTAGATAACAAATATACCGTTTACTAATATTTTTTATCGTTTATCTCACAGTGGATTTGTTAAAACATTGTGAGTTTTTCACCGTGTTAAATAGTGGAAATAATTCTTCTTTCGTTGATGCCAGCGATGAAAATATTATCGTATACTGTTTATAATCCACATCAAAATATATATATATATATATATATTACACTTACAGAGTTAATTCTGTACAGCGTATACAATACCTATACACAAACAAAACAAATTAATTGACATGTCAATTAAATCAATTATTCACTAAATTAAAGAGATGGATTGGTGCGTATTGAATGTCCGTAATGAAACCATTACTATTTACTCACAAAGTTCGCAGACCACTTTAAAACAGTACGCTGTTTCAAAATGGTCAAATTGTACAACAAAATAGTATAGATCCTCGGGGGAACACTAAATACCAAGAAGATTCAGTAAGAAAAGTACTCGGTATCGGTTTATATATTTTATATATTCAGTGCATTCGAAGATTATTGATTTCGAGTGTTTTTTTATTTTTTTTTTCCTGCGCTCGCGAAGTAATTGTTTCAAACCAAATATAATTTTTGCAAATATAAAACTTACACTATCCCGCGTTTTGAAAGCATGTTTTCCTTTACCGTCTTCACGACATCATCGACCACACATGAAAAAGAAATAAAACTTTGATCAGAGTTAAACGGGATACGTCTTACGATGAAATCATGTTGTATCGTATGCGGGTCCGGGTCGAATTCCCGACAGTCCAATAGCTCGACAATTTAAAATCCCGATAAATCTAATCACCGTTTAAAACAATATATTTAGGTTTCCAATTGATAATATAATCTAAAATGGTATTCACACTCCGTCGAAGTGTCGATGTTAATTTGTACGAGTTTATTTTAACCGGAGTGTCTTAGGAATTTTTACGAGCTCATAATATTTCCTCGTAATTTTTATATTCTAAATTTTAACTATTTTAATATCTTAGGACAATGCCGGTGGTCATATGCCGCAAAATAATAATTATATATTGTATTATATAATATGCACGTTTTAAATATTTTTCATTAAAACAATAACTCTAATTTAATTTTACATAATATCTCGCATAGGAATTTTAAACTTTTTTCATTTCTTTTAAACATTTAATATTATATATTTGTTTTTTAGTGCATATTTTAATTTTTTTAGCATTTTCCTTTTAAATTTCGTCGCATCTAATAAGATCTAATAGCCAATTACTAAGTCCTCACGATTAAGGTGTTATAATTTTTCATCAACGAAAGCCAAATCATTATGTAAAGTTTTTTGTTGACATTTTAATATTTAGTTATTTAATTTGAAATTTATTATTACTATTATTATTGTTAAATATTTTCTAATTTTTCTAATTTAATGAAAATAATAATAACTCGTCGGGATTTCGAACCCATATGCGACGATTGAGCGTATCTAAACTTTAGACTCTAAAGGATATGAATAATAGGATAGTTAAATTATTGCTTTTTTTTTCTTTCTGTTTGGTGAACTTGTTTTAAAAAACGTCGGAAGACTGCACTTTGAATACAAATCTAAACGCTTTAGCTAGAATAACTTAACAATGGTGTACATTTTTAACTTTTCGTTTTGCGTTTTATATACGAACAATAACGATTTGTAGTAATACTTAAAGTAGGTACTTAAATAGACGCGGTACGTGAATACTTTATTTCGTTCGTTCGTTGTTATAATATATGGAATATAATTGTGTGATAAAACGAATTATAAATTCATGAACAGAATGGCGTGTGCGAGGTTATTTTTATATTTACTTACCGCAGCGGAGATTTTCGTCGTCGTCGTCGTCCGTATTCTCGACTTCTTTTTCAGTTTACCCAACACCATGTAGAGTAAAGAACTTTACACTTCATACGGTAGTATCATAAAATTTTTCAACTCGAAACATACTACATCGTAATATGTAGGTATCTATACAAGTCCAGCGACTATATTTTGTGGTAGTAAGTAAGTGGGAATTACCTTGAAATGTTCTCGGCGCAGGACAAAGGTATAATTCCACAAATATAATTCTATACAAAGGTATAGAAATTCAGTGATAATTGTCACGCACGTCCGTCTCCAGCTGTGTGATGTATTGTCCAATGGGGTTTTATTGCATTTTCTGGGCGACGAAAAAATTAAGTATTATTATTATTATAAAATATTAACTTTTACGATACAGCATATTTTAAAGCACAAAACAATCCGTTTCTCAGTGATAAAATGAGTTGTAAAACTCGCGTATAAAAACAACAAACCATAAATGAAGTAATCGCGAAGAAGAACGTATCGACCCTTTCTGGGTTTCGGTTTCGATGTTGGTGAGCGCGTAAGCTTTATCCTTACTCTTTAGTTTTATATACCCAGTTGCGCCGCTGTAGAAGCCTGTATTATTTTCTTTTCTTTTTTTTTTTACCAATCGGATCAACAGAATTGAGGAATATTATTAGCAATGCAACATAAAAACTTAATGCAAATCGAACGTTTGATTGTATCTATTACCTTAAAAATGAATTTATATTTTCAAAAAAAAAAAAAAAAAACAAAAGTTCTTATACAGCTAGAATAATATTAAAAACAAAAATAAATAATAATTTACAATAATAAATAAATAATATAAATAGATCTGTAGGAATAATAATAATAAAAAAAAAAAAAGCGTGCGAATCGATAAAATATATTATATCGTTCGCGTTCGCGTGTCTTTCTTTTTTTTATCACGTCGCGCATAAAACGTATCTAAAAAATAAAAATAAACCGTAATAATTCGCAGTTGTACGTGACACAAAAACAAAACCTAAATATGTGTATATGATGTACCAGTGGTCCTCAAAAGGCGGTCCGCGGGTCGACGTTAGGGGGGTGTCTGTCTGAAAAGAGAGTAGAAAAAAAAAATTTTCCTCGGACAGTCGAGGAGAACGATTTTACTCGACTCGGATAGTTCGAAAATCAGCGCAGTGACTGTAAACACCACGTTGTACTAGTCAACAACAGAAATGTGAATCACAAGTTTAAGAAATGAAAATATACAGGTAATATTAAACTTGTGTTCTCTTTTCTGCGCGGTGTTCGGGGGGGGGGGGGGGGTAGACTCGAGTGTCCACATTCAAAAAAAAAAAAAATCGAATTTTCATCAATGAAATCGATATCTATACGGCCCTCGTTCGTCCGAACAAAAATGGAACACACCCAAAGAGAGGAGACGAGAGAATATATCGCGTGTAAACAAAACAATTGGCCGATCTTATTTTAGTTTTAGCTAGTGGACACTCAATGCCAATGACGTTTAGAACCACTGTACATTATAATATTACCTACGCGCGCAGGCAAATAAAAATCGACTGTACACAATAATAATAATATGTTACGACGTCGAGTCGATAAAAGTACATGATAATAGTATATCTCTGCACGATGTGCAGTAAATATAGTACATGTGTTATATTTGATGAAATATTATAACATGTGTGTGGTGAATACGCCGTAATGATAATTTGTACACGCATGCGCTAAAAACAAGAGCTACTATTAAGTAAAATATTAACAATACGTTATATACTCGTATGTATTTAAGAAGAACGGCAATAATTGTACTAGATAATAATAATGATGATGATAATGACAGTAAAATTACACGGGAAATCACAGACTATACGGATATTGGAGTAAATATTCGATCAGTTCGTTGGGTAGTGATGTAGGAGTGATGGTGATGAGACGCTTGTGCCGGTTGATCACCAGGCGGCACGTGTGCTTGAGCGACGGGAACGCCGCCGCGTCGGCCTTGACCATCGGGCGGCGGAGGTTCATCCACGAGAAGAACTGGCCGCACTGGTCGATCCACACCGGGTAGACGAGCACCTGGCGCGCCGCCTCGATCCGGGACAGCCGCACGTAGTAGTCGATCAGCTCGATCGGGCACCGGAACTTGGGCACGCGCAGCGCGCCGGCCCGCCGCGGCATCGAGTCCAGCCCGAACAGGCCGTCCGCGTACGTGAACCGCACGCTCATCAGCCGCCCGTCGTCGCCGCGGCGGCCGCCCGTTTGCACGTCCATTGTGAACAGGTGGCCCGAGTGCCTGGAGTCGCGCACGCAGAACCGGCCGGCCGGCATCGCGGACAGCGCGGCGGCCGCGCGGTCCCGGGCGTCCGGCCCCTCGTAGTACCAGCCGGACGCGCGCAGCCTGTCCACGGCCGTGGACAGCACGCGGATGTCGCGCGCGCCCACCGCGTTCGGCCCGCACATCGGCTGCAGCTCCGCCGGGCCGCCCGCCGCGGGTTCCGTGGACGCGTCCGGGTAGGAGGAACAGGACCTGCCGCCGGCATGATGGTGCGACTGTGTCGGCGACCTGCACCGGACTCCTGCTCCCGTCGTCGTCGTCGCAGTCGCAGTCGCAGTCGCAGTCGTCGTCGCCGCCGCCGCCGCCGCTGCCGCAGTCGTCACGGCCCCAGATTGCTGGTGGTGCTGATGGTGCTTGACGCGCCGGCACGACACCACGCGGCCGCCGGCCAACGCTAGCTTGGACCGTTCCCGGGACAGCGCGTGGTGTATGTGCATCTGGTACAGCACCAGGTTGCGCTGTTCGCACGCCCACCTGTCCCACAACCGGATCCAGCACGCCTGCAGCCGCAGCGACTTGTCCGAGTCCTGGAGCACGACGGGCGGCGCGGCCGCGGTCGCGACAGCGTCATGACAACGGCTGTTGTTGTCCTGCCGCTGCTCCGTTTTCCGGCACGTGGCGTTCAACATCTTCCGGCCATGGCCCGCACAACAACCGCTGGCGTCAATGACTCGCGTACGTGGCCGCGGCGACAGCGGTTATTGTTTTATTTCGTTTCGCCCGCGCGATCGCCACTGAAACAACAAACAACAACAGCGCGTCAGTATTATAATATTATCGTGTTTACTATCTTTTAAAACACTAACCGAATACTTGGTTTCATACAAACAACGGGCACATTATGCCAAGCGGAAAAGTCGATTTTTACGAGCGTTCGGAAATCAAATTTTCACGGTTATTAATTATAACGATAGTAAGAGATTTTATCGTATATATTATTATTACTCGATATTAGTTTTACTCGTTTGATCAAATTTCGTTCAACCTATCGAATTAAGAAATCATTAATGACTTCTATACCTATCGATAGAAAAACATTTTTCGTAATCAACGGTACCTACATAGAATGTATAAATGTTTTGGTCAGCGGGCAAAAAGACACAGTCATCTTTTTAGTTTTTTTTTTTTTTTGTAGAAAGTCGTCTGAAATATTTACGTATGAGAATTGATAAGTAGATTTGGTAGATGATGGGTTGATCGGTCATTGAAACGCCGTTCACGAGTTCGGCTAATTCGGTAAAAATAAAGGATATTTTTAAATCTAATCGGAGGGATTTGTTGGGTGTGTTAAATGGAACTTTTGAGACGGCGAGAAAGACTTTTGGACTAAAACCTCTGAATACGGCATGAGCTTGAAACTTTAGCTGCGTCCCGCGGAGCTGGATGCCATACGTCCAGAGTCAGTATACATCAAATTAGGAACGTATACGGGGGTAGGGCGGGCGCATCCACGGCGGATTTCATAAATTATTATTGTTGTTATTATTATACCCCGGTGGTATATTATACAGCTGCAAGAGTCCCACGGAGATCTAACGCAAGATGTTATATAATGCGACGACTATCTATATTTTGTTTAATTCGATATTTCTAAGTTTTTGTTTTATATTTTTAATTTTGAAAAGTGTTGGAAATATTATTAACCGGTTAAAATGTTCTACTGTGTTTTGAATATTTTACGAACATTTCAAACTTATATTCACTGGAAATAACCGACCATTGATTATGTAACGATGACATTGATTAGCAAGAAAATATGATTTGAATTTTAACAAACTTCGGAAATTGTTAAAAATTATTTATTTCAAGCCCGTTGTATTTAAAATCCATTAAAGATAAGCGCATCAAAGCACAGAATTGTATTTCATAAATTATTAAACAACATTTTAAAATGTGGAATACAGCGACTCGTATAAAGAATCTCCGTAGGAGGTGGGATACCATGCATATAGTTTATATAAGTGACACGATAACAAGTCGTGTTACGAGTCGTAAATATTATAAATTTATAACTAATACCATGTTGTCGAGTCGACCGACCTCACTGCGCACTTAAAGATAAAATCACTTTGTTCGATCGGTAAACAATTGACATGCAGTTGCGTTGCCCTGCGACCCCGTAACTGCAGTTAATGACGTGTCAACGCAGGCGTAAATATTCCATTAAATTAGGTACGGTATAAATAATTTCCATCTTTATTTATTGAGCTTTCTGCAGAAATGCAATTCATATTATATTACAGCGACTAGGAATATAATTAAAACTCTCTAACCCGGGAGGGAGGTCTTCGTTTAGACGAACGGTCCGAAATTATCAATAGTTTTTGCGAAATTGATTAAAGCAGATGGCCTTCGACATAAATAAGACTGATTTTATCTTTGGAATTTTTTTTCATATCGGCAGCGTAAAAGAAATACGTATTATTCCTCTTTTCATTTTAAAACGCTCAGGGGTCAATTCTAATACTGCAGGTGTACTGAGTCAGTGAACTGAGGAGTTTGAAGGCCCCACCGACGACCGTAGACTTTTGTTTTATTCGTAGCACGTTATTTCCGCGGAATTTCGTGAAAATCGTCTTCCCCGGCGAAGAAAACAGGTTGTAATAAAGATTTACGATACGAATAGACGATACGGCGCGCGGCGTGGTGGTACAGGTTCGCCCAAACGATTTACATTTTTCGTATATAGGTATTAGGTACGCGTCTCGGGTTATGTGTCCAGAAGGATTACGCCCACCAAACCACGCCGTTCTTCCAGCGATCCTATTACGGTCTCCTCGAACAGCGGCGATATTCTGCGAAACGTAATAATATATACGAAAAAACCATTCGAGCGGAATACCATGTGCCGTTCATTATACGCGAACTCTACAGGAGCCGTACGGAAATAAGGGACGTTTAAGCCGATCAAACGGTCGATTGTGGACGATCAGTTTAGACTGTGGTCTAAACCCCGCCGTGGCCTTGGAATATCCTCCTGTTTATTCGGGACTAAAAACGAAACCCCGCACACTAGGAAGCCGTATGTCGCAAACGAACCGCCCGCGTGTAGGTATTGATTTCGACGCGAGACCGCAAACGTTAATTTTTTACGACGACGACGACGACGAGTGAGAAATAATAAATTTCGTATAAAATCGAACCCGACCGACCGATTATATTATTATTTCTATACGCGTTCGCGCGCCCGGCGAACCTGTACGGCTGAAATCGATTCCGCGGCGGATCGTGTTTTTCACCGCCGCGCCGGCTCGCGTTCGACGATTCCCGTAAAAACTACGGCGGGTAGAAGATCGCGAAATCGTCACAATCGTTTCAACTACTACTACGTATATGCGCGGTACGTCCACCGCGTGCGCGGTATATCTCATCTACTGTTCGGTTTCGTTCAGAGTTCTTCGCCGCGCATAACGTTTTTCGATTATTTATTATTATTATTATTGGTTTTTTTTTTTCCACCCATTATTTTATTCACTTCCAGCGAAACGCGTTTCCCGTCGGATACGTACCGCGCGCGCGGCGGGTATTTTTTTGTTGTTTGTATACGTATGATATATTGTTTTAGACATTACGCGCGTCGCGTATAGGTATATACCGAACAGTGGGTATACGTATACTTCCACCTCCGTCTTGAGCAAATTGAATACTCGCCCCTCGGGAGGCCGACGAATACGGAGAAAAGCTGACAGACGTGTACATCACGCGATTGGATTGGTTTAATACGTCGTGTGCGCCGCCGCTTGCGCGTTTTGCGAAAAATCGTTTTCGATTTATTTCAACTGGTATTTTTTTTCCCTCTACTTATTTATTATTATTATATATATATATGTGTGTGTGTGTTTTTTTTTACTCGTGTCGTATAGCGTCGGACAAGAGGAAGAGGAGATTTCTCGAAATCGGACGTACACGGACCGGTGCTCTAACACCCGGATACGTGTGCGTTTCTCCGAGATTTTATACATACGTCGTAAATCGTTTGACTATTGAGTAGATGGCGTTGTTTTTTATTATTATTATTTTAGTTTTTATTTGTTTTTTTTTTTGCCGAACTGCGCGACAATCGTCGTGGTCATTCAACACAACAACAATATGCACGTAATATTTAGAATGAGTTATTATGAGTATATGGGAATAATTATTCGTCCGAAGAATTTAATCCTACACGGTTCGTACACATTTCATTCGAAATAGGCTAAAACACGACTTTGTGTGACTAATTCGTCAAAATTATAACTCCAACTATATTATGTAATTATAAGAGGAATATTTCATGAAAAAAATCAAATTATGTTTCAATACATTTTACACGAACATAAAATTGTATGTATAGTAACGCGTAGGGCCCGCAAGTTCATGCATTTCCATGTTTTTACTGAGCACTCCAAAAAGTTGCTAGATAAGCAGCCTAACGAGTTCAAAAATCGAATTTTATTTTGCATATTTTGAGGTTTTTTTTTTCATATACGCGCATATTTTAAAATAAAATTGTATTTTATTACAATAAATATGTTTTATTTTCGAACGGTCCAGTAATAAATAGCACTCAAAAAATGTACTTTCAGTAGGTACCTACGTTAAATGTAATTTGTTGAAAAATATGTCTGCATGAAAATAAATAGTGAAAATTTTAGAAATTTGAAGTACGCGCCGATTTCATAAGTCATTATGTTGAACGAAGCTTTTATGTTTAAAAGAATATATTGCCAGATAACCGTTGTTTTTATTTGAAAACCTATCCAAATCACTAATTGAAACTGTAATAATTCTTAAGACAAATACAACACAAATTTAATGTATTTTATATTAGTAGAATTATATATATATTTTCCCCATTATTTTAATTATCATCAAAATTTTATACCGAACATTTTTTTGAAATGTAAAAAAAATTAAATGCACATTTATCGCATATTTTGGTGAATTAAAACGCATATTTTGATCGTTTTTAGTGCATGAACTCCCGGGTCCTAGTAACGCTTGCTTTCCATACTCATCTTTTTATATTTATTGTACAATACCTATATTATTATGTATAGAATGTATTTTATTCAAGAACTAATCTAAGATCTAACGTGTACACTAACAATTAGCTGTTACTAGTTACGCGAGTTCCACTCCTATTGGCTTAAGGTTTTATTAAATAAAGCGAAAGAAAAAATACTAGGTACTGGATATTATAAAAAAATCATGATTGAAGAAAAACTAAGAAGAAGAAGACCGAGAACCAGTTATCTAAGACGAATAACAATTAAAGATGTGTAGAAATTGATACATGTTAGCAATTTGAGAATACGACAAAATGTGATGAAAATTATGGAAAAAATCACATTTTTTTACAAAACTAATACAAGGATTGAAAACCAAAATAAAAATGACTTAACGATGCGGATCCTTCCTAGTGACCGAGTTTAGATCTTTTATCGAATCAATCGTATTTATTTGTATACATTTGAATGTAATAATGATGAATCATCGTTCGTATATTTGGAAAACGATTCTAAAACGAAGGTCGAAGTGCATAATGATACACGGATATTTAGATATTGAATATCTTGTATAATAATTAATAATAATCGAAACTCAAATTTTAGAACAGAAAAAAAATCAGCATATATTTAAGTTTAAAGAAGCCAAACCTCATCATAAAATAAAAACCCTAGTCAATACTTTTAAAAATATTCAGTCATGCCGTGTTAAAAACTTTATATTAATACGAAAAAAAAAAAAAAATGGTCGATTCTTCTGAATATTTAACACTTTAGGTAAAAAGGGCTCAACATTAATTTTGTAAAAAATATCAAGAAATTAAACTTTAAAATTACTCATTTTATAATATAATATAAAGTACCCATTATAAACGCGTACTGGATCAAGTGTTTTAAAATTTTTATTATTTTATTTTTATTGTAGATTTTTGTAGAAAGCGCGTTTCATACATTAAGCTAAAAAAAAAAACAAAAACGCTACATACACGGAATCGACGATTCGAAACACTGTATATTACTCTACAGTATTAAATATATTATATACGTATGTACATTGTACATATTAATATTATTAATATATACCGTAGCAGTTCCTCGTAAACAGAAGGTACAATAATAACGTATAAAAGCGCGCGTACACCGTGCACAGTCGGTATAAATTATTACGCTGTCGTTGAAAGGAAATTAATCATATAACATTATTATGACGATGATTACAATTATTATTATTATTATTATTATGCGGAGAAGATAAATTGTGTGTGTGGTAAGTACTTACTCGGCTTAGAGACGAAAATTACGTACGACTTAAGGCGGTAACATCTATAGCATTCTATAGCGGCATTCAAAAACCGCAACGTCAATGGTGTGAAAAACGCTACACTTATTTCCCAACACATCATAAGAAGCGTAACGGAATCGTACGATGGCGGTTTTCAAATTCGCGAGAAAGATGGATAGATACTTATTTCAGTCTCGCTCATTTGCCACATGTTCAGCCGTTCACCCCGGACTGTTTTCGTCTGACTAACGTCAATTTATTGAAATTGGAAAAAAAATTTTAAACTAATGAGTATTTAAGTGATACAGAAGCTCAATTGCCTCGGCGACGGTAAAAATACAACATGTACTCGCCCGAGAAGGACTAGCACCAACTCCTTGTCGTTATATTTTGATACCCCGAATTCGGTTTTTAAAATATAATCACACGCGCATGATTGCTTTGCTGACCTCTAGGTTAAATTAGGTACGATATGTAGATTAATATATACACACATATACCTACGTAATCGTTACACAACATGTTATAGTTTGTTAAAAAATCAAAGGTCTCGAGAGTATTTGGAACCCATCGGCCTCAATTATGAAAGAGGTGCGACTTTTTAGATGCAAGATAGCCGCCGCTGGCTTTGCCTGGTTTACGCGTCGTCGTATAAAATCAATAAAAAACCAATTCAAACTACTTCCGAGTCCAATGTAACTTATATTCCGACATGCGCGTTTTAAAATGATGGAAAACGGCAAATTACACACGCGATAGATTGGCGAAATGAACAACGAGTACTCAACCAACGAACTCGGGCTCGTCGATATACGGGCGCGTCTGGACGGTCAGAACGATTAAATTTGCGCGTTTTCGAAAACGCGGATATCCGTTGCTGTGCGGAATGGTGGCCTAATCCCCTCGTGTCCGAGCGCACGAAACGCCGCGTCAGCGCCGCCGCCGTCACGTCACCTCTTCTCGCGTGGCCGCCCGCCGAACCGTGCAAACGTAACGAGCGTAAAACAAGAATAAAATCCACTGGAACGCGCGCCGCCGCCGCCGCCGTCGATATGACAAATCGCGCGAGACGACTCCTTGATCCTTTATTCGTCCTCCGGGTGTTGCTCGTCTCTCGGGGCAACGCGCGCGCGACAATACGAAATTAATATTAATATTATTAATGTCGATTCAATTACGCGTCACTCGGATACGGCGAAAACGGCGTTTCGTGCTCGGATTATTCGAGCGCGTATTATGGGCACACGCGTGCCGCGCGACACGGGCGAACGAGCGGCGGATCGTCGGAAGGAGGGAGGATGGAGAAAAAAAAAAAAACGACGAATAGAGCGAATTCGAACGAACACGTCGTACGCGGGGCGACGCGCGATCGCGTCATATTTTACGACGACGCACAACAATATTTGCGCGCGTATACCTCTTGCACTATAGTCGCCGGTGTACCCACAACATCCGTTGTTTATTTGGAAACCATTATTGAATACGAGAAATTCGGTATACAAAACACACGCCGGTTTGCGCTCGTGAGTTATTACATCGTTATTGTCTTCGCGACCGGGGGGGGGGGGGGGGGGGAAATGATGAATCGTTTTCGTTATCGTATTAAATATATATTGTGTAATTCGTAGAACAGTAAACGGACGTTCTTATTTACACGCGGCGAAACGCGTTATTCATGCGTTGCGCGATGATATTTTTCATTATTATTATTTTTTCTTATTATTTTTTCTTATTTTTTTTTTTTCCTTTCTTTACGTTTCTATATATTCTGTATTCGCGTGATAATCGACGTCGAATCGGCCTAATTAGTATTCTCGATTAGTATTATTATAATTTTCATATTATTATTATTTTTATTATAATTGTTATTATTATTTTTTCGTAGGAAACGCAAAGTATAATATCAGTGTAATATTTCATTCATAATATATAAGCCGCTGCCGCCGCCGCCGCCGTTCGTTACACGACGATTTTTCTCGGTGAAAGTATAAATACAGTAATAATAATTAATAATGAATAAAACGCGAATGAACGGCGGCGGCGGCGGCGGACGTATTAAATCGAACAGAGAAAGCAATTTCGTAGAACTCCTAATGGAAATTAACGATAGACTTTTGCCAACATAATGCGGTATAACTGGATGTCTGTATAAGACGTAAGAAAGAGCACGCCCACCTCGATCGCTTCGCGGATACTTGATATAAAATCGAAATTGAATTTTAAACGCGTTCGGTCGGGCGAGCAAAGAACCCGAAATTGTTAATCTGTAATTGCGGAAAAAAAATAGATACGTATTAAAAATAAAATCCCGCGACCCGGTGTTATTTCCCCGCAATATAATCCAAAGACAAATTATATCTATTATAAACTTTAATGTCATAATGGCATACGCGTGGGCAGTGGACCGAATGGTAAAAGAGACTTTCCATATATTATTCTTCGAACTCAAAGTCCCCCAGAGATTAAAGGATTTGTGTTCGTCCTGGCGATTATATATGTATTATGAACAAGTAATTTAAACTATACGGAACAAATCACAACCTTCAATATTTATTTAAAGGAAACACTTTTCTACTAAAAAAATAAATAAATAAATAAAATATCACCACAATCATTTCAACAAACTATTACTATTATTATTAATATTTGTACGTTTCATTTGGGGTGTATTTGTTTAGTTAATATTTGTATGATATAACTGTAGATATGGTCGTTTTAAAAAATACATAATACAATCGAAAAATAAACGATTAACATTGGGAAGGAAAAGAACGAAGTGAATTAATGTTGTTTTGGCCACTAAAAATTTCAACTGTTTTCAAAATAAATACATTGTGTAATGTGCCTACATAAATTAATTTTTTTAAATACATTTGACATTAGGTAATTGTATTTTCATTCAATTTTAACTCGTTTAAAATAAAACAATTTTAACCGGTGTAATTCGTATTAAAGCAATGACGCGTCAATGGATGATAGTTTAAACAACTTAGGAATTAAAATATATAATATTATGTAGGAATTTAATATTTATAATAGTGTTATAATAGTGATTTCATCTAAAATTAATATTATTAGGAAAAGTTTTAAAGGGGATTTTATGAAACGATTCGTCTATTATATGCGCAACAACGTAATTCAGACATATTTTAAATGAATCGGTCATTTCAACATCAACGTACCGAAGTTGAAAAATTCAAACTTACAAATCTGGTAAAAGTCAACTTTACAAAAATAGTAACTTGTGTTTTTTTTTTTTAAAATGATTTACTTTTACATATATGATATTCGATTCCACCATAAAAATAAAACATTATCATAATCAATGTTTGAAAAACTCAAGGTAATAAAATGAAGAAAAATCGATCACGAGTTTGCAGTAAATTTAAATCTATTGTCAAAATGCTTAAATTTCATCACTTGATCTATCGGTACATCGGATATAGAGTACGTTTAAACATTCCTATGTGACTGAAACAGACATGAAAATTATTGCTTTCAATGTGACCTCACAAATACATTCAAATTCTGAGAACTATTACTTATTCGTCTTTTTATCTCGAATAAAGGCTTTTTAGAGTGAAATTAATTAATAGATTAAAGAAATTTAATATTTTGCAAAGAGATTGTAACGATTTTAATTAATTCGAAGATTGAAAACGTGAATTAAAAATATACACGTACACAATAACCGTACAGAATAAACCAATGAAAAAAGAGAGAACAAAAGATTATTTTGTATCCATGTCTTTTTACATTGACGAAGGGAATATATTCTTCGTCCTTATGCATACCTTTGGGCCGTATTTCACTGGAACTGCAATCAATATGGGTATGTGGAGGTGTAGAGAAAAGTCGAGGTAAAAAGATTCCATTAAAAAATAAATATACTTTATAAAAAAAATAGGTATATTATAAGATATCGATTTGTCAGACTGAACCACTCGTCTTGTTTCGAGCACTTTAGTACAAACTAATATTGTATTACTAATTGTTTTTCTTAAAAATCTCTATTGTAAATGTAAGAGTGATATTAAATAATTGTACTTAGAAAGGGTCCTTATAAGATGCCATAAAGATGTTCAAAACATATTGATTCAAATAAAGTTTTGAACGTTTGGATGTAAACGAAATAATTTATGTCAACATTTCATCACTCGAATATGCATATTGATATTAATTACATATTTGATCAACCTGAGGGAAATAATACACAAATCATAAAATATAAAGTCAACCTTTTTAAGTCTAAACATTTTACCGTAATTTAAAACGATAAACGCTTAAAAACAAATTTCAGAATTGTATTTATCTAGATAATTTGTTTTAAAATTTAAATTGATAGTTTTTACAATTACACGTATCCAGAAAATAAACACTTCAACTCTAAACGATTAACTTAAAAAAAAAAGTTTGAATTTTAATATTCAAAAGTTTTATGACATTCCTTATTCTACCTGTAGAAAAATGATGACAGCAAACTAAAATAAATATAAGTACATCATAAAACAAATGATATAAAATTCTAACAATTTTAATAGTCTTCCGGCCATTTTAGTTATAACTTTCAAGACTTTTTTTGGGATGTCCATACACTTGGCTTCATATATTTTTTTCAAAAATAGTTATATTTTTTAATTATTATGATTAAAATTACTTTTTTAGCCACATTATACAAGGTCTCTAATTTGGGCGAAGACTAAAAGTTTTAAGTTAGAAACCTATAACCTAATGCTCAATATAATTTATACTATACTACCAAGCATTTCTTCGAACAGATTACTTAAGTTTCTCGGAATATTTCGGTGTGTTTTTTTAGGTCACCGATTTATGTTCATTTTCGTAAAACAATCAAAACTATTAGTAATTTTTTAATTTGTTCACTTTTTTTCGGGTACTTGCCTAAAAATATAGATATATTTTTTTATATTACAACCGTTAATTTTAATTTCATGTTCTGAAATAGAATAATTATAAAATATTATCCACAGATTTTGATACACATAGATACATACATATATTTACTCATACGTCTATTATTGAACCAAAAATTATTTTAATCGATAAATTATAAGTGAGGAACATCAATGAAATTAATAAATCATGTAACACATATAATACTTGAGTATAAAAATATTATTGACAACTCTTAAAATTTCTCAAAATAAATTTGATTTTTGTTTTTTACTCTTTACAAAAATGTTGTTTTAAAAAATGTCATGTACACATTAAAATAGTCATTCAATTTATAAACGTGCACTCGTATTAAGTTATCAGGAGAAATTACTTTTATGTAAATGAATACTTGTTATAATTTTTTTAATTTTTAAAGCAGATTACTGTGACAATGACTTTGTTTAAAAGTAAATAATATTATTTTTATTTATTAAATACCCGGAACGTAAAAATCCTAAAGTATATTTTAAATTATTTTACCCGAGGTATATTTTTTACCACATTGGCCTCAAACAAAAATATTACAGTAGCTTTTACAAAGCTTCCAAAGTAATAACTGTAAAAGTTTGACGAAAGAATATTTTGAAAATATCCATTAAACTCAACAGTCCGAAGAAAAAAAAATATCGAAATTTACCAAGAAGTAGACATGTATATAATAAAAGCACTGCATAAAATCAACAATCGACAGTAAATGAGAATAATAATGCCAGTCATAATACCATAAAAATATTAACAAAGGGCTTTTCACATTTCACCAAGTTTTTCGTAATTAATTAAAATACAATCATACTGTTTCATGTTACTGAAAAATTATTTAAAGAATCCTCAAAAATAATGTTCTTATGTGTGTAAATATAGTTAGAAAAAAAAAGAAGAATGGTTCGATGTCAAGTTGATTAATTTTAAAATATTTGAAGTAACAAAACAGTATTATAGTTTTAATAATATCAAAAAGCAATTGTTTTTAATTATTTATATACTGTTCAAAGTTCAATATCAATTGATCTTTGTGATAAAAAATTTAATCTCTGCTAATATCGTTGTTTGATGTTCGGGTGAATTCCGTTAAAAACCGAAAGATAAAAAATAAACGAAAATAACTAATAAGAAATAAAAGAAAATAAGAAGATGCAAAAAAAATAAAAAGGAAATGAGTAAGTGTAAACAAGTTTCTAATTCAAATAAAAATTACACAAACATTCCTAAACATCGCCAATCGGTATGTATATAATAATATTTATTAATTCGCTACCTTTTGACGCTCTTAAAAGTCATACGAGCCCGATTTTGAAGGGAACAATGTTCAACAAGAAAGACTAATGTTTTATTTCATATTTCTTAATCATATTGTGCCGGAATTGGTAGATCTAAAATTATAAAATCCAAAGCACAACATACCTATAACAAATGGGATGAGAAATATTTTTAAAAGAATATAAAAGTTTTTTTTGCGCAGTATGCATATTTGAAAATAAAATTAATTCAGTAGGTATTTTTAGCAAATGCCTAAGAACATCAACTTTATGTTCTGTAACTTTTAAGCCATTAACGCTATTTGTAAAGGAACCGTATAAAATGATTCGAAAACAATAATTAAAAGTAAGTATATTATAATTTATAAAATATGTATATACGAGTATATACAATGAAATTAACTTTGTTTTCGAGTACGGTACTCATTTAAGTGTGATTTAAATAATGATACAAACGAAAATGTTCCCTTATTTTTTAAATTGTAATTGTAAAAATAAATAGTGAACACAAAAGCTTCATAGATATAAATTTGATCAAATAAAATAATTGATCAAACATTATAATTTATGTTACAGGATACGGTAATCAGTGTTTGAATTTAAGTACGCCAGTACGGGACACAAAGAAATATAATTGGCCTTAATTTATGTCCACAAGTCGGAGTGTGCATCTTCATTTAATTGAACTTGGAATGCGAGGCAAAAGCTTCACTTTATATCGTAAGAAATCATTATAATTTATAATTGATAATTGTTTTTTTTTTTAATTTTGAAAAATCTCATACTATAGTTCTAACATTATAAGTGTACTGTTTTTTTTTTTAAATTTATTTTTTAAACTACATTTTACTAAACAAAATGTCAAAACCCTACGATTCGAGAGTATCGTATTATATTTTATGACAATAATGTACTTATATTTAGTACTTTTTAGGCAATCGTGTATTATTATTTTATGTTAATAATTTATGCGAAATCCTCGCAATGCACTTACTTAACTTTACTTTGGTATTTATAATGGACAAAGGTTTTTGTTGTATACAAATCTGATCAAATATGTATTGGTTATAAAATGATAGAGGATTTGTATGATTTTCCTAAAATTCAAATATAAAAAAAAATAAAAAAGGTCAAATTGGTATTTTCGATGAGTTTAATATACAATTTTATAATTTTCATTAGCACGGTGTCGTCATAAATTTGTAGTGGTTTTTCTAAAACGGAAACTGTTGACGAATCAATGAGCAATTTTTAAATTGTGACGACGAAATCGTTACGCTAAAGATTATTAATACTTAAAACTTGACCTTCATGAATAACATAACCGAGTCTTATATAATTCAATATTTTATACGTCAAACATATTTGCATTCATCAATGTTATATTTCATTATGTCAACATTTATATTTCGTGATACACTATGACTATATCAATTACATAAATAAAAGTGATATTAAGTAGATACATATTAAAGACAAAAAAAATAAATAATTTGCCAAGTATTACGATAAAAAAATTAAATATATTTATCTTTGAATAAATTTTCACGGTGTTGTTGAGCAATCGAGACGGGTTAAATGTTATTGAAATGTATAGATTTAGTAAAACAACTTCACGAATATAATATGTAAGAGTTTTTACTTACGTTATATTAAAATTTGAATGCAAACAATTTATTACTAACTGTACCATGGATAATATCGATGACTGAGTTTGGCACTATTCTCGTGTACACTGGTGACCAGTGTAAATCAGCAGTGGTCTGTGTAGCCTGTGCATAGTATTAATTTAAATTGGCATGCATTTAAAATCAATGGTAAATTCATCGCATTTGATTGGAATCAACACAGAGCTATGAATACGTTACTACATGGAATGTTTTATTTTAATTGTACAAGTCATGAATAATGAAATTCTAAATCAAGATTTTTCGACAAACAAAAGAATATGGTTAGAATATGGTTTGACTTAAAAAAAAATCAGGTTTTGTTATTCTAAACAGGTAACAGACACCTTGTTAGGAAGCATGCTTGTAAACCTAATTGTTAATCTTTGATATTTACTCTTAAATTAAAATAGCCTTCAGTAAGTACTACATTTTTCTGTTACTGGATTTGTCAGCAATCGTATTTGAAAAACGATTAAAAGCAAAACATGTTCTAGCAACAAAAACGTTTGAGATTTTCGTAATAACCGAGTTGAAAACTACAGTACTATGTAACTATATACAATCCGGCAGTATATAACTTACAAGTTACAATTCTTCGCAGATTTTTACGACTTTCTAGAGAGAGAAATAGAAACGAGATAATTACGTATTTTAAGTACATTTTTCAGTCTTTAGCGAGATACCGTGGAAAACTTTTAATTTGTTTTAAAAGTATTTTCACTCAGTTCAGAATCCGAAATTGAAAGCTTTTAAATTTACTTTTAACGGTTATCTGCGTAACATAATAAAAAAAATTACTTTTAAATTAATAGCTTTTATAGAGTACTTACATAGTTTTAAATTCAATCTAATTCGAACACGTCAAAAGGTATACGGGTAAAAACTGAAAGTGATGTACATAGGGTATGAACGAGGTACAGGTAAAGGTAATATTATGATTTTATTTATTTATAGTTTCAAAACCGTTTTGTTGAAGGATATAGTGTTCTGTTATGTTACAAATAATTTATTTAAAACCCGTGTAAAATTTTAAATTATGGCGTAGATATATTTGTAACAAAAAAAAAAAAAGTAGACCGTCAAACTACATAACACGAATATAATATTTAACGTATAATATATTATTGAATTCATTCAGCATTCAGAGAACTATTAACCGCGGTGTAAACGTCGAGACTGACAGATTTCGTTATGCTTTAAAAACGTGTTCTAAAATGTATACTATCGCGTGTTGTTTTACGCAATCAATTATCTTTTTTTACGTAAACTTATACTTAACGTGAAAAATTAAAAGCAAAAATACGGTTCTATTAGCACGTGGATATCTGTGACTAAAACTATGCCGAAAATGAAACAAAAACAACCGTGAATATCCTACTAATAAGTAATATTTATATCTCCTAATAGTCCTAATTATTGTTTTTAATGTTTGCTAGAGAAAACAAATAATCAACAGAATCAAATATAATGTTGTACCTCGCCCTTGATTTTTCCGCTCATTAATTACATAAGAACGATTTTTTTATTCCGTGCGAAGTATTACATATTTAATAACTCATGATAAGTATCAGTAATACGGCTATTAAAGTTTTCACGTCGTAAACCTGATTAATCTAAACATAAATATGTACATAAAAGTAAGCAAATACCAAATGAGACATCGTGTGGGTAGGTAATTCAATTTTATACACGCTATAAAAATAATCAAAATTTAAAAAATCTGTTTGATAAATAAAAAAACTACTGCGTTATGTGTAATACAAATTATTACGATACAAACATGAATTATCGAGTGTTTGTTTCTACTATGGCAGTTTAAAATTTCAAAACCATTTGTAAACGTACTACTTTTCAATTTATCATGTTAATACCGCCAATGAATAGGGTAAAAATAATGGCGCCTGCAGCAGGCTTTAAAAATGTTAAATAAATATTAACTGAAATAAATGTCCACCTATTCAGTTTTATAGTTTTATACCTATTACAGTGATTACACAACATAATTTTTGAACGGATTTATTTTATAGGTATATTTTGTAACAAATATTTTAAGTTAATATATATATACGTTTTTTTCAATTATTAGATTCTAAAGGATTATTTATCTGTAATAAAAAATAAAATAAAAATAAAAATATAGTTTTTTTTTTGTTATTTATTGTGCCACTTATTCGAGTTAAAAAGTGCTTCAAAAGTTACATGTAGCATTATGTTTCCGATAACAAAGTGAACACAGGCGGACGGCGGTACTTTAAAGAGAGGTCAATATTCTTATTCGTAAAAGAACAATTCTAATACATTTTAAATTTAATAACATGTTTTCACAAATACAAACATTTTAAATTTGTTGCAGTTTAAAAAACAGTAGGTACCTGCACGTTTTCCATGATTATGATTTATGTAATAAAATCAGTATTTTTTATTTTTAAAAAGAAAAAATGAAATTCAAACTGCATACGTATTATTATAAATTCTAATTTTATATTATAATATATCTCGAAATCGTCAGTCAGAATTTCTTTTTTTTCCATTTAAGATTTTGGGAACATGTATTATTTACACGTAAAATAGCAATATTTGATAGAGGAATAATTCGATGAAAATCTACCTTTATAAAAGGTATAATATACCGCATCCATACAAATCCAATAGGTATAACATCACTACGCAGTACATCTCAAATGTTAAAATGTATAATACATATTATATAGTTGTTCCTGCTTAGTATTATCGATTTAAATATACCTAATTTAAGTAGAAAATCTTCTCAAAACCAATTTTAAAATGTCTGTTGCAACCTTGCAGTCATACCGCGTAATTTTCGAATAGCTTTGATGAATCAATGGTATATATACTATAGCTATAGTTAGGAATAACATGATAGTGTTTCGTGATAATTAGATAATACAATGATTTATTCAGGGATTTATTAAAAAAATTTCTCGATTAACTAATCTGATTATTAAGTAACCTAAAGACCTGAGATTTAAAGCAAATATGAATGCTAAGCTCTACTCGGAACCAGTGTTATTATGACGTTAGATGGTTTCGTTGCACTTTTCAGTAATTACTACACTTTAAATACATTATCTGGTACAATTTTTTACTGAAAACAAATTCACTAACGTGTTTATTGTTGAAACAAACACTGTAAGCAAAGTGCTGTAAGACTCAAGGCAATTTGAAAAAGAAAATAATCATAAAAATTACGTAATTAACGTTTGTCAAGGTAGGTATTTAAATTGTCATAAAATGATACTCGACGAATATTAGAATGTCACGGCCGTTAAACGCATATCTCGGATAATTATTACCATTACGGTGTAAAGTCATTTGTCGCAAAGACACACTATAATTACTAATTAGACGAGATTTATGGGTTTTTCTATTGACTAATTTGATCGTATCGTATTTTTACTACCGTAGACTAGTTTCGGTCGACGTTAACGAATAAAGATCAAATATGGTGATAAATAAGCAGATTGCATTTTCGACGTCGGTGGTCGGTATATTGATTATCTACACCCGAAGAAAAAAAATGAAAAACAATTTTGAACACGCATCACGTGTGTAATATTTCCGACGCAAGATATCTCGCGCAGTTACGCTTTTCAAACGACTAAAACCGTACACACACACACACACATCTATCAATTGACTATTAAAACATACGATACGAACACGTATATAGCGTACGTACACAATAACAACAACTGTCACTAAAAAACGCGATAAAACCAGAAGTGGAGAGGCTCGTCAGGAAAAATCCCGTAGACATACGAGTATGTGTAATAAAATGTCTGAAATCTAAACTAAGAAATTAAAATAAAGATACTGTTATAATTTACAATTGTAAAATATTTATGATGAAAAATTGTATTAAAAAAAGGATAATAATTGTTTTTTATAGTATAATTCTTTTAAAGAATTTTTCATTATTTTTTGTTTTAAATCTTATTCTTATTCTGAAGACATATAGGTCTTAATATTAGTATTAATTGCCAACTATATGATTATTAAAAATATAGTAATTAATTAAAAGTATCAATTTGTTATATTTATTAAATTTCAATTATTCATTTTTATCAAGACGATGAAAATTAATCGTTGCTTAAGTTATGATATCTAATAATTTAAAATAATATTTCAACTGTTTTTAAGTTTTTGTTTAAAGTTTTGTTTAAATAATCAATTTTGTAATATTTTATAATATGTGCTATCAGAAGACTTAAAGAATTTAAATTAATCATAAATATTAATGAATTGTGGTTTTTAAAAATTAAATTGCATGTGTTAATTTATAATTTATACAATGACTAATGTCTAATGTTGTTTGTTGAAAACTATTCATTGTAAGTATATGTAAATAGAAAATAGGGTACTTGCAGTTTTGGTTGGTATTATTTCATAAAACTCGTACTTGTGACATTGAATATGAAATGGTTTTAGATATCAAAAGAGGTTGTTGGCGATGTAGTTTAAGAAAAGAAAAGGGTGCAAAGACCAATAATCGAACATATGGCGCTATGGTAAAGTTGTTGACTAATATTCTTTCGTTTACATTTGGGTCCATGAACTAACATCAGTTGACTTTTGCAAACGCAATTTGGATTAAGCAATGCTATTTTAATTACATTCTATTGTTTATTTTATAAATATCATTATATAATATAAACTATAATAACCCATGTTTAAACTCTATAAAATTTTATTGATATAGTGATATAATAGATATTATACAATAATTTAAACATGGAAAATAAGACCGAAAATCGTGGCGCGTAATAATATCTTAACACGAGTGGTGGGGGATTACCTAAACAAGTATCGAAAAAAGTATCTACTCGCTTAAAAGTTTTTGAAATTTTTTTATTCACGTTTAATTTATTTAAGTCATTAAATGTTTGCGTTTTCCCTACAATTTCATAGAAATAAAAACCAGTAGCTCCGGAAAAATGGATGTACATATCTGTTTTTATGATGAAAACGTCGTTATAATAATAACAGCGTCTCCCCAGAAACGGATATACTGTAGTTTTGATACCGATAGTGTTTAAAAAATAAGACGCAAGTCCGTTTCAACGGATAAATAATAAACGAAAATATTTAAAAACTGACGAAATCGATTTTGTGAGATAATATGAAACGAGTATATTTAAGAAGAACGTACGATTAAAAATTGTATATTGAAATTACACTAGGCGCTCGGATAGGTTTTTTCGCGTGCAAAACCTGTTCAGTCGTTTCCCACACCGTTTTGGTCAGACGGAGACGAACATTATAATATATATTACAACAATATATTTCTCTACAGAGTACGAATAAATGTCCCTACGCCGAAAACGCGGAAATTTCTCAAAGTAAATTAATTCCGTTTAATCCTATTCCTTATGTATATACATTTGTAGAAAAACATAATCGAAACTGGAGGTGTGGCCCGGACGGAATTTATTTTTCCGTTGTCGTTCCGCGCCCGGACGAAAACCCCGAAAACGCGTTATTGTATTCCGACGGAGGTATGAATAATAATTATTTACCTGGAAAAACGTCTCGACGGTTGGCGCGCGCGCGCGCGCGTGTGTGTGTGTGTGTGGCTGGCTCGTCCGTCGTATGCTGGAGAACGCCGACACGAGCGGCTGGTGTGGATGTCCCGGGGGCGCGGGTGTGGTGAGTTCGGTCAAAAGCGGCGAGCCGAAAAAATCGAAAAACTCGGCGCGGCCATTATTGTGATAACGCGCGAACGGGAAGAGGTGAAAAACATCACGGCGATCGCGGGTTACCGATGACGACGAGAGAAAACACGCGCGGCGCTCGATACGCGGAGTGAACGGACGACGACGTGACGATTCGCGTGCCGGTCCAATACTGACGCACTCGGTCGCGGTGTGACGACGGGTGAACCGCCGCCGCCGCCGGTGTTCGGCGTGCGCGCGCGCGTGTGTGTGTGTGCCGGTGGTGTCGTCCGCCCCACAACAATCGCTTCCCCGCCGCCGCGCGCACCCACAGAGAGCGGACGTCAACGGCACACCGCCGTCCGGTGTGACACACCGCGTCTTGCGCGCGTAGACCACGAGGCAGCGGCGGCGGCGGCGGCGGCCGGGAGAGTAATCGGTGTCGCCTGGAGGAGCGATGCCCCGAGACAAAAAGGCCTTTTTCGCGGCGCCTGTTTCTTTTTTTTTTTGATCTTTCTCTTCTGCTGTTTATCATGAGTCACCGCTGGTGGTCGCTGACGAATCGGCCTGGATCGCGACGCGATTAAATCGGTGGGGCATTCCGCGACTTTGATTTTGGCCGCGCGACCGACTGTCGATTCCTTTCAAAACGCGATTATTGTTGTATGCGATTTTGTAGACAACTTTGCATGTTGCATTGTCACGAGCGTTTTGTTCATTATAGACAAATATAATAATTATTAATTACCTATTCAAGCGTTGAATATTTAAGTACCTATTGACATTATTATACCCACCGTGCAAAACACTGTTATAAACATTCTAAGTTTTCATAATTAACATGCAACTATTCCAGAATCATGGGAATGTTTTTAAAAAACTTATTTTTGAAAACCGTATACAATATTATTTATTATCTTTAATACCTATATTTAATTTCATACGATCATGAGTTGTATCTTATTTATTAGTTCTGCCAACATTTTATCGTCGATAAACCATAACTTTTGAAGACATTTTTATTTAATATTTATGTAGGTATTATTGAAAATAAAATATTATTATCGAGACGCGCACGACAGTCACGTGCAGCAGCCACGGTATTGGAAATCGGCTACATTTAAAAATAGCTAAAGAAGACCTAGCGCGGCCAAAATAATAATCGCGCTGCGTCAGCCGCACCGGTCGCGCGTCTCTAGAATTACGAATCACACCAATTATTATATCGCGAGGCAACTAAACAAAATACGTCTGGCGCGATATTACGTCGGGGCCGCGGCGAGATCCGGTAGCGTTGATCCTCTTAAACCGATTTGCCCACCCGGTACGTTCTCTCCGTTATGAGGGAGGGGGACGACCGAAAAAATGCGAGAATGAAGACAGTGTAAAACCGTTTGTTAATCTTCGAAAACGACGTGTAGAAATGTCACTTTTCTCGCTTCTATATAACTACGAAATCTTAAATTGTTACACACCGTCAATGATGATGAATACTTCAGTTTTATTGTTTTTTACCTTCGACTACATAAAAGTGATGTTGATTTCGAAAGTCAAGTCGTTAGTGATTTAACATGCTGGGCGAAAATCCCCCCCCCCCTCGCTACGGCTCCGCAGTAATATTTACAACTTACAGCCAAAGCAATCCAATAGTTTTCTTATACTAAAATATAAATTTTATATAATCAACAAAAATATGCATGGGATATATTCTATAATCGTAATTTGTTGCGGATTTTCTATTGCCATCGTCGTATTGATTCAAATAGAAAGTGTTGAACGCTTTTCAAATAATACATGCCAAATACAAAGAATTAGATAACACAAGCCGAGAGTGGCTTTTTAGATACACGGTTTGCGTCTATAGAAATTCAACAAAATTATTCCGAGGCAATGACGGTCTCTTCTGTATAACCCTTCCGTGCCATGACGAACAAAAAATTGTGGTCACGGTGCCCCGCCAGGAATGCGTGGCCGCCGCCGCGTGCGAGACAACGCGCGAAAGGGTGCACACTGCACAACAAAAGGGACGACCGCAGTTCTCACGCGTACAAATCCTGCGCCGCGCGTCGTTATATCTGTTCTCGTTTCTGAATCCTCGTGTCCGCGCGACACGTCGATAAAATGCCGCGCCGCCACGTGGCGAAAATTCCTCGCGCGAATACCTCGAAAACACGACATGAGTATAATAATTTTTGTCGAGGACATATTTTTCCACCGCGACGCGCAGGTGAGACAAATTAATGCGGGAACGTGTATCGTCGAGTATACCGTTCTCGGTACGAATCGAACGGTTTCCACGCGCGCACACTCGCAGATAATTAAAAATATCGCGCGCAGGGTAGGGGGGCAAACCAAGGGGACCGTCCCTTCCGTGTCCGCCCCCCCCCCTCACCGATTAATATCGAATGCGTATCGCCGTCGTCGCATACATGAAATCGTAACGATAACAATTATTCGAATAACAACAATATTTTATCGTACTGCAATAATAATAATAATAATAATGATAATTTTCGCGGTCGTAATCCGCGCGCGCGTTGTGACACGCTGCCGGCGAGTCGACCGACCGCGCGCGTCGCAGCGGTAGAGTACCCCACAAGTCTCGCGGCGGCCAGACACAATCCGTGCGGGAGCGAGCGTGCGGTATGCCCGACTCGCGCACGCGCAGGCGGACGTAGAGCGTGGCGCGCGCGCAGCGTAATATTTATACAACGCGACGCTGTTCTCGGAACTCCTACGCACGCTCAGGAGACCTTCAGCATCTATTCTCGGAACTCCCGACCGCCGCCGCCGACGCCTGCTGTTACAAATATACACCGCGCTCCTCGCGCGCCCGCTCTCGTGAAACGCACACACTTTACCGCCCCGGCCCCGCCGACACGATATATTAAACGACGGTGTCGTGTCCAAAGCCGATTTTTTTTTTTCTCATTACATAATATCAAACCGACCGTAGCGGACATCTAATGGCATTAAAAAGAATTGAGAGAGAGAGAGAGAGAGAGAGAGAGAGAGAAACTTTATACGATCGGTGTGCGTGGGAGCACCGCCCGCCGCCGCCGCGCCGTACGGACGCGCGTGTAAATATTATAATCCGACGTTAAAAAGAAGAAATCGTCCCCCCGGGTGTTCGCCGCACTTTCGTGTGTGTGTGTGTGTGTGTGTGTGTGTGTTTGTGTGTGTGTGTGTTTGTGTGTGATGGATCGTACGACGTCCGACTCAGACGCGTTAATCATATTACCGTAAAACCGTCGGTAATCCGTAATAATGGTAATAATAATATTATACCGCGAAGCGTAGACCCGTAAATTACGACGAAAACGTGACGAAAATATGTATAAACAACGATTATCACGAATGGATAGATCGTAGGTTCGACACTGACATCTGACGTTCAGGTCGCCTCGCGAAATAATAACTCGAATCTATTTTATTCCTCCTTCTCTTCCCCCCCCCCTCACCGATTTATTGACTATGGATTTTTCGCCGTTCGTAAACGTGGTGCGCGGCGAAATTTCCACGGAAATCCGCATTTTCGCGACTGGTGAAATGATTGCGCGACTGATCGACAAATCCACTGCCTATCATCGCTGTTTAATAACAGCGTGGCCGAGAAAATAATATCGTTTCCATCACGCCATGTCCCAGTCATGATTGGCTCATTGCTTTCGAAAATTGCGACTGTTATGAAATTAATTACGACGGGAAAATACGGCACATAATCTCGCCTCAACCTCTATGTATAGTATGTCACGTCGTCGTTGAAAATAGAGCCACTCGAGTGTGGTTGTTAAATCCCATGGTCGTTTATCGCGAAGAGAGGGACGTTAAAATGTTTGATTATAAAAAAAATCAAACTAATGTTTTAATTACGCAATCGTTTTTTAATTTTTTTAATTTTTTTATTACAACTATTAATTATTTCGAGGAAAGTCAAAAGTTGACCCGAGAATATTGTTAATGCGACATTATCGATTTTTTATTAATTATTAGCTACACCACTAAAACCTTATACGTTTAAATCATTTAATAACTTAACGACTACTTTATGTTAAGGTAAACACTTTTCCCGTACGTCGAGTTTAACCGTACTGTGAAATTAGTTATTACGACTTATTTGTCGAATTTTATGAGTTTAATACTAGGAAATAGTTTCAAATCATCAAAGTGCCTACCTCCTAATTGTGTAAATATACTTCAATATAATATGTACGCGTATACAACTTATGAGCTATTATAGCTATTATACTATTATACTTAGCTCATGAGTTATATTATATACGTCGATAAATGTGAATACTTGTCATAAAAATTAATTTACGATGGTAAATAAATAGTGTCAGGGGTGACTTGCATAATATAGGTCAAATGGGATTAGTCTAATTTCTCGTATGATCTATTATTTTCATACGATTATATACGTTTTATTTATTTACAAGAAAACTGTTGCTAATAATCGTACTATAAAGTTTAAAATGTTTACATACATGTCGATTGTTTTGTATTCTCATTCAACGATTTCTCAAAAATAATGTTAACCTCGTGAGTTATGACGAAAAAGAATCACCTGTTCAGTATTTTTCTGGCAATAAAAATATGAAGTATACTGTATACATAACTAATAAAGTATTATTTCACAACGTATATTAATCTTTTAAAAAAATATAAAGTTATTCACTAATAACAATCAAATAAATGTCTACATATAGGTTTTGTAGTTTAACTTATTTCAACGTAGATTTAAAAATGTTATTTAGGATGATATATTATAAATAATAACAATGAAATAGTTAAAACTTCCTTTGAAATTGTATGCCACCATTGATTATAATTTATAAAATATATTAAAACATATTACGTAGCGTGTTTAGATATATTCAGTGGTGCTATAATATAAAAATTAGTATTGAATACTTTCGTTATTTACCGCCAGAACTTATTACGTAGGTGCCGATATGGCGATATTTACAATTGAAAATAAATTAATATCACAAAATCTTAAAGAGAACGGTGGTTACTGGTTTTTTTTTTTCACGACACTCTTAGGAGTGTTATATTTCAGATAATTCTGTAAAAAACGATTTTACACAATGAAAACTTAAAATAAAGCCCACAAAAGATTGTACCTATGTTACATATAAAAAACTCAAATATAATTGTATTTTTTAATAATCTTGAACCTCTAGTCCTCAAAAAGGAGTATCTTAATTTGTGTCACTAGCAAAATAATTTCTGAGAATAAGTGCACTGTTATATTTTAGTTTTTTTATAATTTGACGAACAGTGTTTCATTATTAATATAATAATATCTTTCGTGCTTATTAATAACGGTTAAAATTACGAGACGAACTAATACTGTTTTTTTGTTCCAGTAATAATCTATCCATCTATTTAAACAATTTTACTAATGACACAAATGCATATTTATAATCATGAAACGAGAATTATTTAAAAAAAAAAAATCGTAGGTATTGGCAGATTATTTCTATAGCTCTTATTCGAGTACGGAAATTTAGATGAGTGCCCACGCAATTGATAAAATCGTACGCAGATATACATTCTGGGAAATTATATTTTAATCCTACATTGCCCACTTTTTTATCACCACATACAGGAATAATATTCACTAAAACGAATAATTTTGAATGTTAAAATATCACTTTCATATAGAAATGTATTAATATTACCATATCTAATGGTTTTTTTTCTGTCTGTCTGTCATTGCGGTTTTGACAAGAAAATAGAAGACTTCGTCATATCATTAATTCCAAGAGAGGTCTTTGGTAGTATTTTCTGTTCAGTTATTTTATCGGAGAAGTAACTTTTATAATTTTTTTATAATTGAGAAAAACTGATGAAAAATGACAAGAAAAAAAAAACTGAAAAATGTACAAGATACCAGTTTTTAATAAGATCAAATTTGTTTGTTCACCATAACTAAGAATGAAATAATTGTAAATTGTTTACCGAATAATTAAAAAGTATATTACTTTTTTCTAAAGATGGTATAATTTTGACCTTTTTTGTGCAATGTATAGGTATTTAAAATATTCGAGTTTTATTAATTTTTTTTTCGATCATTGTCAACAATACGTAATATAATAATAAAATAATTGAAAATTGAATACAAGATTTCTCTTGTTCTTACTGATAATAGAAAAATATGAAAACTACTGATCATAATTTTGTTTATAATTGTTTGAAGTTCATATTTTTGCAAAACTTGGTAAAATCATGAAAACCATTCAAACCATTTGTAATTGAAAACGGACAAGACTTTAAGCTGTACGAGTAGCTGTACTGTTTTAAAGTGGAACTAGAAAAAAAACTGCATACGTAATGGCATTGTTTTCCATTCGTGTAAACAGATATTGTAATGATATTCGTTCAAAAACTGTTTTTTGTACAATTAGGTGTTTTTGTTTTCTCGTGATGTAATTTAAAATGAAATGTTATGCAAATGAAATATTATGTATTAATAGTTGGATGTTTTTTTCTTTTATTGTCTTTTAAGTATCTCAACTATAGAACTGATTGTACATGACTTATCGAAACGTTGTCAAAAACAATCAATTCGTATAATATAACCTTTATTCATTTCAATGATGTAGCATCATCGTTATTGTGTAATATGTTAATATGTTCTGAGTTACCCTAAAACGGTATGTTATCATTAAAGACTATCATCGGAATATGAGCACACTATCAATCTGCTTTACTTGTTACGTATAGCGGTGATTCCATAGAACTTTCAGCTGCACTATCCCAAAGAACTAAAAACGATGACTTAAACTAGCTTAGCAGTCAATAGTAATATAATTTAACATTAAACCAGTGTTGATAATAATAATAATAAACATGACGTAATACAGCCACAGGACTACGAGGGTTAATGATGTAATAATTAATTACTTGATCATTCAATTGAAACCACACACAAATAATATTTTCCAAAAGTCATATATATATTCAATTAGTATGAAAAATAATATAATAGGTTGATATAATAAAGTTCAACGGTCACAAGTCGTAAATATTCATAAATCATGATTTACGAATAAATATATCGTATACAATAGATACTTCATTAATGCTATTAACGTTTTATAAATAAAACGTGTAAACATCTCAATATAAACAAAATCGTTATATGTTTTTATTTGTGATTTGTTGGACTCTGATACCAAAGATAATGAGCATTGTTATGTGGACAATAGACCGTCACAACTAACATCAAACAGCAGAAAAAATTCAATAACAAAAGTATAATTTTTATACTTTTCTAATCGATGGTATAAATAATTTTTTTAAATAATGCAATAATCTGTTAAAACAAATATGCAGATAAATCGAAAATAACAAAATTATATAGAAACATAATGAATAAAAAAAAAAACTTCGCAAACGAATTTTATCAAACAGAGCACCTAAGTTATTCAAAGTTAAAAACATGTATATAATTTATAATTTAGATGAAGGGTATAAACGTACGGTTTGCGCCGTACGAGTACATCGTAATATTATCAACCATAAAACGAGTAACTATACCTATGTAAACCGTTTTTTTCTAAAAGAACAAACAAAAAGTGTTATTCTATAAATTTCATTTAATTCATTTGAAGAATGATTCAACGCTATAAAAATGTATGATTTGTATTTGTATTAGATGAAAGGGTGGTAAAAAAAAAAATAATAAAAACAGTTTACTCAACTAAATTGAATCAAATGCCTATTTGATAATATGTAAAATAAACAGTAGCGGTTCTGGCATTACAATTTTGGGGAGGCAATAACTTGGAATCGTTCAAGCTCTTGACATATAAGCACAATTTTATTTCCCTACACCTTCATAATTCTCCTTCATATTGTTTAAAAACCACATTTTTCTCTTTTAAAATCAAACGCAGCAAAGGACTTTTTTACTATTTTTCATAGTTAACACTCTAAAAGTAACTAGCAAGAATTTTGCATTACTATTGTATACTTTAATTTATAGAGAACTGAAATCCATAAACCTTTAAAAAATATTTCTGGCAACAAATATTAAATACTTTCAAATTTACATGATGTAAAATTATAATGATTAATGATAACAGTTAATTCAAATTTCAAATGAATAAATTATAGAAAAATTTTTAAAGTAAACTATTGGATTCCTTTTATTACTAAGAGAAATAAATAAATATATCTTTATAAAATCACTTAGAATTTTAACACAAAATTATTTGCTCAAAATCTGAAATTTGGTAAAACCTAGTGTTCATCAAAATATATTACATTTTTCAACGTTGTTGATATATAATCATTTAGTAAAATATACGAGTATATTAAACACTAATATTATATTAACAATGTAAAATAAATACATAATAAAACAATAATTATTGAAATCGAAACTCAATGTGTATTACAGAATATTATAAACCAAAACTTATACTTCACGCCAAGTTTTTATTTTATTTTTTTTTCAATAATAATAATTTTTTTTTATTGCTATTCGTAAATGTGCACAAATTTTAAAATTGATATTTAGTGATTAATAGCGTAGTGATTTACTTCATATTATTAGGTTTTAATATGCATAGTAATTATCCAACCGACAGAATACATTTCGAAGTAACTATTAAGAGCAATATATATTTATTAAAAGATGTATTTTATCATATGGACACCTTATAGACCAGATATTATTGTTTTTCACCTGAAAAGCGACTAGATTTGCTACTCAATAATGTTTTTGAATGAACACTATTGTATAATAGTATATGTATATTATTGTAAAAAACATACATTTTAGGGCCCTCCCTTCAAAACGACGCTAGGGCCCAATTTGGCCCAGTCGCGCCACTGGACGAACACCGTAAATTTTTACTAGTGTGGACCCAAGATACGTATAACATGTAGTTCCATCATGTTATTTAAGCTGTGCCAAATCCGCATTACCAACACTATAACGAACGACTTTGCGATTCAGCGCGCGCGATAGGAGACGATCGGATAAATAAACATAATATATGACTATAAGAGTGTGTGTACCTAATATAGACGACTCTGACGACTTGGCGACGAACACGACGCGCGTAATGGATTTTATCCGTTCTCGTTATTAATATTACTCGGCGCCGAAATGAAACTCATTTCCGAAAATCGTATTGACGACAACGCGCAATTTATCAGTTCCAACGCGCGTTATATAACAGTGGTTTAATAATAATATATAATAACAATAAGTTCTTCATAACGCGTCGGTGGGTCGTACTTATTTATTACATCGATATAATATTATCACTAACCTCGGGCCGTCGTCGAATCCATTGACGACCGTTTTCATACGGCGGGTCCGAAACATTTCACAACGTATTTCGTGCTGGTACACTCGAATAAAAACACCACGGAACGATTCACTACTCGCGCGAACCACAATATTAGCATAATTCGATTGTTTTTGGCGGACGGAAAAATTCACAAGCTGTTTTGGCGAACAGCGGCGCACTGCGAACGCGACCGAGACAAAAAATACGATAAACATCGATGGTACGGTAGTATTTTAGCGACGAAATAATTTGGTTGCGCCCACGCGACCGCCGTGAGACGTGCGATTATTCGTCGATAAATACTATTACCATCGCCCCGAAAGGAAATTGTTGAAACCGTGAAACGAGATTCGATGGCGGCCGGCATGAAATTCTCGTACACGGAGTCACGGACCCGTTCGGACAAACTCCATACATACGCGCGAACCGACGAAGACTGAAACAAAGGGAAGAAAATCCCAGCCTCCCCGCGTCGCGTCGGCCGACACGAACAGCCAATGACAAGTTACGAGAATTCATGGAAAGTCATTTTTTTTGTAACGGTCGTTTTCCGAAAACCATTACCGTGGTATCCGGAGTTCCGTCCGCGGCGCGTGACCGCGGCCACGCGGCCACACGGCCACGGCGGCGGCGGAACGTTCACACTACACGCGCGGGTGTTATATTCGAAACGGAAAATAGGAGATAGGAGACGATCGGATAAATAAACATATGACTATAAGAGTGTGCGTACTGCGTACCTAATATATGTCGACTCGGCGACGCGCGTAATGGATTTTATCCGTTCTCGTTATTAATATTACTCGGCGCCGAAATGAAACTCATTTCCGAAAATCGTATTGATGACAACGCGCAATTTATCAGTTCCAACGCGCGTTATATAACAGTGGTTTAATAATAATATATAATAACAATAAGTTCTTCACAACGTGTCGGTGGGTCGTACTTAATTATTATATCAATATAATATTATCACTAACCTCGGGCCGTCGTCGAATCCATTGACGACCGTTTTCATACAGCGGGTCCGAAACATTTCACAACGTATTTCGTGCTGGTACACTCGAATAAAAACACCACGGAACGATTCACTACTCGCGATTCACTACTCGCACGATATTACCATAATTCGATTGTTTTTGGCGGACGGTAAGATTCACAAGCTGTTTTGGCGAACAGCGGCGCACCGCGAACGCGACCGAGACGGAAAATACGATAAACATCGATGGTACGGTAGTATTTTAGCGACGAAATAATTTGTTTGCGCCCACGCGACCGCCGTGAGACGTGTGATTATTCGTCGATAAATACGAGTACTATTACCATCGCCGCGAAAGGAAATTGTTGAAACCGTGAAAACTGTTTCGTTATAATCGAGACGAGCTTTCTGAACCGCGGTCGACACTAGACTGCACATCCTACATTGGTAAGCTACCGCTGAAGGTTCGGGCGTCTCTCGATCGGTCGGGTTGCGTGGGCAACTCGGCTGTCATTGGTCGGACGGAGCGAGCAGCTCGCCTCTCATTGGCCGTGTCACCCGCCCTGTTATGAACTGATGACTCACTTATTCCGGTCTTGCGCAAACATGCCTACGTATAGTTATTCGTTTTATTACTATTACTATTGTACATAATTATGTACTCATAACGAACTATCATTATATCGTTATATAATTAAGTACCAATTATATAATAACTGATTTGTTCGATTTTTATACGTTTCTAGTGCAAAAATCACGATTAATTTTTCTCCTTAATTTTTATTAAATATAGTCCCCCACCCTCAACATTTTCTCCACTTTAGAAATTAGATAAAGGTAAACACATATTGCATCCCCAATAAAATAAAAAAAATAAAAAACCACAGAAAGTGCCATCATTGGGTGGCTTCTATCATCAAATTGTTCATGTCAAACAATGCAACTCTCATCAAATATTATGCTCATTGTGTCTAGTCTGATACAGATTGAGTATTAAATGATAAAACGAGCAGCGCTCTTTGTTGAGACACCATGAAACTAAATAAATTAGTTGCCATTTTCCCTATAGTGTTACAGTTAACCACGCTTATGCACTTCGTCTGTACAGATATTATAGAATATAGACGGTGTTGGTGGTGGGCTCATAACATCCTATTCTCAAGGTGCGTCCACACCTAACAAACATTTGGGCAAACATTGTTCGTCGAATGTTTGTCATACATTTTATTAATGACAACAAACGTTTGTTCATAATTTAGTTGTTCGTTATATATAATAGTATATGTATGTATATTATTGTAAAAAACATTAATTATAGGGCCCTCCCTTCAAAACGACACTAGGGCCCAATTTGGCCCAGTCGCGCCACTGGACGAACAGCGTAAATTTTTACTAGTGTGGACCCAATTTGTTTTTTTAACGGTCATTTTTTTAAACGACCTCCGGACGGACGACCGTGACTGCGGTATCCAGAGTTCTGTCCGCAGCGCGCGGCCACGTCGTTCCATCACGGCGGCCACGCGGCCACACGGCCACGGCGTCGGTACATTCGCACTGCAACTTGTACCGTGCGTCGCGTTTTATATTTCAATCGGAAACGGGAAATTCAAGTGCTGCGCGGTACACAGTTCGCGTGATTCGCGCCGCCCGCAGTGCTGTGATAACTCGTCGTTATCGGCGTTTTTACCGAAATAGGTTTTCGAATAAAACAAGCTCACCCCGACATTATCGCCCTTAATGCCTTCCTGTTTTGCCAGGTTAGGTTAGGTTAGTGGAAAAGAATTAGCTGTTTATGCGTGATGAGGACATGCGTCGTCACAAAATGGGAACATAAAAAAGGCCTGTTTTTTTATATATATAATAGATAATAAAAGGATATCTAATCTGCGATAATACTCTATAGTTTATTTATAATTTAATTTATATAATATCACCAATGTATGTGTAGACTGTAGAGGCGATAAATCGTTATTGAGAATTTCTTCAAATTTATTTATTTCACTTTCACAATTGTGTGTATATTTTTATTATGAAATTAATTAAAAATTGAAATTATAAAACCAATAATAATTACTATGATTTTAACAACTTTTTCTCCGTCACCAGCTCCCTTGCCTCCTCGGGAAAACCGCCACTGAAAATAAATTAAGTTATTCAAAAAAATATGAAAGTATAGATTAGTTTTTTTTTAAACATGCTCACCCTTTTTCATGCTTAAGTGTATATTAATTCAAATTCCGATTTTTGAAAAATGTTGATGTACTTGAAGACTATATTTTCAAACACATGTATTTTTTGCACCTTTTCAGGAGTATCTTGTGATCATGAACATAACTGAGGAAAAAGTATAATTGAAGGTGTCTGCTCCTCCGTGAAAATTTAAGTGAACAATGTCTCTTGATTTTTCGCCTAAATTTAGAAACTAATTAATAGAAATTCAATAACATTTAAATCCATTCTCTACAGTTATATCATATGTATTAAAATAGTAAATTATATAAAATTTTGGTTACAATATGCATGTTTCAAGTTTCATTATTTATGATGAATATGATGTTGTAATAAAAAAAAAACTTGATTATTTAAGCTACAATATAATCATATCAGAAATCATACTACATATTATACTACATATTATATAGTCACTGACAGTTCTATAGCTAATTTTTTTGAGTCCGGTGAGTTGTTTAAAAAAAAAAATTACAAATTAAAATGATAGAATAAAAACAATTTTTAAAATAGATAACGTTTGTTCCCAGTGACTTTAAACTGTAATAATTCCAGAATTTCAATATAATAAAATAACAAAATGGAATAGATTTATCTAATTTGAAATATAATTTGTTTCTCTCACTGACATTTACCCTAGGTACTATTGGTTTGACAATAACAACTGAATACATTATTTTGTTTGTTTATTTGAACTTTAAACAAGGCTGTATCTATTTCATCATCACAAACTAAGTTTGACGGTTGTTATTTCCAAAATTTCATATCGCTTTATTCTATGCTATACTTAATAGATAGTCTAATTAGAAAAAAAATATATATGAATTGATAAAAACTTATTAAAAAATTTGGGTTATTGATGAGCTAAAAAGCAGCAAAATACCGGTTAAACACCGCCTCTCTTGCCTCGCCCTCAAATTCTCTATTGATTATATTGTTTCAAGTCGATAGGATATATTATATTGTGTGTATGGAATAGGATTTTCCCCTCCCTCAAAAAAGTATTTAAATTATGCCCACGTCTGTGGTTATATCAACTTTTGTTTTTTTTTTTAATGGAAACCCCATTTTGTTAGGCAAATAAATTTTCAGTTAATGTTTTTGGAATTTTTATGTGACCAGCACGTTGAAAGTGTCCAGATTTAAAATCACTGATGAAAAATTTCAAATTACGTACGAATAGTATAAAATAATTTGGATGTTGATTTTTCAGTCATCGATATTGTTTTAAGATTACACAAATAAAATTATACCTAATGCATAACGGGGTACAAATGGATATAGATAAATATACTAAATTTAAAAACATGATATTCTGAATGCATCAACTATAGACAACATTTGCTACAAAAAGTTATCCCCGGAGTCGATGAGTATTGATTAGACCACGTCAAAACTAACATGACAGACATAAAAAATTAAAAATTAAATATAAAAATCACACATCGAGATAAAATCAACACATTTCTCGTTCCACGTAGAATTTAAAACATATGAATCAAACAACTGTGATTTATTATTAATTTATATAATTTTAAACTTTGAATTTATTATAAAAAATATTTTATTTCGTGCTATTCAAATTAATAATGATATATATTTCAATCATAATTTAATATAACAGTTTATTTTTTCTTTTTTATTATAAACAATGAACCTATTAAGTATTTTACAATCTCGAGTGTTTCGTGAGTTAGTCGAGTTACTCAATTTCTCATAACAAAATGCCTACTTGAACACTTCTTTTCAAGAATTTAAGTTTATTTAATAAGTAGTAAGCACTTGAGAACATTTTAATTTGTCATGTACCATTAAGTTTGTATGCATTTAATCGATTGAATAGGTTCTCAAAACTAGGTAAGTTACTAATCTACTTGGATTATCATAAATTCTCAATACGTGATGAAACAAAAAAAAAACTATTTATCATTTTTTTCTCTTAACTGCTTTTCTAAATAACGCGAGAGTAATTGAATTAAATATAATTCGATCGACTATATTTGCAGTTACGCGAATCTTTTTAAAGTGAATCATTTAATGAGAAGCACCAAAACATTCTAAATGTTATAATTTATTTATATATAATCAATTGACTAAATCATTATACGTATCTGTATTATGTATAAAGCTACAACGTTAATGAATAATAATCTACAGAAATGTTGACACACATGTCATTTTTTTTTAAATTTAAACAGTATTAATTTTATGAACTCGTTATCATGTTTTAAAATGTAAACGGTATATTTTTAAGGGCACGACATCATGTTGTAACTATTGCGTTATTAAATTAATTTTTAAATAATTTTGTACGGGTAAATAATTTCAACCAAAACGTTTTTCGATAAACATTTATAAATCTCACCAGTTATTTTGCAGATGTCGGACATTCCTGAAATGCATAATCATTCATAGTTATAAACTGTTATAAGTAACGAACAACATTTAAATCGTATGAAATATTTCAGACGTGAATTACGGAGTTCAATAACTTACGAAACTGGTTTCTCGTAGATTTAGTTTTGGAAGAATTTTGAAATATCTAACAAAGAAAACTGACACTTGGTTATTATTTCTTCCACGTCGTCGTTTAGAAACACGGATAAAAATAATTTTGCTGTGCATTTGTGCAGATAAACGCAAACCTGTAATATGATTAATTCAAACAAAAGGAAAAAATTAATTAATTAATATGATAAATAATTAATATAGGCAATGATTTGTCCAATAAAAATTAAATGTACTATGTGCATTTTTTGATGGCGATACGACGTTACTCAAAATATTACGATGATTAACCATTCGAAAATGATTTATAATTATAGCAGATTATACTTGATAACGATCGATTACAAATTATAACAAATTATCAATTACAATAAATATGTTGATAAATAATAAGAGTTTATTAATATTACTCCGAATAATGACTTAATGAACAATTAATTATAACTAATGACCAGTAATAACTATGGTATTACTATATATAACTACTTCGCTTACAAAGAAATGCAGTAACAGAATAAATCACCAAGTCCAAAATATAAAACTAAACACTTATATTAGTATACTGATAAAAAAAAAGAAAAGTTTAATAACTAATAATTGTTTTAATGACATAGCTTGCTCGGCATAATGCATATACTAAAATTGGAATAATTCATAGATTATTAGCATAACAGCATGGATATCTAATTTGTTTATAATCTTTCTTTTTTATTTTGATAAAGCTACATAGGACATCTACGCAAACTAATATATGATCAATACAATACAATAAAACATTATAAAAAATAAAAACAGAAATTGACTGGGCCAGTGGGCCACTGTACTTTAATTCCATAGCACAATGGACCACTACATACAACAAAATTTCCAACTTCTAATACATAACATTAAAATGTACTACTGTCCCGATTTTCTATGTTAAAAATTTGGAACTTCTCGTGGAAATTAACATTAAGAGGCATTTTTTACTCATGTCGATAGAAAAAACAATTTTAAATGAAATATTATTTGAGGCCATATTATAGTTTGCACAGTGAACATTTCTTCATAGTTAATGACCAAGCTGTCATTGAAGTGAAAATTAATTTTCTATCATTCTCATGTGGTTTGTACATTGTACTCATGTGTCATACATTTTAAATATATTGTTTAATTTTATAGGTACTAAATTTTTGATTTACCGCACCTGCATTCATAATATTATACATTTATATAAACTTAATGTTAGTTCAATACCAATTAATATAGGTATTTAAAAAAATAATGTTATCTACATACTTCAGTCCACCTCTGTACAATGTACATATAATATATAGTAGGTATTATAACCTATATGTTACACCCTAAACATGAAATATGCAAACAGTTTGCACATTTCGTGAACCATTTACTTATAAAACTTACTAAATTCATGAATTGGGCAATTATATATTTGTCTAGAATAATATCGAAGAGTTAATATAAATATTTGGATTCATTCGTTTTTCATATTATATATATATATATATATATATATAGATACATGAGAAATGAGCCAAGTCACATATATATTAAAGATTTAATTTTTAAATAACTATTAAATTTCGTTGAATTAATAAAGATACTTTGTCGCAGTTGATTAAATGGACCTCAGTGTGACATTAACATGGTGCTGGTCACCCGGACCGGCATCAAATGTAATTCTACTCGTTATTCTGGTCATTCGTGTGATGATTGAAATTACTCACAATTAAAATTGAAATTACAACTATTATTATTATTATTATTGGTATTATTAAATTTTTTTTTAATATGACTATTAAATATTTTTTCTTGAAGAAAGATATAATTATTATCGACAAAATTATTATTGTTTTAGTTTAAATTATTACAGTAAAAATGTTCAAATAAACTTTGTTTTAATTAAAAGTATAAAAAAAATCATATAAAATTAATTGTTTATACATGTTTATTATTATTCACATCTGTCATCTACACATATCAACTAACATACCATTTAAGAATATTTAATATTTTCCAAAATAAAATTATGTTTTTACATATTTACCCAATTTATAAAATGAGCGAAAATAGATGTACATTTTGCTTGTTCAATCAGTGAATTGCGCAGACCGTTTCATTCATAGACTGATCAAAAAATTCCACATTTCATGAACTGTGCATTTTCATATTTGGGGCGTAACATATTATATAATACATAGACCTGTAACAGATAGGTTTAATGAATGCGCTGAAATGTGTCTTTAATATAACTACCTCCCCTACTACATACACAGATGTTACTGTGTTACTACTCAAAAATAATTTTTCGTAAGAAATCAATTTATATTTAAAGTTCTTTAAAGTAAAAATAAAAACACAAGTTATATAATCAATGTATGTACTATACACACACATTATATTTAATAATAAAGAGAAAAGAGAAAACTGTTGGTCATATGATGTGTTTTTTTTCGTAGGTATGAATATAAATGGTTAATAATTTTAAAAAACAGCCAAATGTTTCATGGAACACATCTATAGTGTAAGGCTTGTTTACGAGTGGGTTATTCTTAAAATTTCTCGGTAATTTTCAAGAAAATCACAACAAATAACAATAAAAAGGAGCACATATAACTATAGATGTGTAGACAAGCTCATGTTTTGAACAAAACTCTGACGATTTTGTATAAACACAACTTCTTAAACACTTTAAACGTTGTATAATTAATTATGAATTCATGACTTAAATTAATAATAACAAATAACAGACATCCGTTAAACATAAAATACCGTGCTATGTAGGAGGTGAACGATCGAAATGAACACTTGATGCTAACATTTTAGTATTTCCTTATACATATTCATCTTATCTTCTTTTTTTTCTTAATGATTAATGAAACTTCTATTTCAATTCAAATTCAAATTAGATATTTAATTTCCCATTGCTTATTCGATTTTCAAAGTTTATCTGATTGTTGTTTACTTGATTAATTTGATTTAAATTAATAATTTAGCAACTAAAACTACAAATAATTAGATATTTATTTATTTTTTGTTTAACTACTAATTTTCATAGGATTTTATAAAATTGTATTCACGTTACGAACATATTTTCGAAGTAACTTTATTTGATAACGTAACATTGCAGATCATTTTAGTAAAAATAAAATGAGTTTGCCATTCGTCTGTTCATAAATCAACAACAAAATTTAATTATTTTATCGATTAACTATATATTATATGTATAATAATGATTTAATAATTAATTCTTTTAAATGACTACTTAAGATTTCTCTTTCTCTGTGATATAAGTTAATATTTGTATTAAAAATATATTCAAGTTTATCTGTTTATGGCAGACAATATTACATTATTTTTGAGTTTATTGCTTAATATATAGATATAAATATATATAGATATACGTGTTTTCAGCTATCTGTACAAATACGAGTACAGTGTATGAAACCAATGAAGTAATAATTATTAATTACTTACCAATAGAATAATGTTTTCTAAGAAAAGTTATTAAAACTATTATACTTAAGAGCTTAAAATGTATTTGGACTTTAAACATAGGTCGAGTGATCGAAAATTAAGTATTATAAGTTCATAGTATTAACAACCATTTAGTAGATTGATATAAATTACAAAATCATATGGATTTACTTTTTAAGGCTAGTTTTTGAAAATTATAACACTTACAACCATTTTTAAATTGCATAATATAATAATATTTTTTGAAATTCGTGAGTGATTTGCAAATTACTTGATAATTTTAAAAATAATAATAATTAAAAGTTTTAGTAAGCTGTAAGATATAGTATTTTTCCAATATTATTACTAAAGTCCTTCGAAAACGCCACTGAACCAACATTAAAAATCGCATTACCTTCGAAGACTCGATCTATTGTAGTGAAACTAACAAATCTCTTTGAATATATTTTATATTTTTTTAATGACATCAATAATAAATAAACACCTTATTTTATTTGGTACCTTATTACGTAACGTTTCTTTCTTGTTTCTAATGATCTTATATGGTCTCTAGACTCTGATGTATTAGTGTAGATAACAGAAGGACCATTTTTAATTTCTCCGAAATGTTTCAAATCTATGTTGACTTAATTTTTGAAGATAACTTTAACACTATAATAAAACTCTACTCATTTTTTACGTCATTATGATTTATGATTTATAAATAATAATTCACATTATTTATTATGTTCACCATTTATCTGAATTATCTGAAATAATGAACAAAAACAGATTATTCATATTAATAATATTCAGCCTTTATTCGACACACAATTGAGGCAATATAGTGCTGTCATAAAATTAATATTTATTCGAAATAATATACTTTTTTTGTATACATAATACACATATCAATATATCATATATGTTTCTGTATTCTAAGAACTAGCGACAGAGTTTTATTTTATTTAATACATAGATAACGATTTTAAGATATTATTGCCGACAAAAGAACATTTCTATGTAAAAACTCGGACACAGGATATTAAAACGTGCACGCGTGGCAATCAAAAACTCGGCCTTGAATTTTATTTAAAGAAGTTCAGTGAACGTTACTTTAAGCAAATTTATCTAGCTTAAACAGTTGAACTGCTTTCGTATGCAAACGAAGACTTGACGGGTGCACGTAAACAACAACAAACAACGTGAGGGATTAGGATTCATTAGTGTCAGTAAACGTTATTCATGAGGCATTCGTATATCTCGGATGTGGGACTTTAGTTCGTAGAATCGCAAAGTAATGATCTGGTCAGAACAGTGCATTCACCTTAACTATTCTTCTAGGCCATCTGTATCAAACCAGATATAGCAATGGCCACGTGCAAAGTTTAAAATCAACAATACATTAATATAATATCAAATCAGCATATAATGAACAAATAATTTCGATTTGACCTAACGAGCGAGTATTTTGTTTATTTTTCATTTTCTAAAGCTTGTGACATATAATACATTAATTATGATAATAAAAACCAATTTACCTAAAAATTATATTTTTCCAAATATGTATAACATATAGGTAAAACATTTTTCTATGATCAAACTTTAAATACCTAATAAAACTGCTAAAAATGTCGTATAATACGACTTGCTAAGTACCATAAAGTTGTTAAATGCGCTCAGAAGGAACCAATTCTTGACAGGTTTATTTTCGTTTTTATCAGTATTTATATCAGTATAGTAAAGTTTAACGATAGTTTAAATAAAAAATATTGAATTTTATCAAACAATTGTGACTTTTATGTTTGTACTAATTTTAATATAACAAGTAAATTAGCGTACTAGTATCGCCTACAAGTATTGCCACTGCCTATGGGTCACTTAACTCCCTAGAATCATGTTTATCTATTACAGTTAAAATAATTTAGTCTGATATGTTTTTAACGTTATTTTAGAAGTCACCAAGTGCACATTTACATTTTAAAGTATCCCGAATTGTCAACTTGGAAAAATGTAATGCAGACAAAATAGAAACGTTGAGAAGAAAGATAAAACAAAGAGTGCTGTAATATTCTCTAAATATCGATTTTATAATAAAAGTAATAATAGTATAAATTAGGAATAATATTAATTTGATTACCTACTGTTTTTTACCCCACTACTCGTGTAAGATTAGGTATTAAATGGATTTTCATTGTTTTCGACCGAGATTTAATTCAAATGATTTTATAAATATTAAATAAATAAATAAAAAAAACCACATGGCAAGGATATTGTATACAATATTTATATAAATATTAAATAATAATTGAAAAAATTATTTGACATTATTTTTATTTCTGAATACTCTGTTCACAACGCAAATAATGATAAAATTACATTTTATACTACTCCGCCATATGTATTATAAGCCTCTTATACAACATGTAATTATAGAATTCGTTGAATTGTATTATTACAGAAGCTATTGAGACGGATTAATGTACTATGTACAGTATGTACACGATACGAGGTTTTGCGATACGAATTGGTAATCCGATAGGTACAAAACAACATATTACATATTGAGCTTTATATGAAGGCATTCTAAGTAAATGAAACTGACATTAATTGCGAATTATCGCACGGATGAACGTATTCAATGCGAATAATTGTAAAGTAAAGTACTATAATGATACTCGCAAATTTCGCAGACGATTTCATGTAAACATTTGCAACTTATTAACGATTTATTATATGAAGAACGGCTGTACGGATTTAAATAGTTTACGGTTGTGTTATTTCATTGTTTTACTTTTATCGTGTATTGTAGGAATTTATCAGATAATATATTTTAATAATTTCACTATATAAACATATAGAGTACACATACCTTTATTATATGTCAAGTTGAAAAGTCTTTATTGGGAACATTTTTCTTTTTTGACAATGAAACAAAATCCATGCGTATCCTCCAACTGTTTGTTCAAAAAATATCTGAAATTATATAAAGATATTAATATCACTATGTCTAACTTTACAATATATCCTTTAATCAAATCCTGCTTTTTTAAAAATACAAATAACACATTACTAAAGATTACGTTTATTAACTTTTTTAGACTCTGAATAAAGAACAGTATTGGTTTTACTATCATGTATTTTTTTAACACTTTTTTTTTCTTTATATATCATCACGTTTTCGAGTAGAGAAAATAGTCTTATTTTCAACTCCAGGGAGTTCAAATGTCCATTGATAACACAAAAAAGTCCAAATCTTTTGATTAAACCATCTTTAAAAAACAAGAATATACGTATTCTGGGAAGTTTTCAAATCCCTACGATCATTATTTTTTGAGTAATAAAAAAAGAAAAAATATTTTTGTGGAAAATTGGTATCCCACGAATGTTGCTGTTTTATAGAAATCTTTAGACATTTTGGAAAAAAAACAGTTGAAGAATTTTGAAATCACCACCTTGGACATATTTGCTGTCAGAAACTCAGAAACCATCTGGGAAAATAAAAATCGGACTAATTATATTCAAAAGCGTGATGACAGAAACAAAAAAACAAAAACACAATTCTCTGTAAAATCAACGAATCAGTGAACTGGTTTGACATTTTGAGACCAAATTAGTTTAATTAATAGGTCTTACATCATATTTTAATTTATATTCACAATTAATGATAAATTCGACTTTAATTTTGCTTTAAATATATACCATCGGCACTAAACATAAGATTATTTGCTTTTTTACGTTTATTAATTATATTAATCATATACAGCAGATACTTTATGTCATTAAACACTATTCATCGAACAACCTTAACCCATACGGCATGATAATATGTACATCATTGTTTATGCATTTTCATTAATAACACCACGCCTTTTTTTAATGTTTATGTATAGATAATGTTATGGTAATGTATTAACTGATTATGATTATAGTATAAAACTAGTATAATGGTCAAGATTATATTTTCGAATAAAAATTTTATATTAAATTACAATTAATATACTTAGTTAACACAAGAAAACTATGAACAAACTGAAATCAATAGAAAATATACTTCATGAACAATCTCTTTTAGGTAGGTATATTTACTTATTCAAATACTTTCGACTTAATAAAAAGTGAAATTTGTTTTTTTATCTTCGTTAAGTAATATTTATATTATATTATATTATATAGTATATTTATATAAGTCTATAATTATATATTATTTAATTAGGTATTTTTCTATTTATCTGTAGACTATTTAAATACATTATTTTGACTGAATGTTGTCATTTGAATTAAAAATGTTTTTAGACTTATTATTAATCACAAGAAATAATTTAAAATTTAAAAAAAAAATTAACAAAATGATGAATTAAATTTAGGTGTGTCTGACGTCTGTATCAATTGGTTTTAGAATCATATGAATAAATGTCAATGTCGTTATATACCAATATTTTATAACATAACATAATTCACATTGATATTTTATGAATTTAAGCATAGGTATCATTTTACACGATAACTCAATTATTTATTTGCAGATATTTTAAAATTATATAGTTTAGTTGGAAATACAACTAGAGTTAATAGACATAATTATTTTAACATAATTTGTAGACGAGGGTGAATCTAAGAATGTAAAAAGGGGTTAGTTCTATCCAGTGGCGTGACGAGGCAATTTTTTTTTGAACCGCAGCTCCATGAATATGTAGGGGTAGTGGTGGTGATTATTGAAAAACTGCAACTAATAAGGATAGTAATATTGTTAACTTGTATCTGCAGTAAGAAAGTATTGTGAAAGATCCGCAAGAGTTACATACATTTTTTACAAAAAATCAATAAATAATCGAGAACGGTTTTTATGAACTTGTTTTAAGGATTCAAAGAAGGCTTGGGCCCCCATAGTCCTCTTGTATCCATCCCTGTTTGTAGATATACCCAGATGTAATTTGCATTAGCATTGTTGCTATAATTGTAGGAAAACCAAACAAAAGAATTTACCAATATATGGGTTTTTAAACTTTTAAAAAGTTTCATTTTTTTTCAAACAATCAAATTCATTTTTATCAACAATCAAACATATAGATAATACAGTGTATTATTTAAAGTGTATATAATTTTAGAAATATTACCTGATCAGAAGCGCTAAGCAATCGTTTATTTGACGGATTTTTTTCTCTACGCATATATACGTATTTCAAATTATCACTGTACACTTTGAACCATCTAAAATTGTATTCCAAGTAATAGGTAATTACATTTCCGATAATTGTAATGGGTATGTATTAACTAAACAAATCTCTGCATTGTATAAAACCGTTATGTACATATAAATTGCACATTATAAATAATAATAATAGTATTAAATTGATCAATAATAAGATATCAATGATAACTAAGTGCTAACTTACATTATAATAACTGAAATGTATGCACTTAATTTAAAATAGTGAATCTATGGTATGAGTTCAAACTATTCAGTCACACCTATGAGTTAAAACATGCGTATAAAAGAATATTACAAAAAACATTAGATACATATTATATTAGATGATAAATACAGCGTATCCAGTATTGTCAAGGCTTATTTTAACAATTTTTTTTAGAATATATTATACTTTTATTTAATTAGTTTATTCTAAAATCAATGTTTCAATTTGTATTAAGACACGTTACTAAGTAAAAAATATGCGCAGTTTATGTGTGTGTGTGTGTGTGTGTGTGTGTGTGTGTGTGTGTGTGTGTGTGTGTGTGTGTGTGTGTGTTACTGTGTTTATATATTTAATGTATGATATTATTATGAAAAAATAATGGTTTGACGCATATATTCAGAATAACATTGATTATATAAAGATATTGTTTTATATTACATATTGTATATATAACATATTCAATGACAATAATAATATCTATATTATCTTGTATATTATAAAGCCAACAAAACACTTTATCAAGAAAGCTAAGTGTACAAGTATTAAAGTTAATTAAAAATAAAAGCATATTTTAAATTCAACGAATTATGTATAGGTGTAATGTGTAACGTGTAAGTATTATGTACAATACACATGATTCATGAATATAATATGATTAATATTAACTTCAAACACAGTTCAAAATAAAATTATTCGTTGTTGCAGAAAATGATTAAATCAGAAATAGCACATTACTCGAGTTCTATTGAAATGTTAATACAGTCAAGTCACGATAACTCGAAGTTGAAGGGGGATAAAAAATTGCTTCGAGATATGTATTATTCGAGAAACCAAACTCGAATTTATTCAATTCCCCTTCTAGGAGATTAAAAAGAAAATTCGGGTTATCACGACTCGACTGTATTGAAAATTTCGGTCGTATTTTTATTTTTTCTTAGCTTTTTACTTGTATAATGAGTTTTGATACAAAATGTTTTTGTTAGAATATAATATTGGCTATTTTTCGTCATCGGTTTTAAACAAGATGGAGAATTTAATGACTTTATTATAAAAACGTTATCATAGTTATTATTATCATAGCTATTATAATAGTATTGTATACTGAATATAACGATTTTACTTATATTTTCGCCATTATTCAAACTTTATTTGCGAAAGTTATAAAAGTACCTATTATAATATACCCGATGATCTATTGACTCTACGAACGAATAAATATGTCGGTTCATAAGCTGTTATAACCGTATAGGTATACCTATAGGTCGTAGCAATAAAACTGTGAAAATATGTACATTTTAAATAGCCGAGCTAGAGTTCACGAATATACCTATTACAATCTCGAGGACTCCGCTATTTAGTTGTTTTTCGTTTTGCAGTAGGTACCTGCTAGAATGATAGTGCTGGATACCGATAAATGTTATTCTAACTGTTACCATCATCGACAAATTTTTTGAGATAAGCTTTGATATTTGTTTGTGACTCTTTGTTCAAAATTATACCTGTAACAATATAAAATAAAAATTCCATAGTACACAACTTAAGTTCAGACTGTTGTCAAATCAACCTGACAGTTGTAAAATTAAAAACAAAAACAAATATCAAAATGATAGGTAAAAATATGTTCTTAAAATTCTTGGAGTTTATTTGTTCTAGGAAGTTAAAAAAATTAATTAAATATCAAAACACAGTAAAAAATATTACTGCAAATTTAAAAATGTATTAAATGAATAGAACTATAACATTTTACGTGACATACAGTATCCATAATGTAGTAGTTGTACGTACGTACATAGTGATATTATCGTTTTGATTAATGCTTGTTGTTTATGAATATGTCACGATCGTAGGTTACATTAATGCATTAAACATACATATTTAAAAGATAATAATTACGAGTATATTATGAAGGTATTCATATGTAATCATATGTAATCCAAACTCTAAACATCCATATTTCCTGGTAAAACTAATAGTATTGTTTTTAAGATTTCAGGATTATAAAATGTAGTTAAATATGAATTTTAAATTCAGAAATGCATTAGTTAAAATCTATTTAGGTTGGTAATTTTAAAACTTATTAAAACACTGACGAGACAAACTCACATGATCACAAAAAACGAAATTATTTTAAAGTATTTTCACCAAGTGTTTCTTAACATTAAGTAATATACTACTATACTAGTATAATACCTAAAACTATATCAATTTTCTTTACGAAAATGAGCAGCAGTAACATATATCCTATACTCCCACGGCCAATATGTGAATAGTAGCTCAACATAATTTAGTACCTAATGTAAAATACAATTTATAATTTTCAATTACTTTAATAGAGTACTAATAATTATGATGATAAAACAATGTTTTAAACATTAAAATTTATTTATTGAATACACTTTAAGAGTTTGCATTGCTTTTTGTAGCAAATGTTAAAAGAATTTCGTGAACTTATTCTAAAAAAATATTAAAACTTAATTATACTTAAAAGAAAATAACAAAGCTTATACAATCGTACATATTTAAATGGAAATTGACTACAAGAACTGAGAAAAATATTGAAATCTGCAGTTTAAAAATATTTCCTTAGGTTATTGGGTCTTTATTTCGCTTTGCATCTTATCTCCGCAGAAGCCATTATATTATTTATATTTTAACATTTTCTCTCCATTTAATATTAAAACTTTTTAAAGCGAATCTCAGTTTACTTAAAAACGGTACAAGTTTTTTCCATAAACATGTGCTTATTTTCTATGGATTCGAAAATTAATTTTTAAATCAAAATAATTGCTTTAATACAAGCAATATAAAAAAAATCAACAACTTAATATCACGCTTACATAATGATAATTAAATAGGTAAGCAAAACGATAAGTTTTTACTTTATTCATTATTCAAAACCCGAAATTCTCTACATAAAATATATTTTATATTCATATAATATTGTTTAGAGAAAAAATAATGATTAACGCTTTCTTGAATATCAAAAATAATTAAAACGACCAACGTCATTTTTGAGCAGTTTATTTTTAGAGAACTTTTTATTTGAAAAATTAATAGTTTTTCGTTGATATTCTGAGACTGAACTTCCTTAACGATGAAAAAATAAAAAAATAAGTATTATTGGAGCTTTTGTATCATAAGTATTGATGTTTTCTAAGAATAAAGTCTGGAAAAGAAGCAATGAAAGATTTTTAAACGAGGAAAAATCGTTTATAATTATGATTGTGTTTAAGTGTGTGAGTGCGTCAAGTAATAATTTGCATGATAAAGATTTAAGCTTTATAGGTACTGACTCATTTTGTAATTAGACGGTTGGCTGCATTTAAGTATAAATTTAGCTGAAAGGTCTTAAGTCTCTTTTAAATCGTTTGAAAAATCGCATAGTTTATTAAAGAATAAATATAAAAAACATTATCACAAAGAATAATGTCTGAATTCAGGTATATTATACAAAATAAATAGCTAAGACCATTAAAACAAATTACGTTTTTATTTATACAACACTGTATAGCAAAATAATATGTTTTTATTCTCAACAAATTTGAAGTTCTAATAATAACGTACGGATGTCTTATAAATGATACGTCTATTTTTTTATAAAATTACTAAGTTAAATGAGTAAAAAATATACACTCATCCATACTGTGATACTGAGATTTGTGAGATATATGTAAGTGTAAGACTGTTATTACAACTTGTTTATTTAAAAATATAGCCATCATTGTTTAATTGCTTAAAAGGTTAATATTATTCAAAATTGAAAAACAACATTTTATGAATGAAAAAAATTAAATGATTATTAATTTGAACCAAAAAAAAAAATTAATACTTTATAGCCAGATGTCAAAGGGTATATCTATTATAGATTGAAAAATAAAAACTTTCGAATCTGTTGGAAATAATTTAATTAAAACGGATGAGATACAAGATTCAGATAATAAATAGGTGTTGGATGATTGGAATTTGGCGAATTGGTCTTTTACATGTTTAACCAATTCTTCAGAAAAACAATTCTAACGCGAAGAAGAGTGGATCAGATTTCTATTTCTAAATTGTTGAATATCTAATTTCGTCAAAATGTAATTTTTTAACGTATATAAATTGTTGTTGCGATATTCCTATAATTTTTTTTTTTTTTTTAATGAAATAATGAATAGAAAGAGCAAACTGTGAAGAACTCTGCATTACAATTTTAAAAATTTTTAACCTGAAATGTTAAAAAAAAAAATTTAATTTGTAAATCTGCAAAAGTCTAAATATTTTAATTTTGGTTTCTAAGTGTTCTTTAGATTATCAATTTACGTTCAATTGATTTTTACTAAAATCATTTGTATAGTCGAAGATTGTAGTATTATTATATGGTGACAAGCTGGCGACTAATTAAAACATTCCAATTAAACTTTTTCATTAATATATGCAGATCTAATGGTTGATTAATATATTTCAATGCATTTCAATAAATCAAGTTATACGTATATTTATAAATTATATAATCAAAATTCATTAATTCTTAGAAAAGCATTGCTTTGGTATACGTCATAACAAATAATAATTCTTTGATTTTCATTTATGTGGTTTCTATTGTATACTTTTAAGGGGACTAATAATTTGTTGTTGTTGAAAAATTTAATAAAGCCATGAGAATAATGCAAAAAATCGCCGTTTTGTTTATTTTTCAGCAATAATGTACATTAACATTTTAATGTTGAGGGCAATTATAACGATTAATTAGGTATAGGTAATTATAATTAAACATTTTAATTATTTTAAGAAATAATACGATTGTTGATTATTATTAGTAATATGATTACATAAATAAATTATTAATTTGTTATAAATTGTTAAGATTTTTAAATTTGTTGGCGCGTTTCTCGCTGTATTAAACAATGAAAACTACGACTTTTTAAACATTTATCTCAATATTATTTCTGAATACATGTCTCACACTTCTTAAGAACATATTTTTATACGGCAAAATATTTTTAAAATTACTTTTACAGTTGTGTGTACATTTATTTTAGGACATAGGAAATACTGAGTTATGAAGTCTAGTGAGTAGTGAGAATATAATAATTATTATTACCAAACAAAATATCCGAGAGGACAGTGGGGTTTGGCTGCGGTGACTGTAGATCAGTTCCTGGAATCGAGGCTGTGGTCTCACAGCGCAATCGTATTTTAAAATTTAAACACGGTCGTTGTCCGACAGCGACTACGGCTAACAGCAACAAGGACCGCGCCGCAATAGCAAAGAGAACATTATTCCGAGAAAATCTATTTTAATTGAATAATTGAATCATATCCCTTCTTGCTCCCTTGCTGCTATAATTCTAAGCACAACATCGACTGCAGTCAAAACAAGAATGAATATACCGCTACCGTTATAATGAAAATCCAATAAAGTCATGGTTACCCGCCCACCTAAAAAGACCTTCCAAAAACGAACAAGCTCAAATTTAAAGCCCGAAAAAGCTTTGAGCTTCTGTCCACATATCAGAAAGGATATACCTATATAACTACAGTAGAGAGGCACATGTTAAGTGTAGATACACAAGGAAACTATTACTATGGCAGGGCAATGCACTAAACGCGTACCTGCGTGTGATTGAATCAGTCGAATGAGGTTGACTGACGGTTGTCGGTTGGTTGAGTTTGTCACGCAACGGATTCGCGGTAATAATAAACTGACCTTCAATGAATCCTTAATTTTCAGTACGCGTCACAATTTTCATTTATGCATTTTGTTCCTAGTATTGATAAATATTAAACGCCATTAATTAAAATGTGTTTGTATAAACATAGAACAAGTTAATATATATTAAATTGGTACACAATATACAGTACAGGCTTGTGATCCAATATATTAAATTAAAGGTCCAGGTAACTATGTAAATCAAAAGTTTCGAAAACCCCATTTAAAATGTAAAAGATAATATAATTAAATAAAATTATGAAAATCTTAATTGTTTATTTTTAAATGTAAGTTGTATCAATAAATTAAATATTACATACTACACAATAAAAGATATACGTATCACATTAAATAGTATACCACAGTATAGGATTACTAAAAAGTTAAATTAAACCCAATTAAAAATGGTCAGTGATGCAATAATAATAATTTGAAAATTATGGAACGTCTGAAGAAACAAATTAAAACCTAAAATTGTATGGTATCGTCATATTATAAGTAAATAGATATTTTAAATAATTGCCAAAACATTGACTATTAATAATTTTATTGAACCAAAATAGTATTTAACAAATATACTATATTACGTCTATAATTATAATGGAGTTAAATGTATAGTAATCTAAAGTGACATTTTGTAACTAAAATGTTGTCAGGTATCCGAAAAATGTTTTATAATATTTAAGCAAAAAAAAAAAAAAATCATAATGAGTTAAAAGTTCATGTAGTCTAAAAATAATTAGATTTCTTCGAAAACGTATGACGTCTATTACACAGAATGTGCAATAGAAAAAATGCAGTTCAAGTTTTTCATCCTATTCTAAGCACATTTAACTAAAAGGCTTAACATGAAAAAAAAATACGGAAAATGAAATTTACGCATAATGTGCGTTTCCCTTTGTAAATTGTACGGAAAACCAAGAAAACAGCTGTTATTCATTAGTCTTTATTATTGGTAAATCTAAAAAAAAATAAATACCATAATAGCGTGAATTTATATAATTGCGAATAAAGATGTGCAATAATATATTACATCTATTTGCGACTATACATCGTATAAATTATAATTAATTAAAAATAATTTATAATTAATTAAATATGAATGCAAATATTATATTGAAGAATACTATGATTACTGTCCAATGATTGGACTTAAATATTTAAAAATATTAGTATACCTTGGTAGCGAGAAAACTATACAATAATTTATTTCTACAAGATATATAATCACTAATTTTATCTGTGATTACTTATTGGTAAAATTTTCCAAATAAGTTACCTAATACTTTTTATTTGTATGAAAAATACCTACGCTATGAACTTTAAATATTAAATTAGTAAGTACTTAATAACAAAAGTGTTAAAAGGAAGTCGAGTGTCGTTATTTTTCATTATCCATCCGGGTTGTAAATTAATCATTATTCGATAGTTCTCAGAAATCTTTTTAACTGCAAATATATGACTCATCAATTAATCTTGATGAAGTAACGTTTTCGAAGGGAATTTAATCACTCGTCGAATGACTATTAAGAATTAATAGATGACAAAATTGACAAAGAAAAAAATAAGATAAATGTATACCGACGAAAAATATAAAGACGATTGAACTTATGTTAAATAAACAGTAACTGCAATAAGTTTACAATTGTACACTAAGTAAAAATAAACTGAGATGGTATGTATTAGTTGTCCAATCACCAAATGAACTGACCACTGATTGGTTCTCCATATTTTATTTGGTACAAAATATTAACGAATTACTCATTCAAAAAAAAAAAAACTTTCTAAAATTAAATATATTTTCCACCTACCTGATGTAATCGCTGAAAGGAAAACAAATCCTTGACTCTGAACTTGGCAGTAAATTGTATCTACTCTTGTTTCTAATGATCGATTTTCTTACGTGTCTTTATTTTTGTTACATCAAATTCTACTAGAATCAAATACATAATATGCCCATTATTTATTACTTTACGACGAATTCAAAATGTATTATCAAAGTCCTCATCGTATCACTAAATTATATTGATCAGTATGTAAAGGACAATAAAATATGAATACGTATAAACTCTAAATATTACCTAATATAAAACTATGTCGGGCATGTTATAGTCAGAAGCTCGGAGACAACAAAGGACAAAGACACCCGATATCTTTAACGTGTATTATTAATATTATTATGATTTGCATAGGTAATGATTTGTTCAATTTTACGTCAAGTACCTGCATTGTATGAATGAAATAAATTTAGAAAAAAAAGTGATAAATAGTATGTGTATAATAGAAATCAGATAGGTGATAATAGGTAGTCATAGTCGTAAAATTGGGGTACTAAGGGATCAATAGTCCTCCTATAACTTTCTGAATAAAAATACAAATTTAGAAATACGAATTATTCATGATTTTCGCATTAGGTACTTATTAGGTACTATTTAACGAAAACGTTAAGCAAATAAATTTAAACTATGGCAAAATATTTAAAATTATTATTTAAAGCTAAAAATTACATTTCACGTTTTATTTTATAAAAGTAAAAAACAAAACAAAACAAAATAAACCCACCTAATATCACATTTTATATGAAATACGTTATGCATATACAGTTTATGTAGTAAAGCGTAGGAGTAATGATAATGATAAACGGTGAAGTTTACGACACTCCGTTTAAAAGAAATTCTGATTATTTTTGTGTATACAATATAATACTTTTATCAATAGGATCGGTTCTCATTATTATTTAAAAAATGATTAATAATAATACGTTTATAACACAGAGGTGAAGGAAACGAGATTAGTTAATAACACTCAATCATTATCACAATCTGTGTTATTCCTCATATCGACTTACTTCCCACGAGTATACAAACATATCTATATTATGATTGGTTACCATATAGTTTAAGTCACTTTTAGGCGCCTCAGCATCATATTATATCTCTCCTCCACTCCTGTTACTGTTTCAGTTACGTCGTGTTTTTGTAATCATACAGTTTTGAAATGTATCAAAATAATTAACAATTCAATATTACTATAAAATATAAGCTACGAGTTTGATTCAAAATCATCAGTTTTCTGACACAGTACAAAGTATTAAATAAATGTAAACGATTTGTGATAGGACAGGATCGTTAAATAAACAAGATCCAGCTTCGCGGAACGTTTGTCATATGTACGAGTATTAAATTCGTGGAAGATATACCATGAAGATAAATGACGATAGAAGTGATAAAACAACTATCTGTCATGTGCAATACTTTTTCTTCCTAGAAGTTGAGATGAAACGACCGATTCAAACTAAATTTGTTCAAAATCAAAACCATTGTCATATGCATTTCTGTTATATTGCGCTAAGCAGTATAGGGGTTGGGGGTAGACGATCTTGCATCACACATCACGTTTTTTAGTTAAAAAATATTATTTGAATAATAATCTGATGTAAATAACGGTTTCTAAAACATTGAAATTCTATTAGTTTCCATTCGGCAGAAAATAATAACAAGTCGAGTATTATATAATATTAGCATTTATCAAAGGTTAATGAAGCTTGAAAGCTGAAGCTGATCCAACAATTTGTTTTCCGTGCTTTCGATTTATAGCAGAGACTGCGAGTAACGAAATCGTTGGCATTTGGCATAATATATAATAATCTAATGATACATTGTATAATATTATACTGATAAATTTATAATATATTCGTTTGCATTCAAAGGCGCGATCAGGGGCGTTTTATTGGTTTATTGATTTTAAACTAAGATTTTTAATATGACTACTGGACCAATAGTTTTTAAAGCATGGCCGAGATTTATTATTTACCTGATTTAAGAAGTGATTCGTTTCCATCTCGAGACTTACAACTTTGAAACGGCGTTCACAATACAACGGTGGCATCCATCACAACTAAATTCATAATGACAATTTAATTCATTTAATTCGTTTATTCAAACTTCAGACACTTGTCCCTTGGTACCATGCATTGCCTTGCCAGGTAGTAGGTGGTGTGACGCAATAAGGACCGGATTCATTCGTTGTTTTTTCTTTAACTCTTAACACGGCTGCATTTAACTCATCATAACAGACGACGAACTAAATTTTTGTGAGTATTATTTCCTAAATTGCAATTCGTTTATTTAATAATAAATAAAATACTAAATACATAATAATTGATTAAAAAAATGTATTAATAATTTGAAAAATTTGGGCTTTTGATGAATCATTATATTATAAAATATACTTATCGAGTAGTATTTACTCCAAAAACACAAGTGAAACCTGCCTTATTTCATCCTTCTTCAAAATCATCAGTCATCACTCATCACTTATTATGTTGATGGGATGTATGATATGTCTGAAACAGAGTTTGCCTCTCACCTAAAAAAAAATTGCTTTAAGTTACACTTGACGCGGTACAGTCTATAGAGTAAAATCATGCCTACCATCCGCCAGAATTAAGCTTTAATTAGTTGCTTCAAAAAGTCCTAAATCCCACCGCCATTATGTAATATTATCTACCGGATAATATAATATTAACGGACTATTTAATATCTTAAGGAAACAAACTGTTATTATAGACTATAGTTCATTTTTTTTCGTATTTATAATTTATAAATATATATAATGTACTGTAATACGTTTACTAAATAAAAAAAAAACGTTATAACTTTTTTCAACATCTGATTTTTAAAAAGTAATAATAATGAAACTCCCCGAAACTTATTAAGTCGTCCCTAGTTCCCTACCGGTGATATATATTTTCGAAAAGAATAATGATTATATTACGTGCTTCTTCGACCAAGACCGTTAGACTATGTTACTTCCGAAGTTCCGACGACGAGTGTAGTGGCAATATTTGACTTTTATGCTCACCCGCGTGATACGACGACGGGAAAGCGCGAAAATACTGATTTATCAACAACCGCAAGTCCGTGATAGTGGTTATCACTCAAATGTTTACAATCTGTTATCGAAGCCGCATTCACAGAATAGATGGAATATTGAATTCTACAATGTGCCTCTTCGATCGTCCGTTGTGAAATGTTGTGATGAACATTAAGAAAATAAATAAAAATATAGATATTAATTGTTCGAGAAAATCACTCGTCTTCTGATCGTGGCTGTTAAATTATTATTATGATCAACACGGGTTTCAAGGGAACAGCGAGCAAATTATATTTACCTCTGATTTACGTGAGCTTCTTTTGGTTTTTTTCTTTAATTCCATTTATCTGTTGCTATTAAAGTGTAACTAAACACCTACATTTTTACAGGACCAATTGAAATGTGTCTGTGCAAAACGTTTTTCGCAATTGACCGAAAAACAAACGGAACTGATGAGGAAGAAATTGCCTCAAAAGAAGCCGATAAAAGGAGTCGAGCACATAATACTAGTAGCTTCAGGTAAAGGTGGCGTCGGGAAATCAACTACAGCTGGTAAGTTAGTATATTGATATGTTTGAATTGCACAATAATAATAATAAATTATATTACCCAGTGAATCTTGCAGCAGCTTTAAAATGTATAGCGCCCAACAAAGATGTTGGATTATTGGACGCAGACGTATTTGGTCCATCCATACCGTTAATGATGAACCTACATGAAACACCTTTAATTAATAATGGTATCCTGTTCTCGTACTATAGTCGTTAAATTTAAATTAATTAAATTTGATTTATAGATAATCTTATGGTACCTCTTATTAACTATGGAGTGAAATGGTAAATTATTCATGTAATCTGCATTACATATGTATATTATGTAATTTAATTTCAGTTTTTTATGATGTTTTTGTAGCATGTCAATGGGTAATTTGATAACTAATCAATCAGCGGCCATATGGAGAGGGCTGATGGTCATGGGTGCAATAGACAAATTAATTAGAGGTGTTTCCTGGGATCATACAGATTACATGATAGTTGATACACCACCCGGAACAGGAGATACACATTTGTCACTAGCTCAAAATCTACCAATAAGTGGTATATCATTAAGCTAGATTTTTATGTTGTATGATTTAGTAACCTGTATAGGAACATTAAATAGGTGTCATAATTGTGACTACCGGTCAAAAAGCAGCGCTGGATGTGACCAGAAGAGGTATAACAATGTTTAAAAAATTAAACATTCCTATAATAGGAATAGTGCAAAATATGAGTGTAATGAAATGTTCAAAATGCTCTCATGAAAATCATATATTTGGGAATAGTGTTCAAGAATTAGCTAAGCTAGAAGGTATTTACTGTTGTTAAGTTAATTAATTGTCAAAAGTAAAGTTGAACATCATTTTCAGAAATAAATACATTATTTTCCATACCTTTGGATCCAGAAATAACTGATGGTTGTGATTCAGGACAGCCCATTGTCGTTACTCACCCAGATTCTTCACAGGTAATTAAAATAGTAAAAAGATATATCTAAAATTCATAAAAACAAGAAAATATTTTAGATATTATTTATCGTCAATTCTATGTCAATCATGAATCAAATTTAATATATGTACCATTAATCATTTTCTAATTGACTATTTTACTTATAAAATATATTACATATTAATCATTTTTATACATTAGGCACCTATAATTATTTTCCAATAACAATTGTTTTCATAAGTTTATTTTTATAATTAGTATATATTTTTATTTTGTATTTTGATTTTAGGTTAAAATCTACAAAAGTTTAGCAGAGTATGTGATACATTTTTTGGGCAAATCCAATAACAAATGATAAGACGTTTTAGGTTTTGGTACCTTCATCTGTTGAATGCTGAATCTTAATGTTATGTTATTAAATTATTTTATAAATGTATTAGTAAAATGAAAATTCAAGCAAGTTTTTTAATTGATTAATTATTTTTAAATACTCCCAAAAATATTTAAATTATTTAAGAAAGTTAATGGTGAGATAATACCTATAATGATGTACTAAAAAAGAAAGAACAATGATGAATAAAACAATGTAGATATCTGCATTCTACATAGTTTTCAAGTTTCTAGTTACCGTAAGTGCATGCCATAAAATCATTCTTAAAGATATTGAGATTATTTGGTCAATACATTTCAGATATTCCTTCTGGTAAAAAGCAGCTCATGAAACAAGAGATTAATGTGGTTAAATTACTAACTTTATAAGACAAGAGTATTGCCTCGAATATTGAGTATGTGTACTGTAGATATATTGAATACTTAAATGTTAAAATATACAGACACAATATTGTATATTTGTGTTTTTGGCATTTGGTTCTGTAAAGTAGAATTATAAATTTATAATGTTTGATGGGCTAAACTTAACACAGACTTGAATTATAATTATTAATCTAACCGAAGAAATGGGGGGGAGAGACAAGATACTGCGAAAAAGACTACCCTCATATAAAAATTGAATACGACAATTTCTCTTTGATTATTTTTATAAATTAAGAAACAAATTCATGTCATCAAAAAGGCAATCATTTGTATTTTATTGGAGCGATTCAAATTGATTTAGAACAAATTAATGTTATAACTTACTAGGACACATAATTTAATAATTGAAAAAAAATTTCTATTAAAAAATATATGCTCTTAAAAATTCGTCATACCATCATTACCAGAGGCGGATTAATACATAGGCAACCTAGGTACGTGGTTAGGGCACAACATGTTTCGGGAGCGCCGCAAATTTCTGGTATATTAAATATTTCTACTTTTATCTATATATCATTATTTTATATAATTATAGTTAATACAATTCAAATAAAGAACATTTTTAATTAACAAATTTTATTTTAATGATTATTTAAAAAATTTGTGAAAAAATAAAAGTTATACTTTTGAATGTGGTTATGTATTTCTTTTTGTGGGTTACAACTTTACAAGGCGCCATTGTTGTTTGCCTAGGAGCGGGAAAATGGTAAGTCCGCTCCTGATCATTACGACATTACATATATTCAGTGGCGATTGCAGCTGTATTTTAAGCGTAAACTTAGATATATCTAGTTCGTGAATTTTAGAAAAGGCGACTTATTTTGATAAAAATTAATCGTCAGAAAAATAAAGTTACAATTTGAATAATGGAGCAATTATATATATATAGATTTACCTGTTTTGAGAAGTAATTAGTTTCTACCACTGGAATTCTAACCTCGAAACGAGGTTTGCAACAATACAACAACTACTGTGGCATCCATCACGACTGAATTCATAATGACAATTTAATTTAGACTTTTAACGATCTGAGAACTAACAAAATCGATCGTTTAAGATTAATAAAAAAAAAAAACTACGGCGAACGAATTGACAAAATATTTCTGATGGCTTTATGTCAGACGACCATTCGTACAAGACTGAAACAATAAACATTGGTTACAAAAAATGTCTACCATATTCATCTCAATACCTTATACTATGTACCATTGTCTTACCAGGTAGTTGACCAGGTTGCGTATTTGTTACCAGGTATTTCAGTAATAACCAGATTCATTTTGTTTGTTTATTTGAAATGTGAACTCGGCTGCATTTATTTCATCATCACTGTCAAAGAACAAAGTTTTCGCGATTATCATTTCTTAAATTCTATATCGCTTTGTCCAGTAGTACACTAGAAGTCGAAAAAAATAAATAAATATAACCGTTAAAAATTATTTAAAAATTTGAGCCATCTATGATCTGAGAATATAAATAACTTAACGAGCATTATTTATTTGAAGCATGTGATCAATAAATAGCTATCTTATGGAGATATATTTTTTTTGTTTCTTGAAAAATTTCAAGATTTGTTAGATTCGTTGATCGCCACCATTGTTCATATAACTCTTACTAGTATTCTCAGCGTTAGATATGTGATCTTATGCCATAATTTAATTTCAATATTTTTCTAAACACATTACATTTTTTGGGTTTGAGCGCCTATAAGTGGGTGGCGGGTCTGTGACATTCTTGCTATGGTCAACTGTTAGTGAAACTATGGTTTTAACAAAATACATGTTGGCAATGATATTTATTAAATGTGTATAAAATAATACACGTAAAAAGCATACCGATAAATCGACAGTAGATAATGTACAATACAAGTGCCAAATTGTTTTCTACCAACTCAAAGGGCATATTGAACAACAACACAACCCAAGATTCTATTTGAAATTTTAACTTATTTAGTTTCACAATAAATTGTTGCTAAATAAACTTGATTAAAGCAAAGAGCTGAGGTATGAATTATTAGTATTTTTTTAGTCTTACCTTGACAATAATGGAAAAGTGGCGTAAACAACTGTAAAGTATCTGATAGTGTGCTATAAAAATGTTCATTAAAAGTAATGTAGTTTCCCATTGCAGTACGATTGATTTCCTGCAAAACTTATAATCTGAAAATACATAGTTAGAAATCATTTTAATCTTGTAAATGATTACAGCCCAACAATGATGGAAATAAAATAAAAATGAATATTTTAATTTCATATACTTTTTGTTTTGTGTACATGTTGAACATTAATTCATTTCTTGATATTTTAAAAGCTGAAAATATAAACTAAATAGATAAAACACAATGAATAATTTGGCGAGACTTTATTGTGAAAAATAATTGAAATAAAACATAATTGAATTATTAAAACTCACAAGCAAAAGCAATTTAATAAATATAAATATAACCATCTCTTTCTGTTCTAAAGTAATAAATAAATAATAAAATTAAAAAAAAAAAAAAACACATGTTAGTAGTAGGTAGATTTGTTGACAGTGTACATTTTAATGTCAAACATATATATAAATAAATCAAAAATTCACTTTCAATTAGAATTTGGAACACTTAATTAAAAATAAAATATTTCATTGATATAACATTTTAAATGCAAATAATTTATAAATTGCTCACAAGATTTAGTCTTAAGCTAAATAGTTAAGTATAAGTAAATAAATCTATTATAAAAAATCTCTGACATAGCGTGCAATATATATTATTTAATTTTGGAAAAGTGTTTTCGTGAACTCTATATAATCAAGAGCACCAGTGATTGGCCGTTCGGTTTTGGAATCCACAAATGGCTTCATACGAGCAACACAATAATCGGCCATATCCTTAGTAAGGTTCTATGAACAAATATAACCAAATGTTAATAGAGCTATAAGATATATAAATAAAGGATATTGATAATACTTACAGCATAAAGTTCTTCCTTTGTGACATATGGCCTATCACCTGCTGTTATCGCTCTAAATGCATTCTCAATTTCTTCTGAGCTTTGAACGTTCTCTGTCTCTTTACTGATCATGAACGCCATGTACTCTTGAAGTGAAACGTAACCATCACGATTCGGGTCAACCACATCTGAAAAACCAACAGTGAAAAATAATATTTGAATAATAGTAGATTAACAAACAAAATACCTAAGATGGCTTCAAATTCAGGGTCAGGTTGTCCTTCTTCTACCATGGGTAAATCATAACCCAAAGCTCTTAAACAGGACTTGAATTCGGTTTTATCTAGACGTCCTGAACGGTCTTTATCAAAGTGTTTAAACATCATTGAGAACTCTTTCAATGCATCTTCGCTTACACCAGATTGGTTCCTAGCCTGGATTTGTTGTTCTAGGTTGTGTTGCATTCGCATACCTAATTGATCTAGTTGATCCCATTGCTGAGCTAAACCTACGGTGCTGTGTTCAGTATACCTAAAATCAAAGATTTCAGATATAATAACATTTATATATTTATAAAATTAGACGTAATTATTTACCTGTTATCCAAGATAAGGTGTTCTTCAAGAATAGCTCCTAAATCTTCAATTTTCTTTAAATCTGAACGACGAGAACGTACTTCAGTTGCTTTACGCTATTAAAAAAATTAAATTAGTAAATGGGAAAAAAAGAAAAGAAAGTTATTACTACCTTAATGGCTTCCAATTGTTGTTCCAATGAACCGGATCCTTCCATCATTGATGTTCTATCAATTTAATAATAATATGAGTTAAAATATTATATTAATACTATAAATAACATGAAATGGCAAAAAGTAGTTAATTATTTCCAATATTTGAAAAGGTCACTTAAGAGCCAAAATCATTCATCTCAATAGTTTTGTCAGAAAAACAACCTCACATTTTCATTCGTCAAAGAAATTAACATATTTATCTGATCATTTATTTCAATAGTTTATAAAAAAAATTAAATACTCTCAGCTTATGCTGATATATTATGGAATGCTGAATTTATATTGGCAAATGATTTTTTTTTTAATTTGTCGGGAATAGAAATTATAAAAAGAAATGAAATAGTATACTAATTTTCAAATACTATTTGAAGTAGTTAATTATTTTGTGCATAATTCACAATACAAAAATTAATTTAATTTGAATAGCTTGCAAACAGTTTTATAAAATTATTAACTACACTCATAATTCACATGTTAATTAAAAAAGATAATAACACAATAAATATGCATTCATATATGCTTTCTTTCCAAACACTATTACTAAAATTCAATTTATACCTGGTTTCAGTTAACCATTGGTGGAAAGTGTTTGCATGTTTAGCAAATTCTTTTCTTAATGTATCGTTTTCATCTTGTCTCTGGGCTTCTTTGGTTAATTCAATATCTCGTTCTTTGATAATTTTCTGCAGGTTACGCCAAGTGTCCTCTAAAGCCTCCATGGTAAACCATGTGTATGGGTTAGGGCCTACATTGAAACTTTTAATTTGATGATCAAGGGCGGCCAAAGCTTCAAAATCGGACTGAGCAGATGTTAGTGATGCCTATACAAGGTTTATACATATTTTAATAAATGTACGGTTAAATTAATTAATAATTTTTCATTTACTTGAAATTGTGCATGTGCTTCGCGGAGTGCTCTTATTTCTTCAATGGAATTACAACGCACAGGATCCGTTAAATCTTCCTCGGCGTTTTCAAACCAAGAATTAAATGCAGAAGCTTTTTTGGCAAATGTCAAATAAAGTTCTTCAATTTGCCGGAATTGATTTTGCATACGTAATAATTGTTGTTTTCGGTCATCAGAGTCGCTCAACAGCTTTTGCCATCTAAAAAATATTTTATAGTAAGAAACTTAACAATTTTAAAGCCATAAGTACTGTAATATGTGTACAATTAGTTAAACATACATCACAATAAGTACAAGTAAAGTAAAATTTAAAGGTTGAATAATTCAAGATAAATTTAGATGTATGGTATTAAGGAATTGAAAATATAAATTAGTTTCTAAAATTTCAATGCTTTTTCAACATTTCCAACTCATGTGTATTAGTGGATATACTATTTGAAAGATTCATGAGTTTTTGAAATTATATTTAGTGATATATACAACAAATAAATGGATACCTGTCAATAACATCAGCATGCCGCTTTAATATAGCCTCCGATTGGTTATGATTAGCAGCAATCAATTGATCCTTAAGTGCAGTGATATTATGTATTCCTTCATGTTCAAATGCATGCAAGCCTAAGAAAAATATAATCAATGATTAAATAATTTAAAAATATCTGTCAATTAGATAATATGTGATGGTATATTATATAAAATATAAAAGGTTGTTATATGAAAACAGTAAACCATAAGTTGTGGTCATGACAGACATTACTGAAAAATATGTGACTACATATTTAGTCCTATATAATGTGATAGTCTTGAGTCTAATTATATAAAATTAGTCATACTATTTAGACAAACTAGATAGTTAACAGTAGTCACCATGTTAACGTTAAAAAATTGTATATTCTTACCAGCATCAAATGTTTCTTGCTTAGTAAGCAAAGTTTGAACGGTTGACAAATCTCTTCCATACTCTTCTGATCGGACATGAGTTTCTTTATCGGCAATCCATGATTCAACAACATCTGCTTTCCACATAAATTGTAGATAAGCAGAGTTGTCCATCAATTTTGACTTACGTTTAGCAGCCAAAGCAGACAAATTGTCCAACTTAATCTGTCAAATAGCATAATTTTATTTAATATTAATCATAATTTAATTATGGGTTTAGATTAATCAAATACCTGAAGTTGTTGGCAACGCTGCAATATACTATCTGCGTGATGGTTCTTTGAATCTGCAAGATCTATACCTCCATGGCTTATTTGTTCACAGCGGTCACGATGTACAGCAAAATCAGTTTCGAATGCATCATGTTTTTTCAAGAGACCTTGTACAGCTGCCATAGTATCACCAAAATCTTCCACAGATAATAATTGATGTTTTTCACTAAAATGAAAATTATTTATTTATTTAATTAACATCAACACATAAAACATGTAGTCAAAAAAAGTTATTTTAATTAACCTGATCCAAGCTTCTTCTTCTTCAACTTTGGCCAAAAATTGTTGATAAGTTAACGACTCATCCAATTTTTTTCCTCGAGTTGAAGCCATTTGTTTTAATTCATCCCATGCTTGATTTAATAACTTTAATCGCTTTAAAAGGAAATTATAATTTTAGTAAAAATATTAATATATATTTGTGTATGTGTATGTGTGTATATATATATAATATGTATATAACTTACTTGTTCAATTTCTGGAACACCTAAATTAGAAACGTCCATTAATTTTTCTCCAGCTTCTTGCACTGATTGTATAGCAGGTTCATGTGATGCCAATTCAGCTTCAAGACGTTTGTGTTTTTTCTTCAGATTTTGAACACCAGTTAAATCACGACCATAATCATCAGATCCAACTAAAAGTTTCTTCTCCCTATAAAAATGATGAAAAAATAAATATTAACTTTTACTAAATTTTATGTAATATATATTACTTTATCCATGATTCTTCATCAGCAATATCTCTGAAGAATTGATGTAAAGTATTGGCTTCATTTAATCGAGCTTGACGATGGGCTGCCAAATTCCTAATACGTTCATATCTTTCGTTGATAGAACTACGGCGTTCCTGAATACTTCCTGCTTCAAATTGACCACTTTCAATTAAAGAATCTGCTTGACCATTCATATCTGTATTAAAAATGAATTAAAATGTTTAAAATGCTAAACAAATATTATTTAACAAAGTAAATTATTTAAGTGTATTAATTAGTAATGTAAAAACCTTGAATACGATCTTCATGTGCTTGAATATCAGCTTCAACAAGTTGATGTTTTTTAATTAAATTCTGAACAGATGCCAAATCTTTTCCAGAATCTTCAGATGTCAGTAATGATTCTACTTCTCCCAGCCAGAAATCTAAATCTTTAACAGCAGCAATATAGGTGCGTTGTTTGTTTGCTTCCTTAAGTTTCAACGATTTCTCAGTTGTTTTTTGAGTCAAATATTCCCACTGATCAGCAATTGATCCTAGTCTTGACTAAAATAAAATAAATCAATTAAAAAAATTAATAAAAATTATACATTTTAGAGATTGACTATTCCATTTATTATATATATATATATATATATATATATATATAAACTGAAGAATTAAATTAAATGAGGAAATAAAAGTTAACAAGAGAATGTATTTAGACAACGTAAAATAAATATATGAAATAGTAAGTATACAGTAAATAAATATAATATAATTTTTATAATTAGGTAAAAACAATTAAGTTATATGAGAATGCATTAATCAAAACAAGATAACTAAATAATTGCAACAAGTTGCAGTCCCATTTATCAAACTGATATTTTAAAATTGACTAAAGACAAATCTTTTTCTAATTATTTCAGAGTCTAAACATTGTTATGTTAATCAAATCAATAATTCAATGAATTTAGATTATTATTTTAAAATATTATTAAATAGATATGTATTGGCACATCAATTAAATAATCAAACTGACAGTCTAATTTTATTCGAATATAAATATAATTATATACAATATACATATTATATATAAAAATGGAAATTAGCAGAATTCCAAAACATCAAAATATCAAGAGAATTTTAGAAGGGCATACTATAATTTTTATAATTAATGATTACCTGAACAGCTTCGTCAGATCCAGCACACTGATGCTTATCAATCAAATTCTGCCCCATACCTAATACACTTTGAATTCTATCGGCATTTGCTGCTAATTCAGCTTCAAATGCTTGATGTTTTTGATGTTTGGATTGAATATTAGCTGGGTCCTTGTAACTTTCTTCTGTAGCCAGTTGGAGTTTCTCCGCGATCCAGTTTTCGATTTCATCAGCATCTCTACTAAATTGCTGTAATGTCTGTGATTCACCAAGTTTTGATCTTTTTTCAATTAAAGCTTCTTTTAAATGACGCCATCTATTCAAAACTTGTGTTCTTTTTTCATCAATTGGAGTAGCTGCATAGTGTTTGGCAGCTATTAATTGATCAGCTAATGTTTGTAAAGCAGCAATTTTTTCTTCCTGCAAACACATATTTAATTAAAAACTAAAAAAAAAAAAGGAGAAATTGTTTAATCAATAAACATACATGAGCATTAATAGCTTTGTCAAAATCTTCGTGTTTTTTAATTAAAGCTTCGACATTATCTCCCTTAGAATCAACTTCCTCAGACGCAAGGAATGCTTCTCGAGCTGACATCCAATTTTCAGCCTGTTCACAGTCTCTGTAGAATAATTGCAATTCCAAACACTGGTCTAGTTGCATTCGGCGGCTAATCCATGCTCTGTTAAAAATTTAACATTAAAAATGATTCCATAATAGTTATTACAAACAAAAAATTTACTCTTCTAATTCTTGTCGAGCTTCAGTCATGCTTTCAAGTTTTTCTTGAATTTCAACACTAGCATAATGTCCAGATTGTAAAAGTTGCTGACCAAACATTTCAAATGTTTGGAAAGTACCAGTACGAGCATCAATTTCAGTACGGTGTTCCTTAAATACAAATTAATAAATTATAAAATTAATACAGAAAAATATATAAATATTTTCATCTAAATTAGTGAAGAAGTGTAAAATATTTAATTTTTTAGTAATACACAAAAGACAGGATATTTCCTGTAAAATGTTATTAATAGATATTAGTTAAAATTAACAAGTCTTAAAAGTTTATGTGAAAAATTCTTTGGTGTATTTTATTAGTATACAATTGCTTAATAATTTATAAGTTGCTAAATGATAAGAATAACACTTTCATTTATACATTTTAAAAATAGAATGATTCACAATATCATAATTAAGTAAAAATGTACTTCAAACAAAAGTTAAACTGATTAAAGTTAATAAAAAGCCTACATATTTATATTTTTTAAATTAGTAAAAATACTTTATTCAAAGCCAATCAAAAAATATTATTTAAATAATTAGATTAAATTCAAACAAATAACTCTTTTTCAATACATTTCAGAAATTTTTGAAATAATTGTATAATAAATATAGGTTTTTTTGCCACTCTGTGTCCTAGTATCTTTCATTAAACAAATGACAAATATTGTATATACAACAAAAAGTGCACATGATAGCCATTTAAAATTGGAAACATGTGGTCAGATATTCAGATATGTATTTTGATTCATTTAACTTTGAAATTTGTTTAAAAAAATTAATAAATATTCAGTTCAATATTAGGAATAATCACGATTAATTATATAATATATACATATAAAAAAAAACTGTAAAAGTATTAGTGATATCATATGAAACTGGGCACTCTAATTTATTACAATTTAGTATTTACTAATATTATTTTTTTAAGTGAAAACAAAACATAAAAATTATTCAATAGTGTCAGTGAAGTGCAAACTTTTAACGACATTTACACAAAAACCATTACTTCATTTTGTACCTGAGCTATACCATAACGATAGTCTATTTCAGCTCTCAAACTCTACAAAAATTATAGGAGAAAATAAATATAAATGTTTGACATGGAAATAAAATATTTATGCTTTAATACTGTGGATATTGTTAAGCATAAACCTAAATTTAAAACCTGAAAAATAAATTATATAATATAATATAAATAATACCTGATGTCGTTCCAATAGTGCTTCAGCTCCAGTTACATCAGATGCTAATTCATCACTGGAAACTAAACCCATCATTGAATTTATCCAAGACATCAAATCACGATAGTCTGCCAAAAACCGTTGAAGATCGTAGGAATCTAAAAGTTTTTCCTTTCTTAAATTTGCTTTGGCTGTTAATTGTGTCCATTCTTCATTAATTTCTCTTTGTTTCATGTAAGTATTATCACGAGATTCAGGATGAGTGTTCATTAAACGATTAGCAGTTTCATCTAATTGGCGAATCTAATAGAAGACATTACATATAAGATTAATACAACAAAATCAGTACAAATAAAATGTCAGTTCTGAACAGAATTATTTTATTCCATATGTTTTATATATATTTATATATTTAAGAAATTAAAAACATTAGAAAAACTCTTTCAAGAGTTTAGTGATTTATTTATTTATTTTTTTTTTAAGACTTGTAAATACATTGTTTTTTCTTTTGAGATAAAATAACAGTAGCTTAACGTAATTAATAACATTAAATTTTATAATATAGTGATTGAGGGTTCTAATACATTTCTTTTGCATCATTAATAAGTTTTTCCAGACAAAACCATTAATATAAAAATTAGAATAAGAGTAAAGCTATTGAAAAATCATTAATAAATTTATATTATCATTAGTTTTAAGTACTAGTATTTATAATCAATGATATTATCTTGGGCAAAGCAGAGTTATTTTCAGTTTTCTATAAATGAGCATTAAAAACCTAGAGCTTAAAGTTAAAAATTGCTTACCCTGAAGAAACTAAAAACTGAAATTGCATAAGTATTTTAAATTTGTAAATAAAAACATGTAAAAATAAAACAATCCTATTAAGAATTGGTATAAAAATCTACTGAATTATTTTTCCAACCTTATCTTGTAAAGCAGCCAAATCACGTTCTAATCCTTCATGTTTACGTTGCAAAGCTTGAACACTCCTTAAATCTTTACCAAGGTCATCATTATTAAGAGCATCATCTTTTTCACGAATCCAATCACGAGTTTCATCAACATCTCTATGGAATCTTTGTACTTCATGTGCTGATCCTAATTGAGTAGCTCGAGCTTGAGTAAGTTGTTGGAGAGATGTCCACTTTTCATTCAAATCCTAATTATCATTACAAACAAATATAAATGTATGTATGTGCCATATGGTATAGTATCCTATGGTTAATTTTGGTAGTATATTTAAGTTTTGAATAAAATATATTTTAAAATTATATAAATATAATCAAAAAGCATAATTATTAATTAACGTACTTGAATCTGAGTATTGATTTTCAATGCCGCTTCTGTCTGACCTAGACTCATTAACTGCATTGCTATTTCATTCATTTCAGCTAAACGTACTTCATTAGCTTTTAAATCAGATTGGAAATCATCAAATTTCTTTTGCATGACTTCTACTTGTTCTAAATCTTCTCCAACATCTTGTACTTGTGCATGATTTTCCTAAATTATACAGTTAATAAATGTATTAATTATTAATACTAAAGTTATACATTATGTAAGTTTAAAAAAGTATCCAAACCTTATCTTTGATCCATGTGGCTAATTCTGCAGCTTCTCTAACTAATACATATGCTTTCACAGTTTCAGCAAGTTTGGTTTGTCGTTCTTTAGCTAAATTCAACAGTCGTGTATATTGGGCTTCAATTTGTGCTTGTCTAGCAGCAATAGATCCACCAGTAGCCAAATGTTGTTGGGATGCACTCAAACCAGAAACTTCAAGTCGTTTTACATAAGGAGCTGGGACAAATCCTTGGCGATCATTTACTTCTACTTTCCACCATTCCTGTTATATTAAACAAAATGCTGGTAAGACACTTAGAGATAGTATTAGGTACAAATAAATGAATCAAACAACAAATAATTATTCAAAAATTTGAATTAACTTAAAATAAAAATAAAAATTAAATTGATACATTGACTAACATAAAATTTTTATAAATTAATTGATAAATGAAGAACACATAAATCATATGACTAATGTCATAATGATCAACAGATAATATAGTTGATAACAATATTTATGAATTGTCGAGGTTAGGATTAAATAAATAGAAACTAATATAAATATGATTAATAAATAACTATGTGTTTAGTTGATTTTGTAGTTCATGTAATATGCATAATAATTGTATGCAACTTGATTAAAAGAGAAAAGAAATTGAATTATGTAATTCGGTACTTAACTTGTTCAAACCTTATGTCAAATAAATTTCAAATAAAATATTAACATTGAAATTTATAAATGAATTAATATTTTTGTTTTGAATTTGTATTTAAATTAATTTAAGAATCGAGTTTTCAAAATTATAATGTAGATTCACCATCGAAAAATATAATTACAGAAAAAGGAAAATGCATTTGAATATATTTGTGTTTAGTAACTATAATTTCATTAATTTACTATATTATATATTAGTAACTATAAATAAATGAATTCACATAAAAAATTAAGATTCTTACTTTATTATTCGAATTCAAAAGAATCAAAACATCTCCTTTTTTCATAGAAACTTCCCTTGGAGATTTTTCAGTATAGTCAAACAAAGCCATAACACACTCTTTTCCACTGACATCCACAACTGGAGTTTCTTGTTGCTAAAATAATAAAAATACAATTTTTTTTTAAACTGAAATTATGAATAGTTTATAGTTATTTACATGGCAATAATATTATGATTTGTATAAAGAAAAAAAATAGTTACTGTTCAACTAAAGAATATATTTTTCTTTACCTTGCATGCAGCAGCTTGTTCTGAAAGTGATCCAACAGTTGTTTTAAATGCTTCCAAATCAGACAATAATGCTTCATGCTTTTTTAATAAAGCTTCAGAAGAATCTTCATCTCTTCCATAATCTTGACTTAATACCATTGGTTCTTTTTCTTTGACCCAAGATTCGGCTTCATTAGCGTCAGCAAAGTACTGATGCGCTTGAAGAGAATCTTCTAAATCTTGTTTACGCTGAAAATATTAAAAATGTATAAGATATACAAAATCAAAAAAAAATAAATATATTTCAAATTAGAAAAACCCAGACATTATTATTAATGTAATACATTTATTACATTAAAAGGGAATTATAAAGGATTTTTTTTATAAGCTAACAAAGGTAATAATTGTTAAGTGAAAGATTCATTTCAAAATATTTTTGATTATTTACTATATAACTAAAAACATAAATTATACTTGTAATGCTTTTTCTTTAAGATGATTCCAATGTTTAGTAAGATTTGATAAACGTTGTTTTATATCTTCATGAGCAAAATGTTTAGCATTAAGCAATGACTGTCCTGTTTCAGTTACAGAAACTATACGAGAATCATGATTATTGATTTCAGCTACAACGGCTTGATGTTTCTTCATTAAATTCTGTACCCCAATTAAATCACGACCTACAAAATTCATTAGTTAAGTAGACATTCTTTTATATTAAATAGAAATTATTGTTTTAAAACAAAATACCTCGATTAGTTGAAGCTGCAACAGGTTCTTTTTCACGAATCCAAGCTTCTTCATCTTCGATATCTCTAAACAACTGTTGTGCTAAAAGTGAGTCATCCAAACGTCGTCTACGTGTGTCCATAGGTTTTTTGAGTGATGAATAACGATCACATAATGCAACCTAATACACAAAATATTACATTCGGAAGGTTCATTTTAAATGAATAGGAAAATAAAAATAAAATAAAATATATACTTGTTTTGCATGAATATTGTCTGAATCAAAATGACCACCATCTACAAATTGGTCAGCTGTTATCTTAATACCTTCGATTCTATCTTGGTGCGAAGCAACATCAGCTTCTAATAAAGCATGTTTTTTTTGAAGATTTTGTACACTGGTTAAATCCTTAAAGTAACAACATGAATGTTAATTACAGTACTAATTATGAAAGATCAATAATCAATAAAAAATTACTTTTCCATAATCTTCACTTAATAATTGTCCTTCAACTTCTGATAACCACAATTCGACATCTTCAACAGTTCGATTGAATTGTTGTTGTTGTGCAGCTTCAGATAATTTTGATCCTTTTTGTCCTGATGCAGTAACTAAATTCTCCCATAAATGAACTATTTCATCCATTCTTAACTGAATACGACCTATAAACACACAAAGTAGTAGATTATAAACTATTCAAATAAATATATTTTCAAAAATAAAATCAACTTACTCAAAGCATAATGTTTAGATTCAATGAGCTCATGACCAGTAGAAGTAATTTCTTCCATACGTGATTTATTAGCATTCAGTTCTTGTTCAAAATTTTGATGTTTCTGTACTTTTCCATTTAAATTTGTAGGATCCTATAATATAATTAAAAATAATCAAAATGTATAATAAATGAAAACATAAAATAATCAAATACTTACAAGATAACTGTCATCATTAGCAAACTTTAATTTTTCATTAATCCATCCTTTAGTCTCGTCGCAGTCCCTTTCAAATTGTTGAAGTCTATATGAGTCTTCAAGAACATTACGTCTATGAGATGATTTTGCAAGTAATTGTGATCTTCTTTCCAAAAGCTAAAATATTTAAAACCAAATAATTAAGATTATATCTTTAAAAGAATTAAAATAAGTACATTTTAGAGTTTAAAATTTTACCATTTCACGGCGCTGAGCAACATCTTCAGTAGCATAATGTTGTCCTTCAATTAATTTTGTAGCAAATTCATCAAGAGCTTTAATTTTTTCTTCCTGGGCAGCTAAAGATTTCTCGAAATCTTCATGTTTTTTAATCAATGCTTCAACACTATCTAGGGAATCACCCAAATCTTCATTTGATAGGAAAGCCTAAGGAATTTGAATTGTATTTTAAAATGTATCAATTTATATATAAAATTTATAAAATATATCAATTTATATAATATGTATAATACCTCTTGTTTGGCCATCCATGTATCAGCTTGTTCAGTATCACGATAAAACAATTGCAAATCCATACATTGTTCATATAATATACGTCTTTCTTCCCATAAAGCCAACAATGAATTTTTTTCACTGGATAAATTACCCAAATTTTCATTAACCAATGTAGGAGCATTTTCACTTTTTAATATATGCTCTCCAGATTCCAATGCAATACGGAAACTATCTTCACGAGCATCGATTTCTCCCTAAAAACAATTATTTGTTAATTAAAAATTAAACTTTCAACAAAAATTAAATTTTCATACCTTATGTTCTTGATGTCTTTCCAACAAAGCTTCAGCACCAGCTACATCCTTTGCTAATTCATCAGAATATATTATTGCCTTCATATCATTAATCCAAGAAGTCAAATCACGGAAATCAGCCAAAAAACGTTGAAGCAAATATGATTCATCTAACTTCTGTCGGCGTTCTTGTGCTTTAGCAGTAAGACGTTCCCAATAAGCAACTATTTCACCACGCTTATTTTGAATTTGTGAACTATGATCAGCATGGATTCCACATAAGCGATCTGCTTCTTGACCCAAAATTGAAACTTTATCTTCTAAAGCCGCTAAATCTCTCTCAACTCCTTCATGTTTTCTCTAAAATTATAGTACAATATTATTTTTTGAACTCTTATGGTTGAAGTGATAAAAAATACAATACATAACAAATAAATTTAAAAGTAAAAGATTATTGAAATGTAATTAGTAAAAAATTATTAGAGTTTCTACAGAACACCTGAACATTTTTAGATTGAATAGCATTAATGCTCAGTATCAGTGTACAGAATCATAAACTAAAAATAAAACAACTTATTGGTTTTAGACTTGTAATATACAAAAAAATATAACTTTATAAATATACTACAAAACATTTAAAATGTGCTATAGTATTAAAATGTAATTAGCTCTTTAACTAACAAAATAGAAAAACAGTTTATCTAAAAAATTTTGTCAGAAAAAAAAATACAACGGTACAAACAAATTTTTATGGTTTCAAAAATGTTTTTCATCTTATTTTATCAAAAATACATCACAATTCATAAAAATTACTCAATGTAAGTTTTTGAAAAATTTAAAAACTGAATATTTTTAAATTTTAAATAGCTGTAACTCAGTTAATTATAAATTTAGGACTACACTTAATTGTTAAAAAAATGTGTATTATAATATTCTTTCTTACTAAAAACCCAAATTAAATGTGAAGTAACTGAGCATAATATTTCATTATTATCTTCAAAAGGAAATGCACTGTGTATCTAACCAAATATGGTAAAATGAAAGTAGACTAGAAATGATGACACTATTATTACAGAAATTAAGAAAAAGATCGGGAATACAAATAAATGAAAACTAAATACCTAAAATATAATAAATAGACTATACCTAATAAATAATAACCATTCAATCATAATACCACACATTAATATATTAAAACCAACCTGAAGTGTTTGCACACTAGCTAAATCTCTTCCATAGTCTTCAGAAGACAATATACCATCTTTTTCAGATATCCAAGCAACGGTTTCATCAGCGTCACGATTAAAACGTTGTATTTCATGAGCTCCAAATAAACGTTCTTTCCTCATTAAAGTTAAATGCTTTAATCTTGTCCATGCTTCATTCAAGTCCTAAATACAAATTAAAAATGATAAACAAATCTTACTCAAGTCCAATGAAAATTGTTATTTACCTCTTTTTTTTTCAAAATTGTTTCTCTTTCAGGATGCCCTTCCAGAACTAATTTAGAAGCCAAATCATTTACTTCAGTCACACGATATTCTTGTGATGTCATATCCTTTTGAAATTCATCAAATTTACGTTGCAATACTTCTACATGTTCCAAATCGGCACCAAATTCATCATTAGTGACAAAAGTTTCCTAAACATATTTAATACAGTATAGGTGGTATATAAATAATAATCTTATAAAATAAAATTTAAAAATAAGATATTTACCTTGTCATTAATCCAAAACATAACCTCATCACATTGTCTTAAAAATTGGACTAAAACCAGAGCTTGCTGTAATTTGACACCCTTTTCAGCCAATTTTGACAAAAGCAAATCCCAATCATAATGTAGTTGTTCTAAAATAGTAAGAAATTATAACATTAATAATTTTTAAACACATTTTTTTAATTATAAATTTAAAGTAAACCATTAAAAAAAAAAAAAAACGATAATATTATAGAATACATACTTAATTAACTATGTGCATATTGTCTAATAATGTATTAAAGTAAGCAAAAGTATCTATAAAAATTATAGCACTTGAGGTAAACTTTACTAAATTTATTCAGGTACAAAAAAGTGATTTAATAGCAGAAAAACATTGTTTTGGCTGTAAATTTAAAATTGGGGATGTAAACAAAAATACAATATTCACATTAGATATAAATGAATTACAGGGGGGAAATTTCTTCTGTAATAGAGAGTACTTAACTCTCTATTAAAGGTTATTTTTTACTCCCACAAAAACATTCAAGATTTAAAATGCTGTGTTACAAATAATTTAGTATTAACTTATATAATTACCAAGTCTCTGACGAATTTCAGAAGATGCAAAATGGTTTTGATTTATCATTCCCATTCCAGTATTATCTAAAACCACAATTGCATTACTATGAGCAGCTACTTCAGCTTCAAATGCTTGATGTTTTTGAATTTTTGCCTATGAGTTTTAATAACACATTAGTTTAATTATTTATTTATAAAGATAATAATATTAATAATAATAACTTGTAAATTTGTAGGATCTTTATAACTTTCATCTGATGCGGCTTGTGTTTTTTCAAGTATCCAAGATTCAAGTTCATCTGCATCTCTTTTAAAATACTGAAATAAAATAAAAAACATATTTATAATTGAATCCTTTTATTTCAAAAATATATAAATAGACAAAATCTTAATAAAATTTTATTACTTGGAATCTTCTTGAATCTTCAAGTTTCTCCCTTTTTAAACGAGCTTCAGCTTTGAATTCGCTGTAGCGTTCAAGGACTTGTGAACGACGATTATGAATATCTTCAGCAGATTCGAGGATTTTCACCTCTTTTGGTACCAAAGGATCCATTTTGGAAATTTCTAAAATTAAAATATACAATCATATTTAAATTTATGTATCTTACTAATTTGATATTATTAATAAATTAACTATTCAATAAAAATATGTGTTTACTATTACTTCTTAGCATGTAAACTAATATCCTATTTCAACAATTAAATATTTAATTAAATATTTTTTAAATTATTTAAATAAATTATTTAAGATTAAATAATACTTGGCCTTATCTTCCACACAATTTAGCATTTGAAAAAATTAGACCCAGAATAGTGAATACAGTTACCCAAGGCATAACAAATTCAAGTGAAAGAATTAATTGAAATGAGTCATACAATACGAGATGAAGAGGAAATGAGAAGGCAGCAATGGTCTCAGAGGCCCAGTAAATTGAATAATAATGGTACTACACATTTGTTCTAAATTTTAATAAATGTATATATTATTTTGTACATCAAGATTAAAATTGTTTATTAACTACTTACTAACAAAATATTAAATTCAAACATTAAAATTATATAGCTTAGATCAGTGGTTCTTAATCTTTTTAAGACCGCGACCCTAATTTTCTTCCAAAAATTTATCGCGACCCCCATAGTTGTACATTTACAGAATAAAAAGGTAGTTTCAAAAAACAAATTTTTTTTATTGTTGTTACCTCTTTATTACTGTTTTATAATAATAAAATTTTAAGTTTATAGTTTATACAATTTTAAAAAATATACATTTCTTACAATTTCTATAGTTAAAAAAACTTCTCTCGACCCACAGTTTGAGAAACGCTGGCTTAGATCAAATAATGAAAATAAAATAGAAACATACATAGGTGCATATTTGTTTGCTTATTAGTTATTATGAATCAAATAGGTATTTTAAATATTTTAAATAATAGTAGAAACTAATGGTTTACTTATTATTTAACTAAACAATTTTATAGATAAATTAATTTTTATTACTTATCTAGCTTCTTCAGATGGAAGAGAATATTGAAAAATCATGACAAATACCTAACTTATGTATACAAAATAGGACTATAAAATCGACATAAACTGAAAATTTTCAATGCTCCAATGTAACCAATTATTTTAAATTCATTTTACACATGTAAATGATTAGAAAAATAATATTTATATATGATTTGAGACCTATCTAATCTAGACTCTAATAGTTATCAATGGTTGTCTGAGCAATAATAAATTATATTCTTAAAATAATACAAAGATAATTAACCCAAATAATCTATTGTGTACAAATTAGAACATCAGTTATCTAATACAGTTTTGTAAAAATTGTTATCAGGCATTTAGTACTATATAACATTGTCCTGTTTTGAGCATACTAGGTCTAAAGAGACTAGATAATTTTATAATAATACAAATTCAAATAGTATGTAGAAACCTACCTAATGGAACAAAGATACAGATTTTAGATAATTTATACTTTCAATAATTATAAATTAGGTATCAATTCCATTAATTATCAAAGTTCTTACAAAATTATTTATAATTGATTGTAATAAAATATATTATAAAACAGAGAGACATACTAATAATTATTGATTACTAATTAGAAATTACATTACCTACAATGAAATGATTTAAATGTAATATCAATTGTTTATTTAGCTTCATTAACTAGATAGGTATTTAATCGTATTTATCATTTTAATTTCCATGATATGTTTACATAATTTTGATTTAAAAAAATTGTTTTTTAAGATTATTCGTACAATGTTATTAACATTTTTACTTGATCTGAATTTGGATTAAGATCACAGAAATGTTATTACTCTTAAAATTTTTCAATTACTTTCAGAAATAAATAAAAATTAAAAATTAAATACAAACATAATAGTTAGAATCTAATCAACAAAAGAAGTTTTTATAAACTTTCAATATTATTTTATAATTCACAAATAAGTGCCTATTCAAATTAAAATAATTATTTTAATTTAATTTAAATGACTCAAAAATATTATACCTATATAATATTATATAGACAGCATAAATCTTATTGTTATTATATAAACATATTCATCTTAGTCATTTTGTTTATTAATATTTGATGTTATGAATGCAAAAAACATTTAAAAATGAACTTTGATGTAATATTGTAATGTATTAGTTACAAAAATTATGTCAATCTAATACAAAAAATATCCTAACAATTAAACACTAGTCAAATGTATAATAAAATAACTAATAAGCCTTGTACTGAGTTGATTAAAGCTAAATAAGTGCTCAATATCAAATAAACCAGTACATAATACACTTTTTCTGAGTAAACAAATCTAAATAATAGATATTAACAATAAATAATTAATTAATTTAATCTATATTATGCTTCATACCATAGGTGCCTGATTGCATCCCAAAGTTAGGTAGCTCAATTATGTTTTAAATACAAACACTTCATTGCGTCCTCACTATACATTGGTTCATAAAATAATGCATAAATAAAAAAAATTATCAATATAAATGAATGAAAAAAAATAACTGTGAATGAATTAGGTGGTAAAATGTTTCAATCTAAAAAATGCTGATAAGTGCCTGCACCTAGTAATAATGTTAATAAAATTAAGTTGATATTGAAGTATGATAAGATAATGTACAATTTTTTAATTTTTCAATTGGAATTTAGTTGAAAATATATAATATATCACATAAATATCAAATTTGTTACTTTTATGTAAACTTGTTTTATCTCATTTCATATCTTTAATGGACCAGAAAGTACTGTAGTAGCCACAAATATTATAAGTTAGAGTGAATGCATTTTACATACATTTGTATAATACATGTAGAACCCAATTAATGAGTCATTTATCTAATTTTAATAGCCACTGAAAACAGTATTTCCTATCTGTTCTGTTTGGGACGCAATCCGGAAATTATATGAAAAAGAAAAAAAGGTGAGTTTAGACCGCAATAAAACCTTCATACAATATGTAAATATACTATTTTTATGTCACTAAACAAAGATAAAAGGAAGAACAAATTTGTTTAATGACTACTTTAAACATTGACTATGGATGGTTTAGACTATTCATATAGTTAACTAAGAGAAAATGAAATTATGGAATAGTACACAATATTCAAAATACATTAAATTTATAATTGTGTATTCATAATATTGTTGTTTTATAAAGAAAATCAATTACCTCTTTTAAAAACTTTCTAGTAGATATCCGAGATTTGCTGTTTAAATCTGATCGTAATGGACTAATTCACTTTACAGTTTCACAAACTTAGGTATAAATAGGAAGGTTTAGCAAATCAGCCTTCACTACAATGTCTCGAGATACTAGGACGAATAACAATAAATGTTGTCACCAACGTTATAGAATTCACTCAAAACATTATTGTGCCAACACAAATCATACATTGAATATCGCAAGGGATGGGGAACACGACTAAAAGTACTACTATAGATACGATAACCGGTGAACGACAAGTCAGAAAGAACTATACTGGCACTAATCCGTATTCGTGATCGGGGTCGAGCAACATTAATTACAATAGTGACACCTGTGCCGCGGACCGAAAACGATAAGTACCCATTAATCGCGAATTTCAGACGGCACCACTGGGTGTGGCAGCGTAATACGCGACACGGCTACCGTCCGTCCACCCGAATCAATTGCCCACCGACAATTTCGTTTTGTTTTTTTTCCCATTTCGCTCGCCCAAAACGTACAGAATAATAACGTAAACACGTACCTCGTTCGGTGCTCCCGCGCCAACGTCGACGATTGGTGTGGATGTCGTTTATTGTTTAGTTCACGCGCGAATTGTCATTTCACCATAAAAACTCATCCGACGGACACTGTTTCGACGTAGACGACGATTAAATGTTATTTTTACTGCAGATAGCGGCGGCGACGGAACTCGGCGGATACCTCGTATTATAGCGGTACGCGTCGGCGGCAGAGAGGAGACAGGTGCGGGGGGAGGGAGGAGAGAAAAAAAAAAACAAACGGATGCCGTTCAATAAACTTCGTCACCGACGGAATTGGAACGCCAGGCTGGTCGGGGCGCGGGGAAAGACTGAGGGAGCGGTCGGGAGAACGGAGGAACCCCCACCGGAGCTCGCGCGCGCCGACACACGCGCACGCGCGGCGCACGAATTAACAGTGACCAGTGTTACCGCGGTGGAAACGACGGTGAACGAGAAAAATTAAGCCGGCGGTGAGGCCGGGACGAGACGGACAAACAGAACTCGTCGTTAATATATATGTTTTACTATTATTATTATTATTATTGTTCCACTGAAATTATCAATTTATCGCAGTGATTATAATACGGCTTATGGTAGGCTCGAATTATCGGTTTGTAATTCGAAAATCCAAATTACACGTCCGTCGTCGTAGTGCTGCGATTCGGCTCGCATTGCTCGTAAAATTAATACTATAGTTCCTGCGTCCGTCGACACGACGATCCCCCGTGTAAAATGGCGCGCAATCCGTGTTGTGGTATCGCTTTTACGGCGGCGCGGAATGTGTCTTTTCGATGTTATCAAAACAACATAACAATCAACGTTCAGTAGCTCGGTGTATTCGGGTCTTGTTATAATTATTAATTAATTTTTCCTCGTACGACGACGATTAAGTACATTTTCCCGTGACGTTTTACAATACGTACTGATGCTGTTTGTATTGTAGACCCGTACCCTATCGCGACACCACCGATTTTTCGGCTACCTAGTGTACAAAATGAACAATCAAAGCTCAGCAGCGAAAGTAAGATATTATTGTTATCAAAGTTATCGTTAAAGATTGATTTTGAATTTTTCGACTTTTTCTGAATGCGGAATTCTTTTCAGGTCGGCGAAATTTTCAGTGCCGCAGGCACAGCTTTCAGTAGATTGGGTGAGTTGACATTGACGTTGCAACCTACCAACGACACTCCTACACCCAACAGGTAAAAGTTTTATTTTATCAACTAAAGTATTGCATTTTTTCATCAATTTTATGATTCATTTTTCACTATTGTTTATTACTAGCAAATGGACCGATGACGATATAGAAATGCTTCAAAGTGCTGTTAAGAAATTCACAGATGACTTAACTATTATCTGCGACCAAATCAAACAGCGCACAGTGTAAATATTTTATATATAATAATTAATAACAAAATTTAGTATTTCAATGTTTTTGTTTTTAATTGAGAAGCTTCAAAACTATGTGATAATATCATTACATTAATATTAATTTTATAAAGCGACATGCACTGTTAAATTCATTTTTACATGTATATATAGTTTTGATTTGTTATTAAAAAATATAATATATATTTATAAATATAACTTGCATATAAAATTACTCTCTTGTTCCCCAATTCATGAATTAAACTTTCCAGATCACAAATACATACAACTCTCAAACGAAAATCTTATGAAAATCGAGCAATCAATCCTGCTGTGTTGACAAGATCACCAATGTCCTTAACATCACCAATTTCAACAAATATATTAAATACAAAATGCAACTCTGCCGATGTAACATTAAACATGTTGAATGCACCTCAAGAAAATAATTCTGGTTCAGATGATATTCCTAGTGAAAATAACCGACATAACTTCAATTGTGGTGTTGACATAGAGTAATTTTGTTTAAATTCTGTACATAGCTGATGTACCAATAATTGAAAAACTCGTGTGAATAGCTACTTGATGGTTACTTAAATAATGGTCTCTTATTTATTTTCTCTACCTATCTTAATTGTATATATTCTTTTTTTTTAGCCTTGCATTTTTTTTCTCATAAATATCATTTTTTTTATCATTTATAAAATAATTACAAAAAGAACAATTATGTGTAACATTTAACAAAATATGTCACATTTCTAAATGTACAATGTTTACTCCATTCTTTTATAAATCAATACATATGAGAACATAGGAATGCAATTAAGTTTAATTTATTTTAGTCAAATTTTAATGGAGGCAAATTATATTTTATTTATTTATTTTAAATCAAACAAGTTTTTATATAAAATATATATTTTTAAGATTGTCTCAATTACTCTTAATTTATGTAGTTTTATTAAATCAATAAATTATTGTTTTTTTTTATTATTATAAATAGGTATTTGTATGTAAATATGATATAAATTATAAAAATTATTGATGAATTCGATTAAACTACTTCTGTAGGTATATTTCCAAACATGAATAGTCTTATTACTACATAATTATAATTCTTTTACATAATAATATGTGCCTAACTGAATCGGTCATTTCAAAAAGGGCTTTTATTGTTATTATTTGATTAGTTACTATCGAGAAAATAATACATTATAAATAGTTAAAAATTATTAATTTACCTAAAATCTGATATTAATTATTATAATTTTTAAATAACAGATTCTAATTTTATTTTTATTTTTCACAAATTATAATGAAAGAACTATTTAATTTATAATATTAATATACTTTTAATAAAATCGAAATCTTAATAGTAAATATTAAATATTTACTGTTTAGTAACTACTAAATATTGAGTGGATGGCAGTTACATGTTTTGGTAGGAATTTCTTTATAAATATTTTATTAAACTTTTTAAATATCTTTTGTACTTTATCTCTTAAATATTAATCATTTTAAAAGTCCATAAAATAAGCATTAGTACATACTGTCTTTAACAGACAAACCTGGAATAATTGTACAAATTTGACATAGTTAAATGACAAAATAGGAATACATTTACCTGTTTTGATAGGTAGGTAATTTGTTTCTATCATTGGACTTCCAACATCCAAATATCATTTACAACAATTTAATAATATTGTAGTCTGTCGTTACTAGATTTATAATAACAATTTAATTGAGATATGTTTAATGTAATTGAAACAAACGAAACTAATTAGTTAAATTTAAAATAATACATGCATTCAACGACAACTAAATATACAAAATATTTCGGATGACAATTCGAACAAGACTAAAACGATAAATACTGATTAGAAGAAGTCATTAATTTTTGTCCAAATCAATTTCACTTTTACCTTATCTCTATGTACCACTGTCTTCCCAAGTAATGATGGTTTGATTATAATAACCAAGATTTATTTTGTTTGTTTGTCTTAAACTTGAACATGATTGTGTCTATTCCATCTTCACAGACCGCAGACTAAGTTTTCGCGTTTATTATATCCTAAATTGCATATCGCTTTATTCAGTGATACTCCCATTAGCAATAAACGGAAAAAAAATTAAAAACAGGTAAATTAAAACCGATTATGGTTAATCGTTTCAATGGAAATTAATTACAACACTTGCAATGACCAAAAAAAGTTATTCAGGTTTATTCTAACGTGAAAGTAAATAAGTAATATTGATAACTAAATACAACTTAGAAATTGCAAGAGTTGAACCTTTTTATTTATGCTTTCGATTATAACTAGTAGACAAGTTAGAAAGTCATTCGTAATACAATGCCGAGTTTAAAGCGAAAAAATAAAAAAGGGAAATTCATTTCTCGTAATTTTTTAACATTTCTTATAATTATTTGATATTATTAGGTATTACCTTAGTATTAAATAATTCTAAAAAAAGTGTACCCTATTTAATTTTGAATTATTTTTATTTTCTTACATAAAAAATAAATCTGACAAATCGTTGTCAAGATCATTTACTATTTATAAAATAGAATCGAAGATTCAAAGAAAATATTTGTGGTTCCATGGAATAAATTACCAGTTAAACTTCGCCAACGTTGAAAGAATATTTTTGCCATTAGTACAATAGTATCTACTAAGTGTTTATTAATGCTTTTTTCACAGTCCAATAAACATCACATTTTATTCAATATAATGCCTAATAATAAAATCATTATTTAATAGAGCCCTACTGAATACTTATAACCTTTATGATCTTAACACACACACACACATATACGTATGTCTAGATACTTATTGGCTATAGTGGCTACTTCATCAATTAGATATATTTGTTTTAAAAACTTATAGTTATTATAATTAAGTTCAAACAGGTCAAGTGGTTATCAGTAGGGCTAGGATTTATATGCAATAAAAAATGATAAAATATGTATTTGGTTTTATAAAAATATGAAAAATATGCGATGAATATTATATTATATGCCAACAAATATGAAGTATACACTTATATAAAAAAAATATCATGTTTAAAAATGAATAAAATATTATTCTAAACATAATAACCGAGTGTTTTACACGAAACAATTACGCGGTGTTTAAATTTTCAAAAATAATCGATCAACTTTACAGCACATGTTCTTTTTTTTTGGCCAAGTTTGGATTTGATGTAACGAAATACCTATACCATAAAACTTGCATTTTTCACATTTTTAGAACTACTGTTATATAGAATATATTTTTTAATACGCCAATTTATACGGAAACATTATAGATGATTACATTTATTAACCAAACCACTAATTGAACTTATATTCTGAATTCACTCCCGTCAAAGAAAGAGACCCGGACACGTCTAACTTACGACCACCGCGACCGTGGGAGCCGTCGGCCAGCTTGTCCTGGAATTTGATGACCAACACATTTTCTCGTCGTCACGTAGGCCGCCGTGCTCCTCGACTAAATATATTATATTATATTATTAGTTATATACATATACAATAAACAGGGAACAACATACCGGGTGTATACAACAATAACGATAGAAATCGCACGACGGCCGTATTAAATTTTAAACTTGGATATCCGTTTGGCGCTTTTCCATAGAAAGCGTTCTTCGGCCGTCGGTCGGTACCGGAAAACTTTCCCCTTGTCCGTCACCACCACGTGCGGCGGCACCATCGTCAGGTACTTGTTCACGTCCTTGGCGTACGCGACCGGCGGTGCGGTGATGCAAACACAGAACAGTCCGTGGAAAAATCCGAACACGGACCACAAGAGAGCCACCGAGACGCCTATCACCGCCGTCCAGAACCGAACGAAACGCCTAAACCGCTCGCGAACCAGTTGCGACTCGGGTTCGGTCTCCGCTCTCAGGTACTGGCGCCACAGGCACCACGCGCTGTGCCGTCCCATGTGCAGGTAAGTGGCGCGCGGCTGTTCTTGGGGCTCATTCGTACGATGCACGTACGGCGTTCTCGTCGTCTGCGACGATCCCATGGCGGCCGTTATTGTCTCCTCGGTTCCTTCCGTCGCGACCGACCTACTCTCCTGGACCTCTAGACCATCGCGATTTCCGACCAATTCCATCGTGTAATCATCATCGGCGCTAGTCTCTTGATTTGATTCTACGCGGCAAATGTCACAATGCATTAATACAAAATTCGTACGAAACTCCGCGCCGGCCCGGTAAACGTTTACTATGGCCGTTACTGTTTTATTTAATTGCTTTTTTTTATACATTTCTTTAGAATAGATAGATCTAATATATTATATATATAATATGTTACAGTTAAAACCCGAAATTCGTCGACTAGTATTGTAATTCGTTTGACTAGGTTGTATCAAAACTAGAATTAACCAGGACTTCAATGTCGATACCAGTTTTAACTTGGTTTTCTTAGTTAGAACTAATTACGTCTGAAATGTTGGTGTTGAATTACAAATTTTGTATCGATAGTCAATTTGAAATAAGTGTTAGTTTTGTTTGTTTTGGTAGGGCAAACTATCGTGAAATGTACATAGGAGTTACAAAGATTTTTTTTTTTACACAAGTAGCAGTTCCACACCTCGATTATTATTTGTGTTGCTCATTCGGTTGTATTATTACAGTTCGAAAATAAATTTAGATCGTCCGGCTATCGAATCAATTTATATAACTTCGACCGGCTGGCTATCAAATCGATTAAGATAACTTCGATCGGCCGGCGATCAAACATCGACTACCGTACATACCGAACAATAATAATGGTAATAAAATATTTATACATATACAATAGTATATTAATATAACAGTTATGATAACTATGAGTATCTTGCATTCATGCTGTTTAAATCAGTCTTAATCAGTCTTTGGGCGTTTTTCGTTCAGTTCGTGTCTGTGTACTGTAACTGTATTTTAAAACTAGTATCGACATTGAAGTCAAAATCAGTCTTGCCGAAGGAGATTTTTGAAAACTAGGTTTGACGAATTTCAGGTTTTAACTTGTAACATAATATTATTATATAATCTATATATTATATACTGCTGTTCACTCATTGAAAGTATGGATTAATATTATAATTTCATTAAAATTATCTGACAAATATTAGATTTTTATTTAGGAAAATGTAATGACAATTAATTATTGTTGAAACAAGGAATCAATTGGTTTTACAATGTGAATTTTTTATTTTTTGTGTATGTTATCGCGTTTTTGATTTGAATAAAATATACGAATATAAGTATGTGACAAAAAATAGAGAGTTAAATTTTTACCACATACTAATATTACTATTGTCTTAGAGATGGTGTAATTTTCAAAAGATTTTGACTTTATTTAAGTTATTTATAGACATTTCAATTTTTTTCAATTTTTTTCTCATGAAATGTCGATAAAATATTTTTGGGTTGTCAAAAAGTTTTGAAAATGTATAACAAAATTCTTAATACATTGTTCTTGTGAAAAAAATTTCAAAAATCTGAAGTAACAACTTTTTTTACAAGCGTTTGAAATTAAAATTTTGACAAAACTTGAGAAAATCACGAACATTTACAAATATTTTGAAAGTAAAAATTAATAAAACATTCAATATCAATACTTAAAGCTTAAAACACAAGGTTCTAAAGAAGTTACTGTTTCTAATAAATAAAAATAAAATATACCGGTAATCACAAACTTTTTATGAGCGTTAGAAATTTAAATTTTCACGAAATTTGGTATTTCAACGAATTTTGATTTAACAAAATTAGTTATTTTATGGTTATTTTTTAAACACTAATTCAAGTGACTTAAAAGTCACTTACTTGATATTTATATGTTAATACTTTTTTGATATTTTTTCATTTTAAAATATTATTCCAATGAAATTTGTGCTATTTATTATAGGCCCTCGATATTTTTTAATTTTCTTAGTATTTTTTCATAAAATATTGTAAATTTAATTCATAAATAAAAAAATCATTAAAAAATCTTTCTTGTACAGGCAAATTTAAAAGGGTGATTCGTTTAAATACGTGAAACAATGGTACGCGGAGTTGAGAAATCGCGACATCATTTATTATCTTACTCATTCTACGCGTTAAAAAAAAAGAAGCGATTTACCCTTCCAATAGGACTTTCGGTCGTTGTCCGCATAATGCAATGGATCTTGCACCACTTGATCATTAGTGTCTTTTGCCACGGGTTTGTTGATGAAAGGCGTACGGTCACGCTCCGATTCAATGGACTGCGGGTGGTTCGATTTCAGTCGGTATTTACGATATTTTTGCCGTAGCGAATTCAATTTCTCGAAAAACTTGGTCATTTTACCACCGGCGGAGACGTCGTCATTATGAAAGAACGAACGATCGTCTTCGTTTTCGTCTAACCAGTCTGATATTTCATCATCGTTTTCATAGTATTCACCATAGACGCATAACACCAATCGTGAAACTATACAAAAGACCGATAAGATATATGCGTATAAAAGTATACGCGAAGCCATCATCATCGCGATGCGTACACTCAAATATTGATTTATGCATATGTACAGTTTATAGAATATTTCGTCATCAACATAATATTTATAAAAATTGTTTTGTGATAGGTATTCCGTGTTTACGTGTAAATAGTTACGTTATTTTCAAAGTTGAATTTAATGTCTATATGTTATAATGTATAATGTATTTGCTAATGCGTGCCTATAACACAAAATAAACAGCTGTAGTGGCGTTAAACGGAAATATCACTAACGAAAAATAAAAAAATGTCTCGACTTATTGTTGGCTCCTTGTTTTCAAGCTCCTGCTTTGTGCAAATGAGTTGTAGGTGTAAACAAAATCCATATATATATATATATATGTATATATATGTATATATTGCACTGAAATTCCCTCGCGTTGTCATTTATAATAATATGCTAAAAGTAAAAAGGGGGCTTGAACTCTTTGTATATGAGATTAAGGGGTGGGATCTAAATTCCATTCAAATTAAAGTGTTAACAGACGAGTCATAAAAAACAAATTAAGTTTAAAACAGCAACATTGAAAAATGAAAATAATATTAATTACTCTAAGTTACACTGTTGTAAAGACGTTTAAAAATAAATAACAACAACGAAACATAATATCTTATAGCATGCAAAATATATTATGTTATATGCATAATGAATATATTATAGAATTGAGTATCTAATTGGATTTTGAATAGAAGGTTAATTCGCAAGTGTGACTGTTGTGAAGTGTGATGGCAAAATAGTCCATGTAAAGGGTGTAATGTTGAAAGTTAGAGTTTCCTAAATACGGTGACCTTGAACAAGCGACCCCTTTCTTTGTCACGATAACATCAACGTTTACTCGTACTGGTGAATTGAATTGAATAATAAACAACTTTTAAGTAACTCCGCCCCTTATGCATCGTAGGGGGCGGTGAGAAATGTATTTCGATTAGATAAAATAATGATTTCAAAAAAAAGTATTCAAGTTAAAATAATAAAATACATTTACCTCTGTTTAAGTACGAGACATTATTGTGACTGAATAATGAATACCATTGATTATATACGTATACACGTAGTCAATAATAGCCAGAATTTGTCATAAGGCCTGGAATAATTTACAAACAATTGAAATATGCATGCATTTATATGTGCTTTAACGTTGGCTTAATGTTTACTTTCTATATAATCTTTAATACCTATGTAAGTAAAAAATCTTTAAATTGATACTACAACTTGATTTTCTATAAAGTTTTGTTCATTTACTTTAGCTATAGATAGGCATTTAATATTCTTTTACATGCATAAAAATAAAAATAACGTTGATCTTGAAATAATAATTTATCAACTACATAGTAAATACTTTAATATGAAAGCATTGTATCAAATTAAACATTATTGTCCGAAACTTGTAAAAATATGCGGGTCTATTATAAATTTATATTCGGACACTTATTGACTATAATAGGTATACGTTATGCTGTCGTATTTAGGTACTTATTTGCTATCAAAATATTTTACAAGAATGCAATCTATTTTAACAATTACTACTATATACTTTTCATCCTATGTTGTATAACCAGTAAACTGTGAAATTATTGTTAAAAAAATGCATATAAATTAAAAAAAAAAAATGTAAAACATGCGAAAATATGCCAAATAAAATGTCTCGTTTATATTTGAATGCCAACAGGTGCAATTCAAAAGTAAAGCTTTGAAGCGATTTTTCATTAAGCCAATTTAAAAATGTATCACATAACAATAATACCTATAATTATATATTATAATACCTACTTATGATGTGTAAATTATGATTAATTTAATAAAATGCGTATACATTTGTGCACTTTTTTCTTGCAGTGCCAATAACATAATATGTGTCATAAACAATTGAACGACATGTTTGTACCTACCCATATTAATAACTAAAAATAAAATATAGTTGTCTACGTAAAAATGTTGAACTGACCAAAATTATTTTAAACTAAGTACTTACATCAATGACATGCTATCATTTTATAGTTTACATACGAGTAGAAATGAATACACACTACAGCGTAGTAAGTTTCTAGGTTTACGAGTTTGAACGTGGAATAATATTTAAGTAGGTACCCATAGGTAGTTCAATGATAATGACCTATATAGTTAAATATAATTGCATAGTATTACACACCTTACCCAATTCAAAAATTTCCATCGTAAATTCAGTCGCGTGCTTGAGGACTCGGTATACGTATTGATATTTAAATATTTAAAATCAAGTTTATTTATAACTTATGTAGTTTCCCATACGAATAATGATTATATACCCTTAAGTTTCTCAAAACATAACGAACGAGGGTTCGTTACTTTTCACCGAATATCCTCCCTCCACATCGTTGTTAAACTATGAATTGTTTAGTTTTATTGAACACCTATCTATCATTCTAATAAGTGCATTATTCAAGTTCAAATGCAATTTCATTTCAGATATAAGTTGATGTTTGATTTTACAAGATTTTAGGTACCTACGATATTTATAAAAAACAAAACAATCAATATTTAATGGTGAATCATTATAAATACAATTAGCCATGTGATAATTATTATGTGTTATATCTATATAATATAATGTAGTCAGTATAAAACACACACGAGTTTATCCTATCAAATTAATAAAGACGAATATCCGATAATTTCTAAAGACGACCTATAAAATAACGGTACATCATTTTTTATACTTTATTGATGATTAAGCAATGATGTATAATTTAAAACTAGTATTTAATATTTGGTTTCAAGTATAAAAATTGTAAAAATGTGATTTTGAACTTAACATCTCCCTATGTGGTAACTGTCAATGCTACTAAATATGCCAGTATATCTAAAGGTAAATTATATATACATCAGTGGTCAATGTCGGCTATATCAATAGTTACAAAACTAATATGAATAATATTTATAAATATTTATAAGTTTTATTGTATTAAATTGTTTTATTGCATTTAGCTATATTAGTCAAAGTATTTATTAAGCAATAATTATTATAAATAACGATAAGTATAATACCTATATATTGTATTGTAATAAAATATGTAGGAATTTAGTATTTTTACAAACAACAAATGCTGATATTAAAATAATTTTATCTGTATTGTCGAAAATAAAAGTAACTTCATAGGCGATTACTACATCTTAAATACAATAAAATTCCTATCACACGTGTTTGCAGTTAGAGAGCACAGATGTATTAAGGTATGAACTTCGCTAGGTAGTTGTTTTCTGTGAGAACGTAATTTTATAATATTATAATGTGGTTTATGATTTACCATTTACGATAAATCGCTATCAATGATAATAATAATAAAACACTATTCTGTTCCATCGAATCTAACAGTATTAGAAATTCAGAACGTACAGAAATATTTTTAAGCACGTTATTAATTTATCATGCTAAACGTTGACCTTTACTGAACAAATATTAGTAAGTGATATCTCATGTTTAATCGAATAACTATATACATATAATAATATATTGTGGAAACAAAATATCGAGCGCGCGGAAGTGGATAGCGAAATCGTGGATTATTAGGCACCTGTCCAACATTCGTACACGAGGTTATAGGTCATCTTCATAAATAAAAGTAATGTTTTTTTATTTTTCGAGCAGTGTCTTATGTCAATTCGAAACCCGAGAACTCCGTTGTGTTATTGTCACGACGTTTAAATCTCTCGCAGACACACGTCGGCCACACATCACCTAATGTACATGTCATTTTACATAATGAGAGTTTGCTTTTTCGCTTAATCGTTCGATTATTTATCCGATTACTCGCGACTGTTCGAAACGAACGCGCGACGGTAATTCATACGAATGTGTCCCCACGCGCGCGATGACGGATCGATGATGTTGCAGTGTTATTATTATGATCATGACGTGAGAATGTCGTCGTCGAACAACAGTCGTAAAACGAAAAGGATCGACGAAAAAATCTAGTTGCGTCGACAAACCGCTGACGCGTCCGGGGAAAAATCGTGAAGGGAAAAAAAATAAAAATAAAGATACGACGTCGACGGCGCGCCGAACAATCGTAAAAACGAAAGAGGGAAAAAACTGGTTGCACCGAATGATCGACGGGCGCCGTTGCGCCCCGGCCGAACCGCCGCGTCCCGGAGGGAAAATTGATGAAAAAAAAAATGCGAAGTCGGTCGCGGTATGTGTCGCTCCGTCGTCCGCGCGGAGTACGGGTCGCCAGGTGGGGCCTGAACGCCGTCGTCGCGAGTATAATCATCATCAGGCGCGGGCTGTAGCGTCGTCGTCAGCGGAGGCAATGTGTTTCGGCCGGCGCCGCCGGGTTCCCGGGAAACGCCTAGCGAACAATATTCCCTCCCATCATCCGCGCGGCGAAGGGGTGGTGGGTGGTCGGCGGGCTGTAAGGCACACACCCGTGGGTGTGGGTCACCCGAGGGCAGTGACGGCGGCGTAAGGACGACCGGCGGGTTCCGCATGCACATTGCACGTCGCGTGACGTTGACCGCCTCCGCGCCCCCGCCCACCGGGACCAGCATTGCCGTGAAAACATTTTTAGAAAGGAACGCCGCGCCGTCGGTGCCAGCAATGCGGCGGCCAGTGGTTCCCAACCGGGAATCGGCGTCGCGGGCCGGTTGAAAAACTCGCCGACGCGGCGGTTTTGATTTTCGCTGTCCGTCCCGATCGTGTTCGTGGAATGCGTTCTTTCGGCATTGTCCGACGCGAGTTCTCGTTTCCATCTGCGTCGCGAACGGTTTTTGGACGTATTATCGTCGTATTGTCGCGGCGACGAAACGTCGACGGGCCGCCGAGAGAAAAAAAAAACAAAAACGATCGCCGTATTGTTGTTATACACGAGCGCGACGATCGACTTGTTTTGTCTCACGACAACGGCGGCGTCACGATTTTGCGAACCAATGTCCGGGCACAGTCGTTACTCGTTTCGTCCCGGCCGAGAGAAGTGTGCGTGTGCAACGGTGCAGAGTTGCCAACCTAAACTCCGGAATCCAGGCGTGGTGCTGGCGACGCGCTCGGAAAGTCGGGACTTTTCGTCTTAAGTTCTTCCGAGACGACCGACGAATTCGCGCACGGCCTTTCCGTCGGGAATTCGGTACGTAAAACCACGGATTTCGTCGGAACCCGGTGGACGCGAATTTTCCGGCACGTCCGCCGCCGACCGTTCGGACAATACGGCCGGTGCACGGTAAATACCGTAACGCGCTGTTACCGTAGCGGCCGCCTTTTGTGTGTGCTGGTCCCGGGCGGTAGGGTAGGGCGAGCGAGGCCTACTGCCAATCGGGGACATTTGGGCTTGGTCCGTAATATCTGGCTCCGCTTTTCGACACCGCCTCATACCGTTCCTCGTAATATTTCGCTGTTGTTGTTGTTGTTGTTGTTGTGGTGCTGTTATTAGTTTTTTTTTTTTTTTTTTTTCGCATTTAATTAATATCGGCGTTATTGCGTTCGCATTGCGTATGCGTCGTCGTCGCGTACACGTTTTGTTTACACCGTGTTCGCGTTGTACGTGTGTGCGTGTACGGCACCAAAACAAATATTGCCATTAATTTTATTTGATATTAATACCGCGGCGGTGGCTGCGACGTATTCGCGACGTCTGCTCGTTACGGTGGCCGTATCACAGAATCCGATAGGCAACGATAACTTATCGTCGTCGCATTTCGACGCGGCGCCTACCGTTGCGCCAGTCGACCACGCGCCATCTTCGGAACGGACGTTAACGCGGCTACGATGGAGGCGGACGACCACCAGGACGACGACATCAAGGATACGATGAGCGACGTCGACGACGACAAGGACAACTCAAAGGTGAGAGCCGTCCGTCCGATGACCGATTCCCGCGAATCCCGATACCCGTTCGGAGGCGCGCGTACTCCGATCGTGACGCCTTTCACCCCCCCTGCGACCTTGACGGGGGCCGTTTATTCATTTTTATTTTTCCTTTCCTTTTCCCGTCGCCGTCGTCAATACGCGCGCGCCAATTCCTCCGAGGATTCCGCAAGTCGAGCGCACGACTGTAGTATATATGTGTATATACGTGCGTGTACGTGTGTGTGTGTTTGTGTGTGATATTAATGGGGGGGAGGAGTCATTCTTCGCCGACGCTGACGTGCCGCGGGGCCGGGAAAATGGGCGGAGGGGCGACATTTAAGGACGTAACGAAAAGCGATCGGAACGTCGTAGCACACACCGCGGGCCCCCCGCCCCCTCCTGTCGCGCTTCGGGACTGACGGCGGCGGCGGTGCACGCGTCCAAGGGACGTGGTCGAGATGTGTGCTCGACGCCGCGGAGGAGTAACATGAAATCATTGAAATCCGAGTAGAACGCCAGTCGGTCGTGCACGCCACACTGATTGGGAACAAAAAAAAAAAAATTTTCTATTCCCTAGCCGCGGGTTTTATTCGTACCTCTGCGTATTTTATTCGCGCACCTCGATCAGCAGCTTTTTTCGTCTACTCGAAAATCTGATTTTCAAAGGATTTCCTTTCTGTTTCCATAACGTTTAGACGGTCTCTCAAAACTCCCAGTCACTGTCTTCGCCGTCGACGGTGTTTTCGTTTCCGCCACAATGTTTGTTGCCTCGTGTAAATATTAGCCGGGGGTTTTCATAATGTATAGTATGCACCTACAACTTTTTGAATCTTGGAAAGAATGAGAGTACAACGATTGAATCTAGAACGAGAACTTACCTTGTTTTATACTTCCCGTTGTTCAACAACTTTTCATGTACCTATTTATTGGATTATTGTTAGATACTCATTTTGCTTATTGGTGTTGCATTGTCTGATACCATTGTTTTGTCATTTGTATTTCAAAGAGATGCTACTCTTTTCTTCGCTTTCATATTGTGTTTCTTTGAATTTTTAGTTGTTTGCGTCCAAACACTAATTTTGATGTTTTTATATTTGGTTGACATAGTTAAAAATAAAAAATACTCTTGTTACCCTATGAATGAGTATAAAGTTGTCACTAAATAATAATCCACATGTCCTGAACATCTCATGTTCATTCAAAGGATATTTTAAAATAGTAACCATGTTAGGTTCTTTGTTTCATCATTGTTGATAAATAGATAATGACACACCACATGTTCGCATAAAATGGACACCACATGTGTGTATATGATCCGATTTGACATGTGTGCATTAAATCATTTTTGTTTGAATAGTTTTTGGTTGGATTTAGTGGTTTTAATTGATATCTAAAAAGACAATGATAAAGTATCATGATAACAATCTTTTTAGATTAGATTATTTACATTAGATTAAAATTAAATACTATTTTGATAATTTTAATGCATTGTGGTTGTATTGCATCTAATTTCATTGCTGCGTTGAAGATGTCTGTGTCTACTTTTAATTTATGTATGTCAAAGCAAACCTAGTTTGATATAACTATTAGTATATGTACCATTACTTTAAATACCTTATATTACAATAATTGTAATATTAATCAATTATTGATTGATTCTCATTATAGCAACAGCAACAAGATCAACAGCCGACATTAGTACAAGTTCACAACGGTCAACCTCAAATAATTACATTGGCCAACCTGCAAAATTTATTGCCTCTGCAACAAGTACAACAATTAACTCAAAACCAACAAAATCAGGGTATCAAAACCATAACATCAAATGGCACAACAATACAACCAATATTTTCTGTTCAGGGATTGCCTGGTCAATTTATTCAGGTAGCCTATGCTCTTAGAAATACCGTGTTCGCAACAGCAAACACTTATTCACCATAACATTTTTCCATAATAGCAAAACAATCAAACAATAACAGTTGATGGTCAAGAGGCCTTGTTCATTCCTACAAATTCAAATCCCGGGTTAACGGGGCATGGGGGACAAACTATATTTACACCTTCTGGGCAGATAGTCCGACCTTTACAAACAATTCAACTTCAATCGGGTAAGTGAAAATGATAAAGTTTATATTTTTGTTTTTCAATGTCATTTAATTTCTGCAATAAATTAACATTAGGGCAAAATATTTCTGTGCGTCAATCAAACATGCCCCAAGTAGTACAGTTGCCGTCTGTTCAACAAACAATACCTGTTCAAGTGCCAATATCATCAAATGGCCAGACTTTATATCAAACAGTACATCTTCCTTTACAATCCTTTGCGTCTTCATTACCTAACATCATACAGGCCAATCAAGGCCAGTTGATGCAAATCCCTCAGCTGACACAAATGGCTCAGACACCTCAAATGGCCCAGATTGTAAATAGTAATGGTCAGATACAAACTGTGCAATTAACATCACAAATGGGTAATGGTCAACAAATACAAATAGTCAATACTTCTAGTGCCAATAATCAATATCAAAATGCAACCACTCCTGCTACTTCACCAAATGTTATGCATGTAAGTCAAACACAAACGTTTAAACAATTTTTTTTAATTAAAAATGTTTAAATATTTTATGTGAAACTTTTATTTAGACAAACACATCACCGAATTCTTCTTCAAGTAGCAATGAAAATAGCCCACAACCTCAACCAGTCACAATTCAAACCCAGTCGGGACAAACTTTACAACTTATACCTCAACAGCTAACCCTTGGAAGTAAGGATTATAATTATTAAAAACTTATTGATTAAAATATATATCATTTAGAATTGTTTTTACTAACTAAGCATTTTTGTTTAGATAATCCTCAACAATTAACCGTAATACCAACGTCCAACCTTCCTCAATTTTTACAAAACAACAATGGTGTTACCATTAGAGGAAATAATGTTGTTCAGGTATAAATTTGATGTATACAATTCAATTCGATTTGTATTTATATTTAGTTTCTTAAACTAGTTTAATTTATATTTAATTTGTTTTTGAATAACTCAACAATAATGAATTACTAGGGTAATTTTATTTTATATACCTACAATTTAATTTTAATTTTATTCAAATGAAAATCAAGTTAAAGTAATTTGAGTGATAGTCTTCAAGTTTAAATTTTCTTGGAAATAAGATCAAATCTAAATAAATTGGGGTAAAGTTGAGTGTCGTCAACTTAGATGATTGACATTTAAGTAGATTTTACTAATAAGTGTTTTACATGCAGAAGTTTGGCATGAACTGTTATTGAAACTACTGTTGCTGAAGGTATTTATCTCTCGTAACAGTCTCCAGTCTGAGACACGCAAGGTAGAGACGGTACAGAGCGTGCCCACCCATCATGTGAGTGGGCCGTGGTCAAACGTCTAGATGACAACAGCTAGGTACAGCTTTAAAACTGGTCTGTTTTCTGACAACAATCACACTAACTGTACATTGCTTTTTTCTATTTGTCTTTCCCGTGTAAGACATTTTTAGCCTATTATTTTGTTTCTCAAAATCACATTGGTGATTGTTTTTTCATTATTGCTTTATCGATGTAGTATAATACACATGGTATACACCCTCACAAACCAAGAAGTACACATGTTAGTTTTTTTTTCTTTTATTAGAATTTTCATTCCCTTTTTTTCTACATTGTGTTTTGATGCAATGACTGCAACAATTTAAAGTCTCTGTTGTTAAAAAGATGATAATTGTGAATTCCGTAGATTATTTATAAAATTGGATTTTTGACCTATTCGCTAGTTTTTAATAAAATTATGTTATTCATCTTGCATATAAATGTACCCAGTGATGTTTTCATAATTTTTGTGAAGTATCAGTATTATCAGTAGGAGTTGAACTTACTATATCCTACAATGATGAGTTTCCACTAAATATGTCATTATTTATTTTTCTCATATATTATTGATATAAATTATAATTTGTTACTGATAAATAGATCATACTTTATCATAAAACTTGGTTAAAAATATTAAAATATAAACACTCTTTGAATATAATAAAAATTTTATTTTACTTTTTGCCTTTTATTATTTTTAATGGTTTTGATGCATACATCCTTAAAACATCACTGAATGTATGTATCTTTTGGTGGCACCCCTGCATTATTCTCCTAACTACATGTACATAGGCTGCCCAGTACTGTACTGTATTTTTCTCTTATATAAAAGTAGAGAACCATGTGTACTTATCTTCTCCAATACAACCATTTTAAGTATTGTAACTTATCAAAACATGTGCATTTTTAGTATTATATATATATATTTTTAAACTATAGTACTTTTATTCATATAAAAAATTGTTTAAATGGACTGCTATGTCAGTATGGAACATCTGCATTTTGCAACCTATCTTGTTATCATTTTGGGCAACCTGGTTTTGATCATAGTTATTAGAATAGCACCAAACAATATACTTTAATGAAAGGATGATAATTAAAAGGTTTTATTTCATTACTTGTGATGTTTTCATTTGTTTTATTATAATTTACTTAAAATATCATTAAATTTATTATTTCCATGTGGTTTTAATTGAAAATTATCATAACATAGTTTGAGTTAATATTGGTAATATTTTATCATATGCAATAATTGTATTTCAACAGTTACCACCAGCTACTCAAAACACAAATCAACCACAAACTGTGAATATTCCAGGAATTGGAACTGTACAAATCATTACTTCTCTTGGTGGACAACAAGGCACATCTAATACCACACAAACAATGCCTCAAGGCTTACAAAATATACAAGTCATTAATGCTAGTATGTATTCATGTTTAATCTACTAAAGATGTATTTTAATTGTGAATGGTTTTTGTAGCATCTGGCCAACAAGTAGAAAGTATGGATCAAAAATGGCAAATTATTCCAATTGCTGGAACAATGTTCCAGGATGGAAGTTCAGTTACTGAATATGATTCTCCAGGAGAAGAAAAACCACGGACAAGAAGAGTAGCTTGTACATGTCCCAATTGTTGTGATGGAGAGAAACGGTATGTAATTAACATATAATTATTATTAACATATAATTAACATATAATTATTATTCATATAAATGTTCTATAATTTGCCGTGTATTAAGTAAATATTTTGTTCATAATTTCGATTTTATTCATAGAAATGGTGCTGGTAAGAGGGTACACATTTGCCATGTACCAGGATGTAATAAAATGTATGGCAAAACATCTCATCTGCGTGCTCATCTTAGATGGCACACAGGTGAACGGCCATTTATTTGTGATTGGCAACACTGTGGAAAACGATTCACTCGATCAGATGAACTTCAGGTATAATAATAATTATATCAGGGTTTTAATTTACTAGTAAATCATATGTAAATTCAATATACATTTGATATACTTCTATATTTTTATATTTATTATTTAACATGTTTTTACTTTTTGACTACAGAGACATAATCGAACACATACTGGGGAAAAACGGTTCCAATGTAATGAATGTCCCAAACGATTTATGCGTAGTGACCACTTACAAAAACATGTTAGAACTCATCTCAAACAAAAAATGATGGTACGAATTTAGTATTTAACAATTATTTAGTATTTATTATTAAGTATTTAGTATTTAGCAATTTCTTAAGTTAAAAAAAAAATCAATCAGTTTAAGTATGAAAACATACGGTGTTTTTTTATTAGTTAGTTTTATAAAATATTATGTTTTTCTTAATTAATTTTAAACTATTTTAAAATTAAAAAATGGATTTCATAAACATCTTATCATTGTATAATATATTTGATACATTTTATAGGAAGGTAATGGAGTGGGTGTAAAACAAGATTCAGAAGTAGATGTTGATGAAATGGGTTTAGAGTCCAAACATCATAATAACATAATTTTAGAACATGACGATGATAGTTCTTCATCTTGTGAAAATAAAATGATTATTTTACACGATGAAAACGTATAACATTTTTGATAATTTTATGTTTTGTGTGACTTTTTATTTGTTTTTGTAAAACAATTTAATGTAATTTTTTTAAGTTAATTTTTGTTTATGGTTTAGCTTTTATTAATACTATAGATAAATATCATACATTGTTGTTTTATATTATATTATCAATTTTTATTTTTATTATTAGTTAATAATATTATTGTTAAAATCTTTTTTTCACCATGTAAAAATTGTAAAATTTGATTAGTTATTTTATTTATGTTTGTATATGTGGATAAACTACATAGATAGTTATCATTCATCATTATATTGTAAACATTGTGTGAACCTATATAATTATTGTTACCTCCCAAAACTTTAATATACATTTGTACATTATATGCTACAATAAGAAAAACACAAGTGCTTGATTTTAAGCTGAATAATAAAATATGAAAATAAATAATTTTTATCAAAATATTTCTTTTTTCATGTATATTACTTATCACAACCATTTAAATTTTAATGAACTAACAGAGTCTAATAAAATGTCGAATGTTTTAATTTGGACTCTAATAGTTTAATTTGACACAATAGAATAATGGTTAGCAACTTTTATGGTTTCGTGGACTATATTTTTAGTTAAAAATAATTACGTACACGAGAAATCTTAAATATTTTACCCTATGATACAACCTTGCCTTTTAAGTTTTAAGACAAAACAATTACAAAATAATATTAATCATTAAAAATGGCTTCATTGTTTTTACCTCAATATTCTCCATGAAGATCAATATATTTTTGCATGCATCTGAACCAATTTTCAAAGTACTTTTTCCTCTCCAATTGAGATACCTCTAAAACATGAATTTTGAACGCATAGACTGCTTTTTTCATCAGGCACTAGAAAACGACCAAGCAATTTATTTTTATGTGGGAATAAAAAGAAGTCATTGGGTGCAAGGGCAGACTTACCATTTTTCTGCCCCTTGACATACAACATTGGCGCCCCGTAACCCACTAATACTAAACATCATTTACATAACCTAATTCAAAAACAACTTATTTTTTCACAAATTTTAAAACATGGTGGCCAGATGTCATCACCAAAGGTTGAAACAAGTTGATCGACATACTGTTGTTAAGTATTAACCCACGTCGAAAGTAGGAAAATCATTGCACTGAAATGTTCAAGATTTAATTCCACTTTTCGGCTGTGATGAATTTTTTAAGTCTGTAAATCACACTAACATCACTGGTATCGAAAAAATCCATTTCGGATAATGAATGCTATCAAACATGTCAAATATCACGTTCTAATATTAGATTGATACGAAATAACCCAGATGTAATATCACAAAACTTAAAAGGTAACCCACACATATCTAAACCATAATAAAACTATTGATTATAGAATCATGTACATTTATTCTATAATCAATGATAATACCTTGTTTCATTTATTAGTTTTCTTACAGTATCATGACAACAATTTTTTTTTAAATGTATTAGTTACAATTCTCAAATCAAATTATAATAGACACTTGTTGAAGTTTTTATAGTTGAATCAGTATTTTTAAATTTATACGTTCAAATTACTTATAATTGCTCCAAATTCCATAAGTACGCCAGGTTCATCAGTCAAAACTTAAAGGTGAATGTTTTTTTCATATTTTGAGGGAAAGCCTGTCCGAAACAACGAACTCATAGGTACGTAAATCCAAACACATTTTCTGTACCAGTATTCTTAGTTTTTAAATATGATAAATTACCAAAGCGCATACTTAATAGTAAATATGTATAGATAATATGATAGAATAATTTTCTTGAACTAAATATTAATGCAAATGATACATTGATATTATTGAGATCAAATAAATTGAGATGTTTATTAGCTATTAGTTAAATCGTTTAAAATAAATTGGTTTAATATTAACACTTTATTTGTAAATAAATAATAATTTTTAATTCCTTGTTAATAAATTTAAGGATGAAAGAATATAACAGTTATAAATTGATTTTATGTTTATAAGTTTGCCCAGTTTGGGTATGATATAATCATAGTGTATCTAATTAGTAATTAGTAATTATCTCTGTAATATTTGATAGGGGAAAAGTAATAATACAAGTCACTTGAGTAATGTATAATGTACATGAACTGAAAATAACTACAAAGTTAAGATTTTTGCCCAAAACTAGTATTAATTAATATCTCACATGTATCATATATTTTTAAGTATTATTTAATCTGAACAATGTGTCTTCTTATAACTTATTTCAATTTTAGATTTTTGACAACACATGATTGATAGTTTTGGGAAATAACAAATTCAAGTATACATTTTTTATAATATTTGACAGAATGTTTTCCATTATATCTACTATGTTCAACGCATAAAGTTTAATGTATATTAATGAATAATGATATATGAGTGAAAATAGCTAGAAGTACTTGTACTCGCTACATATACGATTATATTTACACATTATTACACTTGTTATAAAACTATAATACTATAATATATTTTCGAGTAGGACAATTTGTGTGGTATTAATACTAATGGCCAGTAATTCTTAAACGTGATTTTTAATACCTACTTCTATATTCTATAACCTATATGGTTATATATTGCGTACATATTATATAATTATGAACGATTGACGCTTATAAATTGTTTCGGAGTTCAAAATTGAGTTATTCGTTAGCGATATTTAAAAATTATTGAACGAATAAAAGCCTCGGTATTATTCAAATATTCAGTTTAAATTATATAACTGAATTCGATACGTATTGTCAATACTGTGGCGGTAGGACAAGGTCAGCTGCCCTCTTAGGCCCGCTACTGTATTATGTAGTCTGTTGGTTATAAATTAAATTCGCACAAGGCGGCTTTGACGCTTTGTATATCAATGCTATTTTTATATGATTTATTTTATTTATCATTATAATATATAATAAAAATTAGTATAATGCTCTTGTATTATTATTAATTAAAATATTGTATCGATGATGGTCGGCGTATACAGTGTGTTCGAAACTGAAAATAAAACCGAATAGTTTCACTAACGTTTTCATGTTCTCGAAGACCACATATTATGGTAAATAATTATAGTATTTATATTTAATTGGTCTGTCGCGTGATGTCTAGACTGATGCGCTTATACCTAGGTATATTTACCTACTACCAGTTACCACTGTCCGCCATTAGGTACTTAGGAGGTAGTCATGTATAATATATAATCATTAATATAAATTAAAAAGTTTATTATCATTTTTTTTTTTTTTGTCATCGTTTATTCGAATTTCATTTCGATTCAATTGCTGGTAGACATACGTTGAAGAATGTAAGTAAATTACACAATAGGATATACTACTTATTATTTACCGTCTTATTACTTACTCACACGCGTTATAGACATTCATTTCATTTCAAAAGTTTGCACGTCGAACAATTTTTGTTTGCAATACTCCATTACGTCGATCCCGTACACATGTTGTACATGACCGGCACTTGGAAGTATGGACTTCCGTTGAACGAACGTAGGACACGTGGCAAATAAATTAAGTCAAATATTTTGGTGACGTCATAAATCGTTGTCCTCCCAAAACCAAGTAGGCTATTAAAGTGTTTACTGTTTATTATCTATTTTTGTTTTTATGTTGTTACTTGTTAATCAGTTTACTCAAGTTTTTGGTTTTGATTAGGCACTGGCGTAATGGATCTGCTCCGATGTCGACGAGTCCGGATGTGTGACGTAGTCCTTCGAACAGTATTGTGTGTGGCCTTATTATACTCATATAGTCGTATATAATACAAGTAAGGATACATTTTATTACTTTATTATAATGTTTACTATCTTAGTTGCCAATTCCTTAGAACTAATAATTCATTACTTAGGTTGTACCTGCTTTTTCTTTTCGCTAATACTCGCCATATTCCGGTTAATATAGGTAGGTACATATTTCTATCTAAACATTTCATCATTTACTCGTACACAATTGTTTTCGCGGCTATTAATCTGGACCGACGATGCCATCCGCTACTTAATCCGTAATTTTACGAAAAAATTGAGTATAGAAATAAGTCAATTTTATTCTATCTTGAGCTAAAAACAAAATATTCTTGGTTAAGGTCCGCATATACTCCACCGGTAGCAGTGGCAGTGACGATATCGATATTTCCGCAATATCGGCATATAGTAGTGTACATACATTTTACATTTTTACCACAATCCAAAAATGAATACTACAACATTTCGACCCAATTAAACTTGGGTCTGGGGAAAATGCTCCTTTTGCCCCCACCCTTAATACGCCCCTGCAAATGACACATCACACGGTCATTGCGCATGATGGGTAATTCCATCGTTTAACTTTTCAACTCAATCAGAGTACTTGTTCTAATTACTTTTTTGGTGATATGATTCATATGATGTTTACATGGTAGGTGGGATGTGAACAGCGAAAGTCTAGGCGAACACTAATCAGTTAGAATAAAATCGTCATCATTATTTTTCAACTCATTCGCTCATTCGGAATTTTTGATGATTAGTTGTTTCGTGAAGTTTTCATCTGTTAAATCATTGTCTTACCACCCACCTACCAACAGCAAAAATGAAAAAAACCCAAGGAATCTAGTTTCAAGTCACACTTGTTTCTTGAGTCTTGGTTGATATGATTCATGCAATCCTTATAGGGAATCTATGTGGGATATGACTCGCGGGAGTCTAGACGATCAGTTATAATAGCGAATAGAATCGTCATAAACATGTTATAAATTATCGTTTTTCATTTGTATATAATAATTATTAAAATTGGTTCCTATAATAATTGATTAAACTTTAAACTTCGAAGAAAAATCCAGAGTATTATAATGGAGTAATAACAATATAACATGCTTTGAAATATGAAATGTTTTATTCAGTTAATTTATTTCAATATTATAATATTAAAACAATAATACTTCTGAAACAAGGAATCAGTAATTTTTATTTATTTTAACTTGGAATTAATATAATCCAGTAGAATTTGAAATTCGTTGTTATCAAAAATTGCTATTGTTGCATCATATAGTTTATAAATGAGTTAACTTGATCCGGGAGTTGAAAAATTTGGATAATGAGATATAACCAACAACCTTGGCGTTTAAAAGTACCATCAGCAGCTTCGTGTAATTGTTTAGAAAACTATTGTTTGCATCAAGGTTTTTGATATAAATTTAATTACATTACCAGAATTTAATTATTTTACCTTTTATGAAATATACACATAGTATAAATATGTATCAATTTTTTTTTACCACGTTCTGTTTGATAATACGCATCTAATAATAGGCATTTATATTCGGCGTCGATGAAAATCATCTCATCAAGTGATGTAAAGTAGTTACTTATTGATTTTCATGCCATTTATTTAAGGAATGATGTTTATTTATCTATAAAATCTTATCTAGATGTTTATAATCTATACTCTTATAATTTTGTTCCTTTACCTTTGGTAAAATATTTAAAAAGTAATAGGTAAAACACTAAAACATTGAACAGTTTTATTTTTCATACAAAGATTTGTGTTCAAAATATAACCTTATAGAAATGTTTTTATTTCAGCTGATTACACAAGGACATCGAACTATGTGAGTTTGATATCTTATCAGAGTGAGATACAATTTAATTCCATAATTCTTTTAGCTTTTACTTAGTGCTAATGTAATTACATTACAAACAACTTGGTATGCTGTGTAGTCTTATCTTTGGAGGATTTGAATAAGAGTTTTTTTCTTTAAACACTTTAACCCAATTTTTTTCATCAAACGCTGCATTTTGATTAATTTATTAATTATTTGCCAGAATTCCATTGAAAAATTTTATAAAACTTTAAAAATTACCGATGTAACTAATAGAAATGTCTTTTTCATTTTGTTTAATTTTTATTTTATATTTTATCATAACAAATAAACATAATTCTCAATACTATAATAATATAATATATCAATTCATTTTTTATGTTTTAATTGGTACACTTAATATTTTGCCACTGTATGATATTCGTATTTATTAAAATAGATAACATATAGAGACTAAGTGTTGAAATCATGTCTCACTCTACTCATCTCAATATAAGGATTTTTACTTGTATGTTTTTCATGAATTCTGAGTAAAAGAATATATTATAAAGCGAAATCGGTTATAAATAGTATTTTATGCGGTAAGATTAATTTATTTGCCATATGAGGCAAAAGAAAAGCCTAAAAATAATTTTACTAACAAATTATTACATTTTTACTTGATTTAACTTTTGTTAATTAATATTTAAAAAATAATTTAAATTAAATATTTTCGTGGTTCGTATTACGGAATATTTATCGAAATGATACCGTTTATATTTGCTGTATTTTGCTATCAACTATCGAGCAAATGTAAGTGACCTGTTTATCGTTGTATCTATGTCAGATTCTCAGCAAATATTAAGATTTTGTCACAATAATGAAAGTACTTTTTTCGGTTGAAATTTAATTTTACGGAAATGAAAGTTTATTGGTACGTACCTTCGCTCAAAATTAAATAATTTTACCATACAAATATATAATTATAAATTTAAATATTTTATTCATTATTGATTTAATTTCCGCATTATGTATTGTTATGTAAAAAGAATTTCCGCATAATTTTATTGAGTCCGTTAAATATGTTATGAAGTTATTGATTTCCGTGACCAAATACTGTGTATCATGAACTATAATTACTGCAGGTAGTCGTGGTTTCTGTGGCAGTGGGAAAATTGTACACGAACGTCGCATATAAGGCAAAAGTCACTAAGAAATTGACTAAATATTTAAAGTGGTATCATCCCCTTATTAGGTAGGTCATGGCAATAATATATAGGTCCTCCCATTCTGTGACCCTCGCTATACGTTTTACGCTGTATCTAGTTTAGTGTTATTTTGACTCTTCGGGAACTTAGTGTTGCGAATTAATGAATTGTGTACATGGAGAAAGCCTCAACTCAAAACTCGAAAAGTTTAACATCCCGGATATAAGTTGTTGATTTCATTCAAATAAAAGGAAAAGGTATAATTAACGTATGTGTCTGTAATGAATGTTACACTAGCATTTCTTAATCAAATAATTTGAATAGTATTTCGTTTTATGACAAGCACCTTTTTTTGTATACGTTTACCACCCATAGAAAATTGTTTGGACAATTTAAATTCATTACTGCTATTACCCTTTGAATACATTAAAATTAGTATTATAGTTGTAAAACCTTGAAAGTTGCCTGAAAGTGATAACCATATAATTAACAGCCATTGAAATCGAATGTACAGCGTTTAAACTTTTTGCCAAAAATACATCCATAAGATTATAATTATTATTACTTTAAGTGTGTATTCTTTAAGTAGAGAGCATTATTAGTTTTTAAGGTATTCACTACAGTATACCTATACAATAACTAAGAACATACATACATATTGTATATTCTGAAATTTATTTTCAAACGGTGTAGGCACTTAATTGGGATTCCAATATTATTTTGCTTAATTTAAAAACTGTTTTTGTTCCATTATGTTAAATCGTTACATTTTATTGATTTGTATGAGCTGTTTGACAAAATTTAAATTGCTGACAGATTCGAATGACGAGCAACAGCACTTGATGGTTTTGTTTGGTTTTTCCAAGCACAGCTCTATAGGTTTATTGATATTTAATCAACACCGACCTCAACAATATTTGGAGGATGTAAGTGTTTATCCACCCTATCTTTTCTTGTGTAAATATTATTTAAATTCGAAGTTATGACAACTGAGCACGGAAAATAATCACTCTATCAAAACATTTTTAGTTCACTAAAGTTTTTCATCTGTTTTTCGTATAAAAGTAGTAAAGGTTTTTTTGAGATGTACTGTAGATTTATCTTTTACATTTATATAACTTTTACGATTTAATTATTATAAAAACCTAAATAATTAATGTTCCCATTAAAATTAATTTGGCAGGTGATTTAAAAAGTATTTCTTACACTTTTCTAATGACGTTGGTAATATCCATTGTATAATCAGAACTTTTGCATACAACCATAGTAATATTACAGTTACATTTTAATTGTATAGTATGACTTTTTTGCGTATCGGCTTTTAAATGGTAAAGTTAATAAATTTTAAGTGGCTAGTGGGTGATATTTTGTGCACTAAATGTACATTTCTTCATAACAGACACTACAAGTATACGTTATACGAACATTTTTAGTTATACATTATATCTGGGAAGCGTTTAGTACACCACATTTATTATCGTCCTTGAGTGTCCATTATAACGTAGGTTGCACAGTATATATAGTTGTACATACTATTCACAGGTATATTTTATGATGCAATTTAAATTAAGCTGATACAGTAAAATTAAGTAGAAAAATTTTATTATTTACTTATTTAAATGCAAAATAAATGTTGATATACAAATAATTTGTCTATAAATAAATACATTATACACAGTAGGTTAGTTATGTTACATTACGTATGTATACATGTGAAAGTAAACTTATAATCGAGACAAATAACTTGCTATGTAATATAGGCCTCGAAAATTCATTGCTTTAAATATTATTCAAATTTAAAAATACAATTTTTTATCGATTACAATATCACTCGTGAATTTTCTGATGATAATATATTTTATTTTTATTTTTGCAGAACCATGGGCTATAAGAAAGACGGCCTTATAAAAGACCTTTGGCCAAATATTCGATTGATACAATTGTCGGGCATGTTCATATCCGAATATTATGACGATTATTCTGGATTTTCAGTGTTGCTCCGAAAGATTTATAGCTGGATCACTACTGTAATAGTTTACTCGCAGTACCTGTTCATGGTGATGTTTATGATCAGCCAGTCCAACGATTCAGATCAGTTAGCCGCTGGGGTAGTGACTACGTTGTTTTTCACCCATTCGATGATCAAGTTCATGTACTTTAGCACGGGTACTAAATCGTTCTACAGGACTTTGAGTAGTTGGAACAATACATCTCCACATCCACTGTTTGCAGAATCACACGCGAGGTATCTATAATATTATAAATTATACATATATTTGATGGATAAAACTATAAAAATCATAAAATGAATAATATTTTTCAATTTAAACCATATACGACATAATCATTATAATAAATAAAATCGTTATTGATAAAATCAAATTTACTGCTCTAATTATATCTATGTAGTTTTGTATTATTATTCTTTGAACTTTTGCAGTAAGTTTAGAAAATGTTTACATATATGTAAACCTCTAACTAAAATAGTTACCTATAAGTACATTTCTTCTATAAATACTTCCCAACTTTCAATTTAAAATGTCCGAAACAAACTATTTACTTATAAAGTATTTAGTAAATCTTCACTATAATTTTACCTGATATGACACCTATAGTATACAGTAGGTATATTATACGTCTATACGTAATCGTCATTGAATTGTAAAAGTAAATCAATTATTATTAAACCTTTTATACGTTTATTAAATAAAAGATAAACACTTTTTTCTTTAAATTATTGAATTAATCATACCTTCCAAGTTTTAGAGATGTCTGCCTAATTTTGAGAGAGTTATGGAGGTGAATTTTTTAAGAACTATTGGTTCTTGTCGTTTTTGATGCCTATTAAAATGTAAACCTATTTTAAAATTAAGTATAATAGTTTATGTTTACTTGTTGTACAAGATTTTTTTTAAACAAAATATGATTAAAGATATGTCATAGATAATATTATTATTATTAGAATAAATATTTTGTACTTCGTATTTATTGCATATGAAATGTTTCATTTAAGGTTCCACGCAACGTCATTATCTCGAATGCGGCAATTGTTAATTATTGTGTCAGTAGTTACGATTTTTACAACAGTTAGTTGGACCACGATTACTTTCTTTGGAGAAAGCACATGGAAGGTACCTGATCCAGAATCATTCAACGAAACAATGTCGGTTCCAATACCACGTTTAATGTTGCATTCTTGGTACCCATGGGATGCAAGTCATGGATTTGGTTATATTGTCGCTTTTGTATTACAGGTATGCGTTATGTAGTTAAATTACATGTAAGATTATACATGTGTAATTATTATTTATTATTATAACTACATTGTAAATTTATAGACGTTTAATCATTCCTGCTCCTGCCATAAAAGACAATTTTACTCGTTGCAAGATTTTTAGATTCTGAGTGAAACGAGAAAGCTATTGACATTAGGCATTAGATTACAATAATGTGTTTTTAGAAATTTTTTTACTAAGTCTATTTTACTCAAATAGATTTTTTTTTAAATAATGGTTTAACCCAAGTGAAGTTTTATTGTGATTGTGGACACGATTTAGACTAGATAACTAAATTAATTTCACGTATAATATTGTATTTGATTTCCACCATTATTAAGTTAAAGTACTAGTAAATTTAATTCTATTAAAAAAACGAGAAATTCTTAATATATGAAAACTTTAAAGTTTTTTTTTCCATTTATTACAATTATAATAATTTCTTTTTCGTTGATACTGTAAATAATTGGTGTCATCATTTTATAATGCTTATGTAATTTTTGTTTAGTTTTATTGGATTTTCATAACGTTGAGCCACTCAAATTTAATGGAAGTTTTGTTTTCGTCGTTTCTGGTTCATGCGTGTGAACAACTTCAACACTTAAAGGAAATTTTGAACCCATTGATTGAATTAAGTGCTACCCTCGACTCAGTAGTTCATAATCCCACTGAAATATTTCGAGCTGCTTCAGCCAAGAATCAATCAATTAATGGTATTAGTAAGTTTGAATTAATATTATTTATACGAATTGTATATTTATTATTATATTTATAATAAATCGTAATTGGTTTATTGTTATAAAATTAATTAAACTAAATTATTAGTATGAAAACATTGTAGGTATTCATTTGAACAAATTAAGATAGTTCTATTAACAGCATATTCTTATAGGTAGTAAATAATAAGCAAATAAATTCTTGATACGAATGAACATGGAAAATAGAAATAAACTATTAAATTTGTTTTTATTATATGGTAAAAATGCTTTCATTATCAAACATATTTCTAAAACAACAATTGATATGAAACGATGATTGATATTGATTTATAACTTCTCGAAAAGTTAGATAATTTAATGCGCTTGGAAAAAGGGACATGCTGCAAAAATATCGAATATCATAACGAAATGTTATTACTTATTACAGACAAAAATAATTCACATAAGTCTAGAAAAATATTGGTTTAATAGACAATATGATGAAACGGAATAAAATAATTTATTAAATCGTTAATCATTTTCGAAAAATAATCTAGAGTGTTTTCAATGGCGTGCCGAGGATAATCTTATAAATAGGATTGGGGTTAAAGCTAAATAATATAATATACGAGTAATATATGCAAACTAACAACAAGGATGCCCTATTTTTGATAATCTATATTTTACTCTTTAAAAACAAATACATTGGTAAAAACTATAAAACAAAGAAAATTAAATAGGTAGTTATTATAGTTGTTCTTACTAATTTTGGGTATACTCGTATAATTTAATTTCTCAATTTCAATGGTAGGGTTGACCCTTATCATCCTCACCTAAGCACGCTACTGGGTGTGTCTATAGCCCAAACATGAAAGCATATGTGAATATTTCATCAATTGTAATCAATTCAGTATATTGAATTATTTCAAAAAAATGAAAGTAGGTAAATTGTTTTTCATTTGAAATTGGAGTTCAAAATAATAAATTATGAGTTTTGTTAACAAATTATACTACTAGATTATGTCAATGGCTTTCCATTATTACCTACTCAAAGTCAAAAAGTCAAATAAATATTATTGAAAATAATACCTAAGATCTAAAATATAATAATAAACAACTAATAAGTAGGTAACTATTATGTTGTTTAAGAGTTTAATCAAAGAGGTACAAATGGTTTTATTTTAATAACAAATTAAAATTTCTTTTTTTGTAATTTGGAATTCAATTAATGTAATTTAATAGTTTACATTTAAAACATTATTAAGTGGTTTTAATTTCTATTCATATAAATATTATATTGATCTAAAGTCATGTGCTAAACTATAACGTCTCTATTCCGGTACATATTTGATTTTACTATAAGTCTAAAACCTCGAATAAAGTACTATAGTTAAATTTATTAATAATATTAAAATAATAAAGTGGTTTAGAATATTTATTGAAATAACAACTAGTATTTATTTAAGAAAAATGAATACACGAATGTAATTCACAATAAAAGTTATTCTTTATAAAGTAAATAATATACTACCAGTACTAAAAATATGTAAAAGCTAAAATAAATTTCAAAATATAAAATTAATAAAAAATAATATCTATATATATTATATGATATCAAAACAGTTGACATTAATAATATAATAAGAAACAGATTAAAACTTTTAAAACTTTTAATATTCACCAAGATATATTAACCATTTCACTGTTATGTATTAAAACCACAAGTACCTACCCTGTGCTGAAGATTAAAAATAAAATAAAATATAGGTAGTTTTAAGGGAGGTATTCAAATGAAAATATGATACATAATAATGTTACAATATAGTTATTTTTCAGTTATAAGAAACTACAATATTTTCTAATAAAAAATATACCAGAAAATATTAAAGATACATTTGATTTTTTCTTTTTAAAAATAAAATTTGTTTTCATTCTAAGGTGCTTATTTTAATTCGGAATGATTATAATAACATGTAGGTACCTAAACTTTATACACTTTTAATTTTATTTATAAATGTTAAATTCGATTCTTCTTTATTACTTAACTTTTAATTTGATGCTTAAAATTCTGAAAATAAATAAATAATTCTACTTTAATGTGTGCTTTTTTCAAATACGAGTATAACATCGATGGTTATTATTTGACATTTTAGTTTTGGAACGGTATTGACCTCATCATACATTCGTGTAATGATATTTTATGACTAATGCATTTTTTATTAGTTTGAAGAGAATAATCAATGTTTTCAAGTTAACAAAAAAGTATTTAGGATAATTTTATTTTTGATTATTTTAGATCATCACGAATATAATGGGCCGTACGTGAACGAAATTACTGAATATGGAACAAAAGGAGAAACAGAACCAAATGGAAAAGGACCGAATAATTTGACTACCAATCAGGAAGTGCTTGTTAGATCAGCAATCAAATACTGGGTAGAACGGCATAAACATATAGTCAAGTATGATATTTCGAATAAGACATGTATGTTAAAGAACGTTGAAACATTAAAAATATTTTATTTTATATATAGATACGTGAGCTTAATCACTGACTGCTATGGTGTGGCACTTTTGTTTCACATGTTAGTAAGCACCGTCATTCTAACAATCCTCGCATACCAGGCAACCAAGGTTTGTTGGCATGTCTCATAAAATTACCTTGACAGATATTCAAAATGTTGTTTGAGCCAATTGATCAAAATATATTACCTACTATAATTTTTAATTAAAATACTTGATTATCTTGAGTATTTCTATTATGTTTATAACGGTTTAAAAATATTCTTGTTTAATTATGGCAATAACTGTTATCTATGCATTCAACACTCGAAACAGTGTACACATTTAAATCTAAATCAATAATTCGTCTTTTCATCAATAAACACATATGATATACATTTAAAATAATTTATAATTATAAATATTGCCTATCTGACATTGTTTTTTCGTGTTATAAATAAAATGTAACGTTTAAAATATTTTTTTAATTTTTGGTTTCAACAGATCAACGGAGTTAACGTATTTGCGTTTTCAACTATCGGGTACTTGATGTATTCGTTCGCACAAATATTTATGTTTTGTATACACGGCAATGAACTCATTGAAGAAGTGAGTATATTATAGTTAAAATGTTGTTATTTCTTATAATCGACCATATTTGTATAGTATATAGGTACATAATATAATATACACTGTATATTATACAAGTCCAGGGTACAAAATTGTGTAATAATTATATTTGTATATAGGTCAGTTTAGGTAGTATATCATTATAATTTAAGGTACCCAGACCACATGCTACATTTATAATGTCACAATTTCAGTAATTTTAATCATATTTAACTATTTAAGTTATTTATACACACCAATTATTTTTAGAGTTCATCTGTAATGGAAGCAGCTTACAGTTGTCACTGGTACGATGGGTCTGAAGAAGCTAAAACATTCGTGCAAATTGTATGTCAACAGTGTCAAAAGCCTTTGATTGTATCTGGGGCGAAATTTTTCAATGTCTCATTGGATTTATTTGCCTCGGTAAGATAGCTTTATATTTGTATTGTATGAACACTATAAACCTGTGTAAAAAATGATATTAAAAGTGAAAACTAATCAATTAATTTTCATTCTTTAAATTTGCAACTCAAAGTAGGCCGTTTTTGTTTACTAAGTCATTGATGCTTGGTATAATTACTTGATTTTGTAGGTTTTTCTCTAAATAAATTTTGAAAATTCACTACTATCGATTTTGTTTATATTAGTTTGAATAATTTTTTATAACGAGCTATAAAAAATTATACAAATTTTTATTAACATTCGCCAATTCAATAAAAGTAAATATCGTATATTAATTTATGTTTACCTAAATATGTTTACTTTCCTCCAGTCACATGTATTATATATATATATTATATTATTAAACATTGTATCTCTGAACTATAATTTATGGACATTGTTTATTGTTTAGGTTCTTGGCGCTGTAGTAACATATTTCATGGTGTTGGTGCAGCTTAAATAAATCAACTCAAAGAAAAATACTATATTGTACCTATTAGTTAATTTCACTTGTATTTTTATTATTAAATGTCTTTATAATGTTACCATTATACTATAGAAATTAATTATACTATTTTATTTGATTAATATATTAGAATTTTATGTAGTATATTATACTTAATGTTAGTTGTAATGTTAATTACCTTTATAAAAATAAGTCATAATGTCAAAAATCATGATAAATTTAATTAAATGGCTCATAAAAATAAGGTTGTATTTAATATAATTATTGCAACAATTATTATTCTTAATAATAATGTTACACAGTATTGTTGAAAATAATTTAAAATTGAGTAGGAATATTTAAAATATTTGGTGAAGATTCTGATTTTAATAAGAGTTTTAGTTTAATAATGTAACATTCAATTAATTTTATGTTGTAAATTATTTAAAGTTATTTGTGAAGTAGAGAAATCGAAAGACAAAAAATATTGCGTAGAGTAAGTATAGGTAACATGTCACTGTGTTCCAGTGGCGGTTTTCCCGGGGAAGCAAGGGAGCTTGCTTTTAAAGGGTAGAAATCAGTAAAAATAATATATAATAATGAATCCCTATTTACCAGGTATCCTCATCACGCGTGAACGGCTGGACCGATTTAGCTAATTCATTTTTTTGTTATGTTTGTTATGGTCAGAAGAAGGATTTTACCGAACAAAAATTAAGAAAATTAACCCTAAGGGGGTTAAAAGGGGTAAAAATGGAAAAAATCCAGAGCCACTGGAGCTTTGTGGTATTACATTTGGTCAATATACGAGTTTTATATAGCAGAGGCATGAATCAGTTTTCAGACCTGGCAATTCAGGAAGGCATTCGGGGTGAGCTTATTTTATTCGAAAACCTATTTCGGTAAAAACGCCGATAACGACGAGTTATCACAGCACTGCGGGCGGCGCGAATCACGTGAACGGCGGTATGTGTTGCAGCGTGAATATTCCGACGCCGCCCGTGGCCGTGTGGTTGCGTGGCCGCCGTGATAGAACGACGATGACGTGGCCGCGCGCTGCGGACAGAACTCTGGATACCGCGGTCGCGGTCGTCCGTCCGGAGGTCGTTTAAAAAAACGACTGTTACAAAAAAAATCACATTCCATGAATTCGTGAATAATTGTCATTGGCTGTTCATTTTTTCAACCGTTTCGGCCGACGCGGGGCTACTGGTTTTCCGGTTTTCCCTTTCGAGTCAGTCTTCGTCGGTTCGCGAGTATGTGTTGGGGTGCTCCGTGCGGGTCCGTGTTTCGAGAGTTTTATGCCGACCGCCATAATCTCGTTTCTCGGTTTCAACAATTTCGTTTCGCGTCGATGGTAAGTAGTAATTATCGACGAATAATCGCACGTCTCACGGCGGTCGCGTGGGTGGAACCAAATTATTTGTCGCTAAAATACTACCGTACCGTCGATATTCGGTGTTTAACGTATTTTTCGTATCGTATCGCCGCCGTCGCGTCCGGTGCGCGATCCATTACGCGAGTGTAATGGCCGTCGCCTTCGGAGTTTCAACGATTCCGTCGAGGCTCAGACGACGTCTAATCCAAGCCGGTAAAGGCTTCGAGTGTGCGTTTTTTGATGTCGTCGTTTCGTATCGTATTCGTCGTGGTCGGTGCGATCGCCACCGTTTGCACTATCGATATTCGGTGTTAAGCATATTTTCCATCTCGGTCGCGTTCGCGGTGCGCCGCCGCCGTTCGCCAAAACGGCTTGTGAATTTTACCGTCCGCCATAAACAAACGTATCATAGTAATATCGTGGTTCGCGCGACTAGTGAAATAATCGTTATCGCGTGTTTGCCCGCGTTGTGGTGTTTTTATTCGATTGTACCAGCACGAAATACGTTGTGAAATGTTTCGGACCCGCCGTATGAAAACGGTCGTCAATGGATTCGACGACGGCCCGAGGTTAGTGATAATATTATATCGATGTAATAAATAAGTACTACCCACCGATGCGTTGTGAAGATCTTATTGTTATTATATATTATTATTAAACCACTGTTATATAACGCGCGTTGGAACTGATAAATTGCGCGTTGTCATCAATACGATTTTCGGAAATGAGTTTCATTTCGGCGCCGAGTAATATTAATAACGAGAACGGATAAAATCCATTACGCGCGTCGCCGAGTCGTCATTTATTAGGTACGCAGTACGCACACTCTTATAGTCATATGTTTATTTATCCGATCGTCTCCTATCTCCTATTTTCCGTTTCGAATATAACACCCGCGCGTGTAGTGTGAACGTTCCGCCGCCGCCGTGGCCGTGTGGCCGCGTGGCCGCGGTCACGCGCCGCGGACGGAACTCCGGATACCACGGTAATGATTTTCGGAAAACGACCGTTACAAAAAAAATGACTTTCCATGAATTCTCGTAACTTGTCATTGGCTGTTCGTGTCGGCCGACGCGACGCGGGGAGGCTGGGATTTTCTTCCCTTTGTTTCAGTGTTCGTCGGTTCGCGCATATGTATGGAGTTTGTCCGAACGGGTCCGTGTACGAGAATTTCATGCCGACCGCCATCGAATCTCGTTTCACGGTTTCAACAATTTCCTTTCGCGGCAATGGTAATAGTATTTATCGACGAATAATCGCACGTCTCACGGCGGTCGCGTGGGCGCAACCAAATTATTTCGTCGCCAAAATACTACCGTACCATCGACGTTTATCGTATTTTCCGTCTCGGTCGCGTTCGCGGTGCGCCGCCGTTCGCCAAAAAAGCTTGTGAATTTTACCGTCCGCCAAAAACAATCGAATTATGGTAATATCGTGATTCGCGCGAGTAGTGAATCGTTCCGTGGTGTTTTTATTCGAGTGTACCAGCACGAAATACGTTGTGAAATGTTTCGGACCCGCCGTATGAAAACGGTCGTCAATGGATTCGACGACGGCCCGAGGTTAGTGATAATATTATATCGATGTAATAAATAAGTACGACCCACCGACGCGTTATGAAGAACTTATTGTTATTATATTATATTATTAAACCACTGTTATATAACGCGCGTTGGAACTGATAAATTGCGCGTTGTCGTCAATACGATTTTCGGAAATGAGTTTCATTTCGGCGCCGAGTAAAATTAATAACGAGAACGGATAAAATCCATTATGTTGCGTTCGTCGCCAAGTCGTCTATATTAGGTACACACACTCTTGTAGTCATATGTTTATTAATCCGATCGTCTCCTATCGCGCGCGCTGAATCGCAAAGTCGTTCGTTATAGTGTTGGTAATGCGGATTTGGCACAGCTTAAATAACATCCGCGGCGGATGGAACTACATGTTATACGTATCTTGGGTCCACACTAGTAAAAATTTACTCTGTTTGTCCAGTGTAAACATAATCATTTTAGTAGCCTCGACCATCTCATATCTGTCTATTCCATGACCAACGCTTAGTATGTGGCGTTACCTCAGTATAAGGGACTGATACGCGACAAAACGTACGTTACCGAGGTATGGGACGACATTTACCGGAACGTTTGAAACCTCGGTCAGTCAATCGACGGTCAGCGTCACAAAGACTGTCCATTGCATCACGACATTGACTGTAGTTTTCATCGTTGCCGTACTCGACTCGACGAACGTTATCATGGTATACGGGTGACCTTTACCTCGAACGACCACGTTGGTCTTATACGACCGCGTCTGGAAGCGACAGCGTCGCATACGCTTTTCTCTCCGTCACGGCAGTATCGCGTTGCCGCGGCCGTTGCCGTTGTCTATGGGTGTCGTCGTCGTTTTCGCAATTTTCCGATTTTTTCATCGAACTGCGGTGGTTTGAATTCAATCGCGAGTGCGAGTGTTTTCGATCCGTTAATTGTGCGATAGTGAGTACCGACCGGATCGTGTACGAAAACGCGATGGAAAGAAAATCGTTCGCGGTTTCAGTGCACGTAGACGGCAGTGGAAATTCGAACGGAAAAAGCAAAATGGCCGACATCACCGGTGAGTACCCGTTTGTAATTTTGTATCTTACGTCGTCCGACGCGCTATTGGCTGTGACATTTTGTTGTTGACATTTTAGCAAAAATCGCACAGACAATAGGTACGTCGTCGCGTGTTGTGTAATAAAATGTATAAATGATACGTTTTCATGATTTCGGTTTAACGGAGGTCTGAGTTTTTCCGTGTAAAAGCACAGGCCGCCCAAGCGGTACTACATTGCTCAGTATAACACCTCGAAACGGGATAACTGTATAACAAATACCTATTACCTACCAAACATATCGGTCATTATTATAATACTTGGAATTATAGCTTTACTCTTGGAAAATCGATAGTGATGATAAAATGATTATTATAATTAAATATTAAACATCCGCGACACGAAACTGGCCTGTGACTGTCACGATCCTAGCGGCATTTTCGTATCAGTGGTTTTCATTATGGTAAAAATAATTGACGCGCTTTTATTATGAAATGTGCGTTATTATTATTGTTATAAATATTATTATTATTATTATTATATACATTTATTATAAGACAGTTTCAAATACCTAAATGAAAATTATATCCACTCTTTTGTATTTTATTTCGTCGTTCTCATAAACATGAATGCATAGATACATTTTAATATGCACCCATAACAAATTATTGCGCAAAAAGTGTTAGCTCAGGTTAGCTAGTATAATATAAATTTTACTGTAATTATTATCTGCGACCAGCAGAGATACTGTTGCCGCCGCTACATCGACAGACATCTTAGATCATCATGAAACCTTTGAAATGAATAGTTGAAACGCATTGTCAACCCCGTTGTTCGCATGAAGGATAAAAAATATAAGTGAAAAAAATGCCCTGTTTTTCCACAAATAGCACTATCTACCTTCTTTGTTTTGTCAGTGTTTGAGTTTACGTTTTAATATTTAGTAATGCTTATAAGTTATAAGAATGAGTTAGAAATATGAAAAATATAAATAATATATTATTACATAATATAATAAGTAAAATTATAACTCCATGGAAAAATTAAGTTTTTAATTTTTAATTCATGCTTCATAGTAATGATAATCATAGTTTTAATAATTATTAATTGAGCCAGTTTTTTTTTCTATTTTCCGCAGTATTTAGATAAGTACTAAACACTAGGTATTATAAATTATGATATACACTGTAGATCCGGGATTGCGTCATTAGGAATTATTATTTTCCCAATGAAATTTTTCATTCATTAAAACAAGTTGAATATTTCTCACAATTATACGAAGAAAATACGTGTAAAAGTTAATATTGTATAATGTGACAACTTATTAAACTGTGTAGTGCGCGGATATTCTTCCGTTTTCGAAAATTCAAGGATTGCTATTATCATTACTCGAGTCTCGAATGCGTGTAGCCAGAAATCAATTATCACGTCGGAAGGCCTGGAATCATTGAATGGCAATAAGCAAAACATCATAACGTCAATGATTCGTCAATGTTAGCATTGTGTATATTATTATTTATGTTTGCTCATAACTATGTGATGACCGAATGTTACAACACGATAAAAAAAAATGATTCGACAAGATATATTATAGTATCAATCGTACTATAATTATCCATATCCGCATCATCATAAAAATAATGTTTACATACAACTATTGCTTATTCATCTGTGCGATTGGAACGTAGAGAGACATGCACAATTACTATTTAGTACTTACATATGGTTAATTGCGCCTTAACACGCCGATGTAGATAATGAAAAAAATTGACTGGTAATGGAAAATGTGTGTTTATAATGCATGAAATAATAATATATTATATATTTATATATTTTTCACACATTTAAAACAATCGCTGAATCCAAACGATGTGTGTTAATGGCTGGATGAGATCTTAGAAGATTGCTACAAAATTGAAAAAACTAAAATATTTGGGTCTTCATAAAAAGGTTCTTAATATTTTTTGATTTTTTATCCGCCTTCAAACTAAAAGTGAACAAGTGCTTTTATTTTTATGTTTATATTTTATTTTATACTTACTTTATTATAATCTGTACTTGTAATAGTTGTAACTGTATATATATAAATATATAATACACTATATCATTTGATAGAAACGCAAGTATTCGAAGTAGCATGTAGAATTGGTCAATTTTTATTCATCCCTATATAGAGGATAAAGGTCTATATGGAAAAATGATAAGTCTACCAAGGCACATTCTTCACATCACTAAATCTGAATAAGACGAATGCGTGTTAGCATGTCGATTGTTTAACATGAAGAAGAAAAAATCCCACGAGGCGATTTCAATAGATTCATATTATCTATAATTTGAGACGTCGCGACGCGTCGATTCATTCACAAAAGTAATGGTATGCGACACATGAAACCAGATATAAAAAAAAATGGTAGTATATATGTGTGTATCTGATTTTAGAAGTAGTCTCGCCTCTATCTCGAGGTTTTTACAGACTTTACACGAGCAACTGCGCAGCGGAGCAGGTTGTGTTTGTTATAACTTTATAAGAGATGGAAGAAGAAAGACATAGAGGTGGGGGACAGAGAGACCAATAATAAATATTAAAAAACTTTATATACAATATACTCGGTATACGATGATATAATATATTATCCGAACATATAATTCTGTTCAAATGGGGTCGACCGAAAGAATTCGGGGTTGAAACTCGAGACACTGAGCTCTCACGCCGACATGAGCGCTATTCAAATTTTTGTATAATACGTTTGGTTAAAAAATAATACCAGGAAGCGCTAGGATAATTTTTTACCGGCAGAAGTGTTGAGAATACTGCGATATAGTTGAATAGTACTAAAAATGTATATGATACTCATGAGTCGTGACACAATATTGCCGACTAATTTAACCAACCATCGTGTTACCAGTAACCACACGGCACACGGTCAAAAGCTGCCGAATAAAATATTTAACCATGCGGGACCGTTGGGTTATTTCGGTAAAGGGAGAAAAAAATCACGAAACAACGTTTGGTATTCAATTTACCATTTAATCCCTCATGGTTCGGCCGATCGGGAAAAGGTTGGTGCAAAAGAAACGACACGGCTGCACGGTGCGAAGTGTGAATTATTCGCCTAGCCGACGGATGGATACCGCGCAGTTTTAGGTGCGATGAAGTCACTCCGGGGAAATACGTTCGCGTTCAAAACGCCGGCATACACGATTATATTATCATCATCATCATCATCATCATCGCCGGTGTCGTCGTTATCACCAACAATAACAACAACAACAAGGTACGTTGTAAACGATGATAATATGCAATTAAAAATCGCGCGCTTCCGTCGTCACTCCGACCCCGAAGCGATTATCGTAATCGCCGTCAATCATACGCATCGCGCCGGCGATAATTGCACCCGTGTGCGCAGCAGAACAATGAGCCCCCCGCATCCGACGGCTCGAGTTCATTATTTATATTTTACAATGCGATTTCGGTCGGACCACGCGTGCACGTAATAATATCTTACTTTATCTCGCTTGCATCTGGGGGCCGGCCTGGTTCGGTGTTATCTTCGTGTCGTCGTGACGCGTGTCGCGATGTACATGGTCGACGTCGCGCGTCGGTGTGAACAAAAACGATTCGCAACAACAACACCGTCCCAGTTCTTCGTACGCGCGTGGAAAAACGGCGTGGATTTCCCCGCAATATTATTATATTGTTGTTGTTGTTGTTGTTGTTATTATCGTGACGCGGCGCGAACAAGTCGCGCGAGAGCGCGTCCGATCCGTGTGTTGTGAGTCATCCGTTCGCGAAATCCCCTCGGTCAGAACCCGTCGCGCGAGTAAATACGACGACGCGGGCAGAAGAAGCGCGCGGGGGACGAACGCCGCCCGTGATACAGCCGCCGCCGGGGAGGGGCGCGCGCAGTGCAACGGTCGTCGCGCTGTACCGCCACCGCCACCGCCGCCGCGTACACGGACACACGCACAAATATACGAACACACACACCAGCCGCACACAGACGCAGACGACGCGTTTGACCGCCACGACGAAAACTACTCGGCGGCGGCGGCGGTCGACCAGCTGACCCGGCCGTTACGGCGCGCGTTCACCGCCGCACAGTTGGACACTCAGTAATGCCAGTGCGTTGGACCGAGCCGGCGCTGCTCGCATCTTAGCGCAATTAGTGTGTAATTATTTGTTGTATGTGTGTGTGTGTGTGTTTTCCCGATTTTCATTGTATAACGATATTATAGTCTGCGGGTTTTAATTTTTATTTTCCATTTTCGAAAAAGGGAAAAATTAAGTACGACGCGCCCCCACACGTGTATAATACCGACTATTTTACCCTCATCCGCGCGTGTCTCCGGTCGTGATTGTTTTTTTTGTTTTCGTTCTTCGATTCGAAGAAATCGCACGTGCTGACAAAATAGACGCGCGCGCGCGCCGCACACACGAGTACGTAGTTTTACAGTAATTTACCACACCGCGATATCTCATAATATCGCATATTCGCCTGTCCGCGTGTGCGTTTTAATCGTCGTTATTTCATAAGCGGTAGCATAAGTACTCGCAGCTTATTCGGATCGCGTATAAATATTACGAGTACTACACAAATCATTCGGGTTTTTGTACGTTAAATGTGTTCGTCCCGCAGCGATCGCGGCCCTTACGACCAATAGATTTTTCGAGTCCGTCGCCCGCGGACAACTGTGTATTAGCGGCTACGGCAGTGGGGCGATGCACCCGTTATCGTCGTGCCACAGTGATACACCACCGGATCGGTACGACCACAGATCTTCACGCTGGTGACTGGTGAGTACATTGTTTTACGATTTGTTTTTAGGGTTTAGCCGTCGGGATAATATTCCGCTCTTGGTTGTTAGTTATATACTACAGGTCTATGCTTCCATTTTGTGCGTTATGGTATTGTTCGTTATATAGGTCTATATTTCCATTTCGTGCGCTATGGTATTGTTCGTTATAAAATCGCATCATAGTGAAAGTGTTATCAGGGCACGACGTCGACGTGTTTTGCTCTACGAATTGATTTCATAGACGATTGTTTGTTTGTGCTAGTGTCGGTTTAAATCCAAAACGTGTTTTGCAAAAAAAATCGTTTTTAAAACTTCTATTTTATTCTATCGCGAAAACTTTTTCGCGATTCACATTTCGAGACGATCGCCACGTCCGATAAAGCGTTCGTGCGGTTTTTTTTTGCACGTGGTTTCATTATACGTTTTTGCAATAGGCACTATAATAATGTTTCGTTTCGATGTGTCGAAATCCAGTTGGTACACACTATAATACTGACAACAATGTGTCTAGACGTATTAATATGCCGGTTATTTAAATTCGATAATTCGTTGAAAAAAAAATAAAAACACGTGACAAGCTGATATACTTTCTTTGTTTATTTATTACTGTACGCAAATTGCGATGGCGTTGGCGGCGCTACGATAATTACGATAGATAATAGATATGAGTTGATGTTGACCTACACGATAGTCGTCGAGACGCTCTATAATATTCGCCCAAACCGCCTACCCGACTCCATATCCAACTTACAGGTTCGTGTAGTAGTGGCCTACGTGGCTACGTGGTGTTTTTAATTTTATGGATTTCGATGATTCGTTCACACGTAAACTTAGGATACGGTTGTTCATTGTCGAGTTTACCACCTGGTGTAAAGTGCCAATATGGTATGGTTTTCAATAAAATAGTCTTATCACGTTGAAAAATCGCGTTTCTACTGTTCGTTTGTTCCTATCGTGTCGACAATAAAATACAAGCGACAAAATAATGGTAACGTTGCCATTTAAATATCAAAAATATGTCCAAATAAACTGGTTTCGACGTGTTAGATAGGGCGTCAAAGCAGTCGGTACGTATTACAATAACGGATGATTTTTTACGAGTTTAACATTTTTCTTACAAATTCAACTATACCCAAATTGTTTGTGTTCATATTATTATTTTTCATTTTTCATTTTAATATTAATTAATTTTCATATTTTAATTGTTCATATTAATATTATAATGTGTTAGCGCGGTAGTTCGTTGAATGTAGTTAAGTAGTTCAAATTCAAACTGCAGTAGGAGCAGTATATACATTTTATGGGTTTATATTATAATTTAGGTGAACTGCACATTACAGAGATGTCGTTAATCCCACCTTATATTGCATTGTGTAATACGCCCACAAAAACTTATCTTATTTCCAACTTACCGTTTACCGCGCATGCCTATATAGGTACCTACAGAGTATATTTTTTCTGTCCTAGACCAACCTATAATTTCATTCGCGTCCCAAATAATTTGTATTCTCAATGTAGTACCAGTGATAAACAAAGTAAGATTTTTTTCGGCATATGTTTATATATTCAATTAATAACATATAAATAAATGAAAATATTTATTTCTAATTAAACGTTAATAATAATAATACACCATACAAATTACTTCACATTAAAAAAAAAAAATGTAATATTATTATTTTGCCATTATATACTTAAATCTCTGTATATTCTTATTCTTGGCTTTTTTTTTAGTTGGAGGGGGTGATTAAACTCTTGTGTGTATTTATTTATAATCTATACGTCGGAAGTTTTTCAAACGCATGGATGTGCGCGCTTATAATATATCTTGTTAATTTTAACCCTATGACTAATTTTACTATATTTTACATAAAAAGATTTATTAAGTGTTTCATTATATTTTTAAGCCACAAAACTAACCTGTTTCCTACAAAGAAATTTAATCGCTCGCTCGAAGAAATATAAAATTGTATAGCTTTTTTTCATAGTTCGTTAATATTTAAAAAATTACCATGAAAGTTGTAAAATTACTTGTTTACACGGGAGTCCAATTTCCTATCTTAAAATACTAGAGCATGAGATTTGTTGTGTGGACGATGAATTGCTCAAAAAAGTATCATGAGCAAAAATTAAAAATCTATTATTACGTAAAACCAATAAATACGCGTTTCTCGGTTTCACTCGGAATTTAATATTCTGTATATATTTTAAAAATTCGGCCGCACGTGTTTGACGAAAAAAACACCGATTACGCGATTAAAACGGCAGTGCTATTCCATTCATCGTTGTGGTTTTTGATTATTGCTTCACTCGAATCGGGCGCAGCGATGACTGTGTGAAAGGGAAATATACACATTCGTTTGGCGCAACAGTAACTAGATTGGAGTATAATATTCTCGAATAAGTATACGCGCACACAGTTGAATTTTCGTAAAATCTATTAAATTAAAATTTTTTTTTACCGTACTATAATAATTACGGTCGTCCACGACGATTATTCGATATCTCGTAACGCCACCGCCGAGCAACGACGATTCGTGGCGGCCGTCAGTCTCCTTGGCACCGAAACCGAGTCAACGTTCTTGACAATCTCGCCGCCGCACCGGTCGTGTGCATAATATATACACAAGCTTCTCTCCATATGTTATATGCGTGTGATAATAATAATGATGATAATGATGATAATCATCACGTGTTACCGTATATGCGACCACTACGACGCACATTTATAATATTCGTTTTTTGTTTATATTATATCTGTTGAATGTACTCGTATACCTCTCTATAGTCGCGTATTATATTCGTTAGAAGGTGAATATTATATATACATATATAAGATGTCGTGTGTGCCGTTTTTTCGAACGCAGTCTCATTGGTTGTCGTCGTTTCATCGTGTTTATGTTAACTGAGCACGTTTTTTTTTTCGGTTTCCTTCTTCGTTATGTTTAGAGCCTTTCCTCGCAAAACGAGAACAATGAATAAAAAATAATAAAGAAGAGAATAAACCGCGCGGACACGTACATTACCTTCACCACGGACGGCTCGTCGTTCGCTGACACCGGAATATTCGATTTTTGTATTGTAGTACACCGTAGCCTCAGGTATAACTGTCTCGAATCTGTTGGGCGTCCGTACGTATTCTATTTGTCTCACCCTCTCACCCAAAAACGTAATTTGACTTGTGCTAAGGTCCCAGAACAGTAGGTACTACTATCTAATGTTGTTGTACACACCATGTCAAAGGATCTTAACTAATGATATATGTATGCATCTCTAGAGTAGATGCTTATTTGGGGATCCACAAAGTGGTTGTGAGTTTTTTCAACTCGGTCAAAAATTAATCCGTTTGAAATAAATAAAAATTATTCGATGTATCTTGGGAGAGGGGGCTCTCGTGGTTACACTTTTTATTTGAAAATATTTAATGTTTAGTGAGTTAATACTCTTATAATAATAATATATGACACTATATGACGTATATAGTGTACGCTATTTATATTTTCCGGTGTGTGAAACCATGCTTGATAATCAAATGTTTAAAGTCCTTTGATCATTTAATATACATAATATTATATTTAATATATACATGTATCTCGTATACACGACATCGATAGTACTATAAAGTGAAATCCGGTTGGTTTGCGCGAAATGACAAATTATTTTAATTTGCACAGTTGTTGTTTATTTTTATAATCGATTTGGCGAAACGGTTTAATTTTTTTGTGTTAAGACTCAAAAACCCAATCATTGCGTAAAGATAGACTATGCACGAGAACCCTAAGCGTATATTTTTGCGGTTTTTTTTCCAATTATATTGTCTTACGAGAAGTAATTATAATTCGCGGTTTTGTATGGTTTTTCTTATAGAAATAAATCGTTGAAAAAATATCGTGTTATTATTATATAAACGTTTCGTTTTAATCTCGTATAAATTCACTGCAAAACTATAGAGACGTTTGTTACAGTCACTATCTATATTTTATTGGTTATGTTGAAATAATATTCTGTTGGATCGTCAGCACCTTTGCGTATATCCATATAATTTACAAATAGTATCATGTTTTAGATTTATTGATACTATTTTTTTTCATATGCTTATCACGTTTAATGAATTAATTTTTTGTAATTCATTTTCATTGGTATATAGTTTTATTTTTTGGATATTGTAACAGAACATATGTCTATTGAGTTTAAACAAATTATCGTTTAAGTTGTTCAGTTCAGCGATAAGTACTTGAAATCGTGTGATTACATATTTTATACACATTGATTACCACGAGTTTATAAATCGGCTAGTTGTATTTTTTTCGCCTAATTTGAGTTTCCAACAAACATGTAACCGGTTTTGCTTACTACTCCATCAGTTATCGAATCGCCAGTCAAGAGAAAGAGTGAGAAGGATTTTTTTTATTTGCCTGCGTGTGCACCGCGTGAAAGTTCTAAGACCGATTGAAGTTTTATGTTTTTCTATTTTTCAGTAACGTATTTATCTAATATTTAATTGATGTTGTTGTTTTGTTTATGAACGCGATTATAATTGTCAACGTTCAGTTTTTAAATGAGTCAAGGTTGTGGTTAATGTATAAGAAATAAATAAATAAACGGCTTAATGTATACACAATGAGAAATTTAAATCTTATGAAAATAACGATAAAAAAAATCGTAAACGATGAACAAAAACAATAAAGAATGGTTTTTTTCCGTTATTACTTATTTATCTTGAAAGTTCCTGGATTAACGTCCTTGGTCCACTCTTAACGCTCGGCTGGGTGTCAGATATTCAATTCAAGGATAATTTTGAGCCTGAACGAAATCTATTTGCTCCATCACACACCCTACTACAACGCGTCTTGGAGGTTACAAAACGTATATAGATCGGGAGAGGGAAGAATAAATTGAATTGCGTCTGATCCTCGCTTTTCGTGGTGGTGCCTATTATTAACGTAGTATTTCCCATATCGCGTGATTGTAATATGAACGTAATTGGGGTTGATCAAGATTCTAAAGGCAAATTATGCGCTAATATCCAAAAAAGTCTGACAAATAATAGGTACGTAAAAAAAAAAAAAAAAACATTAATACTAATAATAAAAATTCGTGACTCTATTGTGAAAAAGCTATACAAATCGAACGGGTTTCTTAACAATATTGTAATGACACGGGGCGATAGAATGATCTCAAAAAAACGTAGGTACGCGAGGAGACGATGCCGTTTATTGTATCGAAATTATGCACACATAAGTTTTTGTCGAATTCAGTTTTCAATATTCACTGAAAATAGTATCGCGAAACCCGTGTGTGGGACTCGCGTGCCAGTGGGATGCTTAATGGACACCTTTGCCGCAAATCCTTGAACTTCACGGTATTAATATACACGCGCACCGTTGTTACTATAAATGTTACATTATATATATTTATATACACATACTCGCGCTTTATATGCGTGCAAACAATCAAGGTGATCTGTTCGGTAATGATAATAATTGTTAATTGTCTGCGTGTATTTTGTTTTGATTGATATCGCATATACATAATACATATATTACATTTTTTTTAATTTTAAATTATAATGTATGTGATAATACTTAATAAATACATATTATTTTGCTCGTCAATATCAATGCCGTTAGTTGTGGTAGTGTGTACACTGTATTCGTATAGGTAAATCACGCGAAACGTTCGTGCCATTTTAAATAATCTTTGGATACAAAGAGTGGCCTGAGCCGCCGCCACTCCGTCGCCCATAACCTGTTATCCGTTGTCTGCAATTCTTTACCTATAGAGCCGGAAATGCCGTCGAAAAGACGTGTATTTAATTTACTCACGTTTTTCAAATCAAACGATTGAAAAAACTATTTTTTCAAACTAAACTCAATGAATTCACTTACAATATTTTCCGCATGGAGAATGTAAATACTCGTATAGTAATGATAATAGTAAAAAAAATAAATGAATGAAATCGATAATTATATTGTGTAGTCGTATAGTTTCTAGATAAATAGTTTTTAATTCATAGTCAGGTAGTTATAAATTATATGTATTTATAATGCGCCCGAACAAAATAATATGTTATTAATTTCTTATATATTAATGCATCTGTCTGTAAAGCATTGGATCTATGAGGGACTTGTACTAACGTAGGGTTCGATTATAAATATTTTATATACATATATATATATTCGAATATAAATTAGAAAAATATGTTCAATTTTTATGTGCATTTAAAATTGTTGACCTAATCGAGTTTTAAAGTTGCAATATTTTATGTTTAGCTGAAGGTGTATTATGTTACAAGAGAAAACATTTTTTATGTATGAGCTCATAATACAAATTTATTGTCGTTTAAATTTTTTTTAAAGAAAACAATGTATAATCCAAAAAACACGTCGTACATTAATATATTGATGGTAATCATTACAAACGTTAAGGTGTTGATAAAAACACAGGTCTAATAATTATATAGTTGTGTTTGATTTTCAAATTATTTTATCAATAAGGAAAAATAATAATGGTAAACATTTCTGTCCTATGATGTCCTAGATATTACAAGTGCATTCCAACCAACTTCCATAGTTCCATGTGAGAAGTACGTTGTACGACGTAATTGGTCAAAGCTATAACTATACCAGTACCTACTGGGTAGAAAGTAAATACATAGGTAGTGTTTATGGTACCTATAACAATACAGAATGTTTAATAAAAAAAAAATAGAAATAACATCGTAGTTGAACACTTGACCTGATCACTGAAAACTCAAAAATTATTTATGCGATATTGACTAAAATATTACGAAATTCTTCAAATAAATATAGCGTTGAGTTTGAGAATAAACGTCAAAATTGTTTCGAAATAAATATAGGCATGACCGCGCAGTATTTATTGTTTTTGTACGTATGAGAGACACTCGATTTTGAGAAAAATATTTCCAAATTTTATATTTCATAACATTATCATCAATTTTGAATATCGATTCAACTTGGATATCTAATTATTCTGTTGAACAAGAATTATCTTGGATTTTATATTGAATACATTTAACTCTTAGATATTTTATCGAATAAATATTATACATATATGCACATTATATGTTAATATACATAATGTTAAATTTCAGTGACAGTTTAAAATATTAGGTTTTAACTTTAAAATTACATGAAAATAATGATTGCATGTACATTACTATACTATTAGCAGGTCGTAGCGTTCAGTAAACATTTGTTATAACGTGAAATCTATATGTATAGTTAATTTATGGATGTAATATTTTACACCTTAGTTGTATACTTTGATGAAAAATGATGACACCATGCACTAACCGTACACACTTATTTTTTTTTTACTCGTTATAGTTCTCATCAGCTATATACTGTATACGTACATGCCAAACGATCATTTCAATGTGTCAGGCTATTTGACCATGACTACAGAAATAATTTTATGAGATTCATGGCGAAAAAAAGTACAGTTTTTTACAATCCTTGATTTTAATTTATGTTACATTTATCAAGGGCTTTTCATAAAAAAAAAAAATGCGGTACAACCGTACTTTTTTGAATGAGCATCAATTGCGTCTGTGTATATTTGAAAATGTCAGGGTTTCTATGAAGAGCTCAGTTTCATTATTTCGTCGCCCATCGCTCGAATAAATTCGACGCGTTCGTGTAGAAAATTCGTATTTCACGATAATTGGATGCCGGGGTAAGTTAAAAAACAATAGAAAATTTAACGTACAATTATCTTCTATCGGTGCGTGTTTGCAGGAGTAGGTGTGGATATAATAATATAACGATTTCTTACGGTCGTCTGCTGCAAAATTGTTCGGGTATCGGGTGCAATGCCCTGGCGTGAGCAAAAGAAAAAAAAAAGTACAATCGAATTCCTTTTTTTTTTTTTTTTACTTGTTTCTTTACCCGTTTTCAAAAATAACATAGGCCACGCGCATAGTGTTAATGATATCGATGGCGGGTACTTATATTTGCCTCGGGTCATTCGTGGAAAATCATAATACACGCTCATTCGAGAGTAAAACAACGTTTCGTTTTTTACAGCCTGCGTATAACAAAGGTGTTTTATTAATGCATCCGCGCGGATAAACTATACGATTTTTCGTTTAAACGGTTTTAATAATAATTGTAACGGGGAACGTCGTTATTGAATAGGCGCTATCGTATATCATCGTCATTTCGTATCCAACCGCGCGAAACCGTTGTTCGCATACCGCAGAGTGTCACTTTTAATCTTTACGTATATTGATATAAATAATAACCATTGACAATGATCATCGTTTATTATACTCGAACCCAGTAGTTATAAAGTAGTTATAAGCTTGCAAATAAACATTACGCGATCGCATTCAGTTAATATCGTATATAATAATGTAATATCGTGTCTTAAGATAAAATCAAAAGTAGGAAGAAGAACAAACGCCGGGTACACTCCGTCATCGTGAATTATTATTATTATTACTAATTATAATTATTAATACCTATTATACGGTTATATACATTATTTGTCTATCTATACTCATTATGGTCGTTAATTATTATTGATACTTAGGTGTGGTGCTGGTGTATTATTAATATTATGTATTTAGGTGTACCGCCGCGTAATCTTATACCGCTGCCCAGTTTAACGGAATCACATTAGGTATAATATAATATTAAATACGACGCACGGCGAATCGGGCAAAACACATATACCAGTATATAATATATATTATAGGTAATAGTGATTTACAGTACAATTTTTGAAAACTAAATAAAAAAGAATTTGTATCTAATAGGACATTACGTAATGTCTACTATAATAAGAGTGTGTATATAATGACGTTGCACAGCAGCATAATAATTAAAACTTTTATTTTTTTTACCTTCGGCGTTTCTAATACACGTGTTATATATAGGTAGGGATTATTCTCGCGTATGCACAGAGTTTGCAGCCGGTATTAGGTCAGAGATTTAAATTACATATATTATTTCGTTCGCAGACTTTACGACGACAACGATCCGCCTCCGGCACTCGTTGATAACTTTTGCAATACGAGACGGCACAGATCATTATAATATTATAAAATAATATGTGAGAAATCGCGCACGGCGTATTTTTGTTACAACCCTGTCGCTTTTTATCGAAAAAGAATAAAAACCAAAGAAAGAGAGAAAGAAGTAAAAAGACGGGCCCACTATATAGTCTCCGCAACGAACACACGCGCGTCACTCGTACACATGCACCACACACGCATATAACAACAACAATAATTTCATTACAAACTCGAATACTATGAAATAATAGTATCGTACAGGTAGCCGCGTGGGGGGAGGTTATTCGCACTCGACGTCGTGTTATCTACGACGCTCTCGTTTTATTTGCCGTCTGATAAGGTTTTTTTTTGCTTCGAGAGGGATAATGGGCAGGCGCAGACGGAGAGAGATAAAAAAAAAAAAAAAAAAACGTCGCGCTCTCGAATGAATATACGACGCGTTGCCGGTGGCGTTCGTCGCATTCGTCGCCCGGTCGTCGCCGCACTCGTGTTACAACCGTCGCCGTCACCGCCGGCGTCTTGTTTTCGCCGAGTGACAGTGTTCGCGTGACGTGTGACGCGCGCGCGCTCGCGTATTTTCTCGTCCGCGAAACGTCGTCGTCGTCGCGCGTATCGTGTTTCGCGTGTCTGTTCGTTTGTGCATCTCGATCCGCGGCATGTGATTAGAACAAGAACCGTATAATCCGATCGACCGTATATAGATCGTTTTTATGATCCCGTTGTCGTCACAACGTCGTCCCGCGATGGCGGGCCATCGCGTCTCATGTTATCCAGCTAATCGGCAATTCAGGACAAAACGACATCATAATGTGCACAAAGTCTCGTGAACGCCTCGCGCCGCCCGTGTGTGTATACCTATAGTAAACCCTTCCCGAGTATTAATATTTATAAATCTTTATACATTGCACTGTTGAATTTCGTGTTTTAATCTTTCGCGGTGTCCGAAGTGATCGTAGATTTAAGTGCGTATACTATATTACGTCGTCCGCGCTTTTGCAGTCTATTGTCACCGGTTGAACCGTCCGTCCAAGTCGAGGATTTTTTTCCACATACGATATACCCGTAAGTTTTTTGAATTACATTTATTCGAACGACTCGTGCCCGCCGCAGGACGCGTCCTGTGTTTTTCGAGTGCTCGAAGAGCTATCCATATTTTGTCAATTTTTAAAATTTAATTTTTCTATTATTCAATAATTGTTCTCAGATTATCGAGAACATATAATGAATAATATAAGCGGTTAATTTGACTTCAAATTTCGGTATACAGAAGTTAACGTTAGTTTGTTTAATTTATCAAAGAATATATAATTTGTTTTTTTTTCCATTTATGAAGTATAGTATGTATTTTTGGTAAGAGATAGAAAAACGTAAAGTATTATTATGTCATTGGAAAAGTATAAATTATTTATATCTCGCCCGAACTTAATCTGGTTTTACGAATAAAATATATTACAATTTCGTTAAAAGGGGCCCAAACACAATTTGTTGGAACCATTTGCGTTTAGGGTCTGCGCATGGTTTATATGACGAACTGCGAGTAACGAATTTGTGTGAATAAATTTAATATTTTGTGTGACACTATCGCGCCTTTATCAAAACGGTTGTTTTCATGGGTAACGTCAATTCATATACACATGGCCGGAGATGTATAATTATTTATAATTATATCAAGACGCCGCCGAAACGTAAAGTAATAAATATTATGGTACTTATATCCATTAAGTAATTTTTCAGTTAATTCGTTTATTTGATGCTGGTTTTTGAATAAGCGTGTTTGGTGTTGCAAGTGATGAATTTTAACTTTTGTTTCGGTCCTAATAATTCTTTCGGTAGACTATTAGTTTCATTTTGGCCGGGGTTGTGCATATGCGTCTTCTTTAAATAAATTCGTGAAAATATCATGTTTTTGTTTTTGTATTTCATCGTATAGTATAAATATCATCGAAAATATAGGTATCAGCTGAAAATCCGAACTATGAACTTTCTTTATGCCGACTAGCCGGTCCAGATGATTATTTTATCTCGTCGGCTCTCAATAAACTTAAGCACGCTTTTGAATTATGATAGATAAAATGAAATTATATGTGTATCAAAGTTCTACACTATTCCAAAGAGATATTTTCATACATTCATTTCGGGTGTGCGTTTTAACGCTTATCGGAGAAAACCAATATAAATCAAGAGTTGCATCTATTATCTCGGACTTTTTTTTCTTTAATTATGCCCATATAATTTGAGTCATGACCCAAAGTTGAATGTCAATATCCCAAGTGGCTCGGTTATCACGCGCGTGTATAATAAATCTCCGTTTTATGTTGCGTTTCATTGATTAGACTTACCTATTTGTATGTTTTTTTTCAAACCCACGTGAATAGGAGAACTATGTCATTAAATAAATACGTATATCGAAAAGAATTGTACGCTAATGTGCACGGGCACAATTGACCAGTCTTTTTCGTCCGCACGTGTGTCTGTTTCTAAAAAAAAATCCACGCGACTTCATAATAAAAAAATAAATAAAATAACGTTCGTTATTCTTGACGATCTTTCCATTCAATCTACGTAAAATCGAATATATTATTTTTCGTTTTGACATTCATTGCCGCCTGCTCGTGTCCCGTTTTTGAAACATGCCCTCCGGCTCGACTTGTCACGAACTCGCGCAACTGTTTCCCGGTCCTACATTTCTAACGCGACTCGATCGGACGCTGAAAATACTTATTGTTGCTTCTACTATATATCACATTGTGTTGCGTGAATTGAATATTATATTGATACCGTATACTGATACAGTTCACCACGGCTGTACTGTGCAGTTTTCACGTCATAATAATATTATCTATCGTGTAGGGTTTTTATTTCTCCCATTGGTATTACGTGTGCTAAATAACAAAACCGCGTAAATCCATTATATAACGTTCGTTATCCCATATCAAACCGGTTCGGCGATACACGAGCGCGTGCGTCCGAAATGTTATGCGAAACTGCAGAAAAACCATGCCCCGTATTGCAGTTTTTACTTTTATTTCTCTCTCATTTTATTTAATTAAATAAATGAATGTTTGTTTTGGACACTGTAGCACACTATTGCCACAGAGACGAAACGCACAAGTAGTCGGCCGATTTTATTTCTGTTTTTGAGGTTACAGCGGCGATTGTGCAAACGACTTAAAGCTTTTATATTATTTTTACCACGGGTGTCCGGCCGCAACAGCGCGAAGCGTTTTAAAAACTTTCCGCCGAACCGAACGGATTGCATACGCGATTGCATACACGCGACGCCTTTCGACGAAACACCCATACGGTACACACGTGATTATTGTCTTGTAACAGGTATTCGATATTATGCAGTGCGGCTCAAGTATAGCAGGTATACAATAATAATATTGTTATTATTATTCAAACAGCGCGTTTACGAAATACCAGATAATTTATTACACTATTTACTCATTTAATTTGTCTTCGGTATTTTAACGTTTAACAGATAATGTTTTAGGGGTCACAAGCTAATTAAGAAAAATACAACTACATGTTTCTAATGTGCACACTGCAGTTTAATAGTGCACCGATGTACAATTCTCTCCGACACACCGAACGCGCATGACGAGGAGTTATATATGCACACGAGTTTATTATTATTTTTCATCGAAATAAATCGCACACGCGCTGCGCCGCGCACTCGATTCGCGAGTTTAATTAAAACGTTTTGAATGCACGAGTTGACTTTTATCATGGCTTTTGGACACTTGTACGATTGCCGCGAAAAAAATTGGCTTCTTCTGTATAATGTTCGTCGTTTTCACTTAAAATCGTTTCTTCAAACTGCAGACCTGTTATATACGATCGTAACAACTAACGATTTTTTTTTCAACGGACGTTTCCAAAAATAGTTTCCGATTTTTGTACAGCCAACACGTCGTGAAAAAAAGTGTTTTACCACCTAGTTTTTTTGTGAGTTGCGGTGCCCTTGTGTATTATAGTATTATTAGGCATGACTAAGACATGTTTGTAAAAAGCAGTATTCAATATTAATCTTTGATGTTTGTTTGTACTACACCAACGTACATGGATAGTTCCGGATGTTCAATTACGAATATTGATTTTTTGCGCTTGATCAATCTTACTTTTTCTTTTTTCTTGGATTTTTGAAAAGATTTTATGTTGCAATTCGAGTAAAATCAATGTAACGCACATTTTAATAATAGTTACATAATAATTATCCAAATCAAATAGGCACTTTTGGACTATCATTTAAAACAAAATCATATTATTCAAAATAATAGCATATATTGGTGAATTTATCGAATATCTTTACAGGTTATATTAATTTCATTTTACTTTTTTATTCACTAAAACTTAATGACATCGAGCCGAGCCGAGCTTTCCTTTTTTTTTTTTTAAGAAGTAGTATAAAACGTTGTTGCTATTAGAGGTTGGTTATCTTTTTAAGTATTAAATGTATTGGAACTTGATTTTTTTATAAATAGTTAAACTTTTTCGAAAACTTGCATAATGATGAGTGACAGTCAACATTAAAATAACTATTAAATATTCGTGTCGGATGAATTCAATTGTGATGAGTACATATAAATGAAAATTCCTGTTAACTTCGAGTACGCTTCTAATATGTTTTGACATAATAAGTAAACATCACGAGCATTACATTTTACCAGTAAACATTATGTCACTCTTATTTTATGTGATTGAAATTTGTTGGTTACTGTCGGAAGTTCTTAATAGATTAAGTTCCACTGACTTAGTCGTTTATTGTGACTATGGAATAATTTAAAATATTTACATTATTTAACGTTTTTATTGAAGTTAACATTTAGCGTAAATAATGTTTACGTGTCTATATGAATATAAAGTAAATAAGACAATCTAAATCTTTTCAATTTTATCGATTTAATTTATTGTTTACTTATCCTTTTCGAAAACATGACATTATTTTCATTATTTTAAGTATTGTACTCATAATAACTAAGTATTATTAAATATATGAAATAATTTGTTAAAACTATTAAATATATAAATAAAATTAACAAAAAATGTCATTTTTTTAACTCAATTTTTTATAGACTTGAACGTATTCATCTAAATAAACATAATTACTAACGTGAATTCGGTATTATTTATGATGTTGCTCATAAAAATAATTTTTACTTAAATACCATTAAAAAAAAGCCATGAACGTGTATAACAAAAAACAATTCAAAAACCTCCACTCGATATTTTTAATTCTTGTAGTATGAAATATAATAATAATAATTTATTTAATAAATTCGCTAAAATTTTAAATAATTTAAAGACAGCATTTAAAACTAATAATAATTTAATAAAACAAATAAATTATAAAGCTAAAAACTTCTTAAAAATATCCTCTACCTTTAATAATGCCAATTGCCAGTGTATTTAAACTTAAATGTAGTTTTAATAGAGATTTCAAAACTTTAAATAATAATATTACATTTTTAATAATTAGAAAGAAAGCGCATTTCTAAAATAAAATTTAAAAAGCAAGACCTATTTATTTTATTTTTATTTATATTATTTATATATTTAATAGTTTTAGTAAATTATTGTATATATTTAATAACACTTTATTATTATATGAGTATTAACCACTAAACATTATTTATTATTATTTATTTTGTCTTATATTTTTTGTATAGAACTTATTTTGAGCGCATGTTATATTCATCGTTTGATAAATATAACTAGTAGGATGGTGGTTATACGATACATCGAAGTATGAAATAGTGCAATACTAGTCACTAGATATAGAAACTATAATAAATTAATAATACATTAGTTACGGTGGAATATGTCAAGGTTCAAAAGTATTTACTAATAATTGTAGTATAATCACGTATTTGATAAATGAGTTCTCATTGCATACAAATTATACATTTTTTTGTAAAGTGACACTCAAATCAATCGTACGTATTTTACAATTTGTCTCTTTAAAATATTTACGATTCATAAATTAAATTGTGCACAATTTAAAAAAAGAAACCAATATCAATGATAATTGACTGTTTTATATAACGTCATCAAACTTAATTTAATTGCATACAAATTGCATTACAAGCTAAAAATAAATTCTCCATTGAAAACCCACATGGACAAACGGTGCATAGGAGTAATAAACGAACGGAAGGTTCTATTAAACGTGTTGTGAATCATAACAACTCATGATCCGTCAAAGTTTATATGTGTAGTGGGTTAACTCATTTTATTTACCATAATATTATGTCTCTACGAACGTGCTGACACAACATTGGGAATATTGTAATTGATTGTCACATCATAATTTTTATTCATCCAGAAAATGTGTGGTTTTTTAAAATTTTTTCTCATCGTACATCGTCAATCGTTATGAATCCATTAGGCAAAATCACTCATACTTTCGTAAGCTCCGCGTTTGATAATACGCGCGTATTTATAAATAATTTTAATACGTTTGTTTTTTCAAACCTTGCACACGATACGGACACTTTTTCTTATTTGTTGATCTCGATCTATCGACCCAATACATCAAATATTTGTAATGTGTTTGAGTATTGCATATTATCGTATTATTTGATACAGAACGAAAAACAGATACACTCCACTCGCATTATACTATACATGTGTGTAATATACATATAATATAATATACATTGTACATGTATATAAACGTATATAAATATAGAACGTTTATAATAATAATCATAATTATAAATACCAATCATGTCGACTAATATATAATACTAGTGTGGTGATAACAGCATGATATAATTATGTCGGAAAGTCATTTTGAGACTCACTTCCCCCACAATTATTTCCCCCGCATCATGTGCCAAAACGTTTTCGTAAGACGAATCTTATTACTATTTTACAGAAGGATCTCAGCAGCCGAATGGCCCTAACGCTAGTCAGCTTGTTGGAATTCTTCTCGGCACTCGTTTTGATCGTGTCCACGTCGAGCAATTCGCTACTACTGCTAGTGTTCTACCGCCGACCGGGTCTGCGTACCCTATCAAACAGGTGAGTCTATACAATTTTATTATATTATCATTTTTATCCTATAAAGTAAATATTTTCAACGTCTATTGAAACCCGCTAAAATTCGATCATAAATGAATTTTTTTTTTCTCCATTCAACCCGTAACTTTATAAACGTTTCACCGTTAAAAGCGTCTAAGGGCTCCGCACGGTTTTAAGGACGGATTTGATTGACATTGATTTTGAATAATTACGCGATTTAAATTCCTAGGATCAAAAATTTTAATATTTTCAATCGTACCAACGTTATAATTCGAAAGATTAAAAAATATTCCGAATTTATTATTTAACAAAAAGAAATATGACCTGTTGATAAACGAATTATTCTTAGAAAATTAACTTAAATATTTGTAATTAAAAAACCTATCGATTGCATTTTAATTAATATGTTATCTCTTCGTTCTCTCGATGAAGTTGATTACCTTCTTTTTTGAAGTTTAATATTTGAATACGAGCGTATTTGTATTGACATCGTTTGGTATCATATTTTCATAATGAATATTTAATAGTTTATTTTTATTTTTCTGAACGAATTAATTATACTTGTCGTTTTTCACGACTATATTTAATGCTTCGTTATTTTATTTTAAACGAATTTGTAATTGATATGGTGTATATATATAATACTCTTTCTCTGTCTTTTGTCGATTTCTCACTAAAATTATCATTAAATAGTGTGTTTATATTATAAATATATAAGCATAATATACTGCACAATAAATAAAAACACTGTTACTGAATTTGTGCCAAAAACTCGGGCCAGTCGTTAATTTATCAAACACGTGAACAAATCAAGAATTGTGCCAAAGAAATGTTTTATACTCGTAAATGTATACCAGATGATCTACTATCCGGATGAGTCAGAAATTTAGAAATTGCTATGGGGTAATGGAGTTTATATTAACCCCACTACAATTGCTGTTTCACAGTTCGTAAATCATTTGGTGCGCGTGTAATATATCAATCAATACTCGCGTATTAATTTCGCATAATTCCTACTGCAAAACGTATGTCACGTTGAACCCACGCTCAAGATTGCAACTGTTATTGCATTACTGTATAGGACTGCAGGAGTGAGATTAAATAAAAGTTATGTGTTTTGTTTATGTGTGTACCTACTCAAACCCTTAAACTATATTAACTATGGTGCAAATAATGGACGTTCAATGTTAATATCCCAAGGTGACACGATCCATTCGGTTATCGTATTTCTCGAGAGGTTTACTTTTGTACAAGGGCGATAAATATATTCATTTTTTTTTTCTGCGTAGTAACTATAAAAGAAACATATTTCTACGGACAAACACGCTTCGCGGACAGGGTCAAAACAGGTGATATTGCAAGGACGTGAAGCCGATGAACTTTTAAAGGTTTTTTTCCTTCAGGACCCTGCATTTTATGTTTAGGAACTAAAGTTTCGGTATTAACCGTTATGTAATTGTGTTTTTTTTCCATATACCACATACACGTTTTATCTGTATTTTTCACAAGTTGTTTTTAATTTTTTTTTTTTGCATAATCTCTAGACATTTTATTGTAGGAAATAAAATAATAATAACAACAAAATATGGCATTCGTCAACAATGAAAGTACAGTGCAATTACTTATTTTTGCGTAGTCGTAGGAATGTCAATAGTTCGTTTATTTACATAATTCCGTATTGTAGATCTGGTAAAAGAGGCAATAATTTCATTATTTACGTTCACTGTAAATCGATTTCCATTTATACTTAACACATAAACATAATATATTTTGCATTATATATACAGTATACACTCGCATATGGTTCTTTCGCAATGTTAATTCTGCATTTTATTCAATCAATAAAAACCCACCATATTAATGCCTTATAGTTTGATGGCCGTAATAAACCGATTCTACTGAAGCGATCAAAATTAATATTTATTTTGGCAAAATGTCAAGGGAATATATTTTAAAAATTGAATCGCAGCGTAGATCTAACGCAGTACGGTCGAAACTCGAAATATTGTAAATAGTCATACGCGTGAGTATGGCAAGTTCTGATGTAACAGAACTATCACGATTTAAATGATAGAGACGAATCGAAATCGGTCAACTAGTTTGTGATAAGGTTTCGGACTTTCTCTGAAATGTTGTCAAAAATACTGTTTTAATATCTGGCGTACAATTATTCTCGGTGCTTATAGTGAGACGAGTTTCAAATTTCGATGAAAAAAAACTAAAAATTGAGTGTGAAATTCGAGAAAAATCACGACTTTTGTGCACACGATTGCAGCCGAGCATAAATTTATCATTGTTCGGGTTTTCTATGAATTATATACTATGTTACATTAAACACACTTGAATCGAATATCATAATAATCTTGGCGGATCCATTATTTTGGAATCGGTAAAAACGTTAGCTGCATCTTGACCTAAAACTGTGAATGAATTTATGCCTATATACGATGTTACAATCAATTAAACTACTATACCTTGATCACGTAATCCGTGTGTAATTTTACTAATCTTTGAAAATCCGGTTTTTTGAGACATCAAAATATTTCTGTTTCTAGTATTCTGTAATTGTGTCAATACACGCGCGACAGCTCAACTTGGCAATACTTGTGAAATAATAATTTTAGACAGTCAAACGTTATCATTTTTTTTATGAAGATGGAATTCATCGTATCCTTAATTATTCTGTAATAGATTGCCCGCAGAAAAACATCGTTCGATAGAACCGTTACAAACTTGGTATATTTAACACAGGTACTCGCCGTGAGATTAAATGTTTACAATAATGTTTACAGTCTTATATAACTCTTATTGTATATAATATAACGAAACGATTTCGAGTTTCTTTTAGGAATGTTTAAATCGTATATCGTATTGTTTACATTTTGCCAATAATAAAAGCGAAGAATTTTATGATATTTATTTCATGGATACCATAATACTATATAATTATATTTTGCACGTTGTATTTTCAAGTTACTAACATATTAAAAATATCCGCACTATACACAATAGTACGTTCATATAGTATTCGAATTATTTTCAAACGTCTTTCTTTAAAACTGCTGCGTAGATATAAAAGTATATTTATTTTATAATTCACTGTCAAAACACTCCAGATATGAGTAAGAGTAACACTTTTTATTTTGCGTTTATTTTTTAAATTCGTTTCGAGTCGTATACAATTTTGCATAAACGATTCGTTTGATTCTGGTTGTATTTCTTTTCAAGGAACAATGCTTTGGGCTGGTGTTCATTATACGTATTTTTCTTTCGTTTTCGATTATGTGTACCGTGAATTATTATAACTCATATAATACTATGCTTTATTAAAAAAAAAAAAAAAAAAATTTATTCGTTTATTTTAATTTCTATAAAATAGTTTTACCACTCAAAACAGCCGGGTTTATTTTTTGCCAGTACATTTGATTGATAAAAGGCACGCCTCTCACAAAAGTTTTCAATTATTTTTAATTATGCGCAGCTGAGGCCAAAGAAGTATATGCAATAATTTACCTGCGGTTATTGTGTATATTACAATAATAATATGTGATATGATTACGAAGTTTTGAACAATATAATGATATTATTTATACCTACGTCAATCACGTTGTGACAATGACACCGTCGTCGCCGTCTGTGTGTTTGCGTTATTTATAATAATGATGTAAAGTCGCTGTTTTTTTGAGGGTCAAGACACAGCAGTGTGTTATTGTGCACTATCGAATGCACTCCGCGACGTATAACAATAATAATGATAAATAATCAACGGTGCTATTTCGGGAGTGTTGTTTTTTTTTTTTTTTTCGCGTCTGGTTCGTATGTATACACTCGCTGCAGTCGAGAGTATCGCCGCGATGTTTTTTATTTCTGCACAAATTGATAATACAACAACACTCGATCTATCAGTAACCGTTTGACATTAATGGCGTAACGAAGAGCGCTTGGGGAATCGTGTACGGCGAAAGAAAAATGAAAAATACGATTCCTTTGAAAATCAAATGAGAAAAACTTGAAATTTCAACACTATGATATTATTATATTCTTCTCCGTCCTACTATAAATAATTAACTCGCCAGAATTTATAATACAACAGAAATAAAAGTCGACGGCCGCCCGCTTTGTTTTGGGTTGCCAACAAATCAGTTATTTGACTAAAATGAGTTATTTACATTCTTTATTATCGTCGTGTCCGTTTGTCGACTGGGCGAAAAGGAGCTGATATTCGGCTGACGGATCGAGCTCTATCCTCGCGTAATAAAATAATTCCGAAGTCTGTGAGAAAAACCGACCGTGTTTTTTAATTAGTTATACTAGAAAAAATTATTGCTGCTGTTGATTTTATTATAATACTTTTTATTGTCGTTTTACCGGAACGTTTTTGTTTTAATATTCTGAGAACAAAAAAAAAAAAAAAAATCAACTACAAAAACACATTTAATATCGATTTCGAGTTACCCTTTCAGACGCTCTTAAAAACAACCGTAGGAAGGGGTCATTATACATTTCAAAATAAATTATTCACCCTCGGGGTGCCAAGGGGCGACGACTTCTCTTTTATTTTTGCCTGTAATTATTCCGTATCATACCTCAAATGCACTTATCGTCGGCACGAGGGTAAGGTTAGGAGTAAAGCTAGATTTTGAAGGGGGTTTACCATGTGATAAAAAATTTATTTTTTTCGTAGTAATAAATAAAAAAGCATAGAGCCGGAGATCGACATCGGATGAGATATAGGCGTGGAATGAAATACCGACGAATTGGTATTGTTATGTAAAATTTAAAATGAACGTACCATTGCTTTAGAAAAGTGGCTCCGAGTGAAGGGGATGATGAAAATGAGATTTAGAAAGGGAGTTTTAAAACCAATCGACTGAAAATCCCGAACGCGCGCCAGATAAAAATACAATATAATATAATAATATAATACGTAATATAAACAATATGACTTATGTATACTATTGAAATACGATATTGTGAATAAACCGTACTGATGGAAACGTCGTGTGTTCGCAGATTCGTGATGAACTTGTTGGTGACCAACTTGGCGAGCAGCTGGATACTGGTGCCGCTGACGCTGTGGGACAGCGACCTGCTGCCCGACAGCTTGCCGAAGATGCCGCCGGCCGTGTGGCACGGGCTGACGGGCGCAGTGTACGCGCAGTCCGTGCTGTCGGTGATGACGGTGGCCGTTGATCAGTATTACGCGGTCACCGATCCGCTGCGGTACCACGTGACGGTGAACGCGGCCAGCTTTGTGGCGGCCGTGGCGGTCACGTGGTGCCTGTCCGGCGTGGCCGGCGCCCTGTCCGCCATCCGCGAGCTGTCCGTCGCGCCCGACGTGTACCGGTACGCGTTCCCGGTGGCGTACGCCGTGCTCCTCTACGCCGTGCCGTTCGTCACCGTGTGCGTGGTGTACGTCAAGATCTGCACCGCGGCGCACCGGAACAGCGAGCGGGCTCGCCGCAACGGGTCCGTGCCCGATCACCTACAGCAGCAGCAACAGCCGCTCCAGCAGCAGCAGCAGCAGCAGCAGCAACAGCAACAGCAGCAGCAGCAGCAGCAGCAGCAACAGCAGCAGCAACAGCAGCTGCAGCAACAACAGTCGTTCCAGCAACAGTCGTTCCAACAACAGCAGCAGCAACAGCTGTTGCACAACAACAACAGCACGAACAACAACAACAACAGCGATTATTATATAGTTCCTACGATACAAGAAGAGGAAGACGAGTCCTTAGAGGCCGCCGTCTCCTTGCGCGCGGCAGTCACCTACGAGCCGGAGTTGCCGTCGTCCAAACCGCTTCCGTTCCAACAACAGTCGTCCACCCGGGCTAGTCTCAAGAGCACGTCCAGTTCCATTGTAAACCATCTGAGGTAAGCTTCGAACTTATTTAGATAGATATAGATATGTACTATATAGTGTGGCCTAGGTCTCGGTGACGCGTAGATTCAAAATTTTTTTGAAAAAAAAACAACAAATGGGTATACTCGTACCCAAAATTCTATTTGTCGTATCTACTTCTGTCGGTGTCTATTAATAATAATAAATAGTCACGGTCCGTCCGCAGTTGATTTCGCTATTATAGTATCGTTTCGAGTGTTTTCAACCGTCGTCGAATAATAAGCTCATAATAAAAATAAAATGAAAATAAAGAAACGTTTCATTTTGTAGGCATGCCGTTTAATCGTTGTTCCGTCATCATTAAACCCCCCCCCCCCCCCGCGTACAACGACACGAGAAACATCCTGTATATGGATATAGTTAACCTCGCGCAACCAAAGCGAATACTTCAGTTACCGTCGTCGGGGCGTTGCCTTCACGCCGCGTACCAAAATCAAGTAGAGGACAACCCCGCCTGTTTCTACCGTTGTCGTCTGACTTAACGTGTAATGTTATTAGAACACACACACGAGTATAATATTATATTGATTTCGATTCGTGGCGGTCGAACGATCCGCGAGAGTACGACGTTTATCGATAATTATTATACATAAAAAATAATAATTAGAGCTAATAATAATGTCTTTTCGTTATTATTTTTTCCGCGCTCGAGCCGAGTTAACACCAAGTTAGTTTCATTTCAATACAACCGTGTTAGTTTATCGAGTCGGTCCACTCCAGCCTTACCTTTTTTGTTTTGTTTTCAAGCTAAACTTGATTTTCATCGGTTTTCCATTCGAATTAGTCGACAGATAGGGACGACATAAAAACGAACGGATATCATATACGTTCGTGTTGAATATTTTAATATCACACTGTTGTGAACGATAGCGTTGAGATTTCGAAAACTTTGAGTAGACAACGGCGGCAGTACTTATAGTGTAGTAGCCGCGGCGTACGTAATTGTTACCGACTTTTTAACCGTCACTTTTAAAAGTTTTACGTGAAACACCGCTGTTTTGCAGCGCGCACAGCAGATCGAAAATAAACACAAACGTTTGAAACGCGAATTGCGAAATTACGTAAATAATATATATTACGCTGTATAATACTGCTCAGACGTATTTTGCCGTGCTCGTATGGACAATTTCGAAATGACGCGTTATTACGTTTGTGTGAAAAATTTCAACGATACCATCGTCGAGCACGCGATTCGTACCGTAAAATGTAGGGCACAAAATGTTTTGGTTTTATTGCGCTTCTTTTAGCACTCTTTTAGCGATCGCATAAGAGATAATTATTTCCCAGTGGAATCTCGAACGGACGGCTATGTCGACCGACGTAGATTTGAGCGTCCCCGTTGCGCGTCGTCGAGCACCAGAACACGCGACGGATACGGACGGGCGGTGTCGACGATGAGAACATGAAATTTCAAGTTAGAAATAATAATTTGATCACAACACTTGAAAATTTATATTCACCGGGTTTTCTATAACTTCGATGTTTCAAAAACTATAAACCGTCGAACTCTTATTACATTTAAACGTATCGCGGATTGATATCAAACACACACGCTTTAATACGAACCATAATATTCCATTACCATTATATTACTCGTTTTTAAATCAGTTGGCTAAAAGAATTAAAAAAAAAAAAAAAAAATCAATTTTTCAGTGTTATTATATAATTTTATAATTCATTAATAACTTATCATAAGGCGAACCTATATTTATAATCGTACGGTGTTATTTTATGGTAATTATTGTGAGCTTATAACATTATTTGGCCAAACGATACCTCCTATGATTATCAATGTATAATATTTTACTATTTGATTGATTTGTTTAAAGCGCGCTAATGTTATTCAAGCATAATTATGTTCATAATATTTAATAAAAGGAAAAAAAAAACAAAAAACAATTACCTTTACTATCGGGTATATACATATAATACTTCGCGTTTGACTACACAATTATTAGAACACACACACACACACACACACACACACACACATTTATATATACGAGTACTCAAGGTAGTTGTTGATTTCCGATTGGGGCGATAAGTACGCGTCAAACGCGTGCCACGCCGAATAATTATCTCTTTGGTTATTCGATCTGTCGGACGGTAACGAGCTTTGAAAAAAAAAATAATCTGAACGTTAATAATTATTTCTATATTATATCATCATTATAATTATTATTGTAGTGTTATTATCGTTGGCAGTTTTTCACAAAAAAATAACAGTCGAGTCGTCGTCATTGCGAAATGAATTAACTATAGGACCGAACCGTCTTATAATGCGCGCCAGCGGTTTTCATATCGTATAATATTCGTGTTGTACGCGCATAACACATTTACACACTTTGATCAAACCCTATGGGAGAGGTAGCCGTATAGCAAAATGTAATTACGTTTTTTTTTTTTTTTAATACGCCGATTGCTTCAGGAGTTAAATATAATTTATTAATAATAGCCCTGGGTTTATGTAACTATACCATCGGACTACGGTAGATTAATTTTTCGTAAAAAAAAAAAAAAAAAACATCCGAATTCTCATGAGAAAATCCTCGTCGGACACACGGGCGTTTTACTGTTGTTGAAAAATCGAAAACGCGGTATTTATGGATATTGAATTTTGCAGTCGAAAATAACACAATAATATGTCGGAACGCTGTGGTATGTGTGCTCTCACTTTCGCAAACGGCTAAAATAAAAAAATAAAGGCCAATCGATCACGCGCGCTATACATTAGATGATATTAATATGTGTGTAGGTACTTGCATGTTGGTACATTCGTCTCGCACGGGCACAGTCGTTTTCCGTTTTTCGCGAACAACATGATCGAACGTTTTTACTACTTGGCTATTAGAATAGTTTTTATCACGCATTACGCGAATACTACACGCACACGCTTAAGGGCGGTGTTTTCCAATACGGATCGTCGTCGTCGCGATTTTACTACGTCTATATAAATACGTTTTTTACGACCGCGCGAAAAAAATCCAAACCATTTGTCTCATATACGTATATATTATGTGCGAGCTCCTTGCCTGTCCGTTTTCATTCATATACACGATACGTAAATAATATATACACATTTACTATTTGAAACGATTTTGATTGATACGTGAAAGTCATAATAATAATAATAATAATAATATAATAATACCGTTGGCGTAATACGCTCTTAGCGTTTTTATTTATTGCAAATTAAACTAATTCACGATATGCGCGTACATTGTAACGAGTTACATAATAACGTATGAAAATAAATTCGAAAAACACCTGTGCACGGATGGTTTGCGCTTCTCGTCCGTTTCGATTTCGGAGAATAAAATATAAATCATATAATACTCATATCGAAACAATATTGTTGTATAACACAATTAATATTGTTGTTGTATTCGGAAGACACGACGGCGCGTTTCATCAGCTTTTCATCGATTTTTTTTTTGCTCTCTTTTCGCATCGCGATAACCTTTCTATTGTGTGCTTATCGAAACCGTACTCGTTTGCCGGTGGTGTTTGAACTTTCTCTCGGTCGATTTCAGCGAACAGCCGATCGAGAACGCCGTGCCTCCTAATCGACGTCTGGTCTTACGACGCGCGTGTTCGCGCATTAGCTCGTTCGGAATAAAATAAAAAAATAAACCCTCACGCTCGTTATCGAATCGTTATGGGCTAGCGAACGGAACTAACCAACTCTATATAGACGGAGAGACCGACGCGCCGCGCCGTCGTCGTGTCTAACACGAACACGTTTCGGTCAGCTCTGGTCGGCGAAACGATTATTGGCATTCCGAGATTTGTTATTACGACCCAAGTATAATAATATTTACGACCGATGGCGCACGAGTGGCTCGATCGAGTTTTAAAAGTTTCTTCTCCGCAGTGGTGTTCCAAAATGACGAAGTCAACGTGTTCCGGCGGCGCGGCGTTGCGTTTGTAAGATAGAAAATCGCGTCTCGCTCCGTTGTTTCGTCCGATAATCTATTTTTAACTCGCCGCGCTTCGCTACATCGCGAATGAAATTACAAGAAAAACGAAAAAACTCCGTGCCCTATTTTAATATCATACAAATTCTGTCAAGGTTGGACGGAAATCATATTATTATTATCGTAAAAGTCACGCCGCGGTGTGTGTGTGTGTGTGTGTTTTAAGGAGAGCATCTCGTACGCGCGTGTGTTTGTTACGAATCCATTATACCGAACATATTATACTCGTATGTGCAATACGCGCGCGTGTTACGATCGCAAAATAAAAGACGTCATGATTACGAGCGGCCAGAGAAACAAAAAAACAAACTCCGTCGCTCCGCTTTCGCGGTGTACCAAAAATAATCGTTACCACGCGATTTCGCGCAATAATGTCTTCTGGCGTTCGAGCGACGAGATGACCGCGCGCGCGCGCGTGTCGAATACGCCGCTGATGCGTATAATATGATGAATAACGATTAAAGCGACCTCCGTTATTTTTCGCGTCCCGACGTCTGCGGTGGTAATCGAAAATTGTTTAATGACGGCCGGGACATAATATAATACAATTTTTAAACGCTTTTTGTAAACCGAGCTCGACGTGAGATCGGTCGTGGGTAGAAAACGTCTTTGGGACGGCGGAGAAGAACGCATTTGCCGCCGCAAAACACTTTCCGCGACCGTCGTCATTGATTTTATCATCATTGCCATTATCTGATCAGTAATCTCGACTCCGCTACATAGGTTAGAGGCGCATGTGACGAAAAATGTAGAACGGCAAAACATCGAACCGACGACGAAACAATAATACGAATATTAATAAGTACGAACTCGACTAAAAATGTATAACAATAATAATTGAAAATAACGATAATTTATTCCTCCTCGAGTTTTCTCTACGCCG